>JAOWBP010002392.1:26140712-26169686 GCA_028571105.1 Tragopan temminckii | reverse complement strand
AGAACTTCTAACGAAATTAGATGGATATTATCAATATCTGTGGCAATAGCCTTTGTCCCTTTGTGAATGAAGAATACTTTTTTTTTTTTTTTTTTTAATAAGATACTATTCAGGTGGGTGAATTTAGAAAAAATAGTTGAGGATTTTAGTGTCTAGCCAGATCGGTCAGCAGCAGAGAATCATTGAGACAGATCCTATGTAGGGCCTCTGAACAGCAGGAATAGATGTGACCAGGCATGATAAAGATTTAAAAAACAAGAGCCAAAATGTCAAGGGTTACTACTGAAAAAATTAAGAATATTTCTTTTTTTCCAATGTGACAGGCGAAATCCTGGACACAGTGTAGAAGTCCAGCTGGCTGGTGGGACAGGCGTTCAATTCAGTGCCCCAGTGAATTACTTGCAAGCAATCCATATGAGACCTTCACAATAGTGAGAACCTGCTTCCAGTAGCGGGAAACAGGGACGACAGGTAATTTCCTAGCTGCTTGCTTTCTTTTAAAGGCAAATACAAACATTCTCACACATACGCATATATATACATATATATATGTACACATATTTTTATATATTTGTAACCAGTTTAATTAAATGAAATTCCTTACGTGCTGAGACTGAACAAGACAAGATTCAAGCAAGAATTGCTTTTTTTTTTTTTGCAATTCCTATGTTCAAACATCAATCCTTAAGAAAAGAGAGGTTTGGATATTCCAACACAGGAAAGCATTGGCTTTTCAAGCAAGTTGTTTACAAAAGGTTTTAGCTAAACCACCTCATCAATTAACAAAGATTTGGGCTATGCCTGTGTGATTCAATCACTATTATTACAGATTGGATTGGTAACAAAATGGGAAAAAAATGGAGAAGAGATTAAGCTGAATTTAACTGAAAGTTTAAATAAAGTTTAACTTGAGCAAAGTAAAAATTATTTTCTCTGGGATGACAGGTTTTTCTCATTAAGCACGAAAGAGCATCCAACTTCTGGTTTGTTTCATGACACTTTCAAGGAAAGAAAAAGACAAAGTAGATTCAAATGCTTTTGTCCATGAACCCTACTTCCTCAGCTTGAGAACATTTGAATCAATATCACTCAAACACTGGGGCCTTAATTTAGATGGAGGGGAGAGAAGAAAATCTTAATTTCTCTTGTTCTACTTTTATGGGGATAATACTTGGAATATTTTGGAGGCCATGAAGGGAATAATTTTGTGGCTTAGTGCACTCACCTAGGAGAAATGAGGTCTGTGCTTCCGACTGTGTTACACTGACTGCTTAATTTAAGAGCGTAAGCTTCTCCTGGAGCAGGGACTGCAATCCTTTCCTGCTTCCCCCATCATTTGTCTAGCTATTTAGTGATGAAGCTGTTTTGTGCACTCTCGGAGTCCTAATGAATGATTTATTCTATGTGAAATAAAGCAGATTCAGCAGGGCAGGCTGAGACAGCCTGACCCCAGACCCAAGCTGATAGCCTGGTAGATAGGTAGATAGATCCTGGCTCCTATGCTGGTCAGGCAAAGGCAGAGTCTGGACATAGCTTTGCTACAGTCCAGCCAAGTGCCTGAGTGACATCTCTCCTGTTACTGTGGAAGACTTGTAAACCTAGCAATGAATTTATTTTCTTTTTTTTTCTTTTTCTTTTTTTTTCCTAGACTAAGCTAAAAACATTGGTCTGTTATTTCAAATAGATGAGGGAGGATAAGAAACCACAGTTAGCAGAAGAGCCTTTTGCCCAGTTCTTTTCTTGACATCCCGGTTGCAACTTCAAATTGAAAAAGTTAGTAAATGATGTTTACCTCAATTACTCAGTTGATTCTATGCTTCAGAAAGGAAAACTGAACTTCAGTGAGACTGCTTGCCAGATCAAACAGTATGTTAAGAAACACTGGGATTGTAAATTGAAGCATAGAAGACAAAAGCTAATTGAGCTCTTCAATTACAGGAACACTTTTTTTGATTTTCTTTTTTTATTTCCCATGTTTCTTATTCCTGGAGCTGAATCCTGAGACAGAGCTACAGAAGACAGTACAAGTAGCCCAATATTTGTGATGGTAACACTTTTATTCAAAGAAAAATATCAAAAGTAGTACCAGTAGATCTTCCTTCTTCTGGAGACTGGACATAACACCTAGACTGTAATAAGTACAATCCTGTGTGTCAAAAGAATCACCTAAATGATAAGAAGGACTTTCTCACGTCTCATTTCCATGGAACTTTAAATTGCATTTTGCTTCTTTTCTCACCTTCTTATTCTCCTTGAATGAAAAGCGCTGGAAGACAAATTTAATCAATTTTCCCCTGCTTTTGCACTACAAGACTTTCCTCTGCTCTCATATTAATGCTTACCCTGCTTTCTTCTCATAGCACAGGTCCATTCCAGAGTTACTGCTATCAAAAGATTCCCTAGTTGAGAATGATGCCAAAATAAACTGCTTCAGGTCCCACCTCCCAAGACTCTCAGGAATCCCAGCAGAGACTGATGAGTTAGATTTGGCACCCATTGTGTGTTTTAAATATATTCCTTTTCCCCTCTGGGTCATGGGTATTTAGATGTGTTTGGAAACTTGCAAAAAATTAAGGGAAGGTTAAGCTCACTTGTTGTTCTTCAAGTGACCAAAAAAGAAAAGTCACTGCCACAGCAAGCAAGCAAGCTAGCCATTAGGCTTGTTCTAAGCTGTTATGCTGTCCTAGACTGTGATGGAGTGAATTTTGTTCTTTCTGTTATTAACAGGAACCATTTAGCAGAGGTAGAACTCCTATGGCCTCAATTTTCATAATGTCATTCCTTTATGACCATGCTTTGTATCTTTTTACTAATGGAGATGCTAAAGCCTGGGACTAATTTAGGCACCTGATACCATCAAACACCTGTGAAAATCCCACTCCTAATGGCTTCAGCTTCACCTTCACCTTGGTGATTCTGCTGGAAGCAAAGCTTTTTCCATATGCAGAGGTGTGATTTTCACTGCCAGAGAAGGAAAGCCTTTTAATTGAAGAATTACACCTGAGTGACTGTTATCCCTTCAGGAAAAGAAAGAAAGAAAAAACCCTAATGGGACCAACCAATAACTAATGAGTCTGTCTATGGAGGAGAAGCAAGAAAAGCATATCACCTTGTCTTGTTTGGTTTGGCAGAGCTGGAACACTTCATAAGAGATGAAGCTGCTACAACTTGCCTTCCTTTCTTCCAGAGCTGTGCAGCCTCTGCTGCCAAAAGCACTCTTCTATTGGAGCACATGCAGCAGGTAAGCGTCTGCCAAATGAGAAAACACAAACCTCCTAACAAGCAGCTGAAGTTAGGGTGGAGATTCCAGATAGAGAGAAATCTATGTCCCTGAGGAGATCTGGAGCAAACTGATCAGTATAAAAAGTATTCACTGCTAATTAAGTCTTGATCCTTTGGCTTCACTTAAAACACTTAGAGAGTATATCAAGTTTGAGAGCAGGTGCTGACTAGTTTGAAAGCACTGGTCCATCATTTCAGGTAAGTGTTTTTTATACAGAAACTCCCTTAAAAGGGTGACTGTAACTTGCTAAGTGATAGATATACCCAGATTCTTTCAAGTATAATACATTATTGACAGAGTTATAATGTTTCTGACTCTACTTTTATTCCACTAAACACTTGGAAAATTCCCCTCAGCTCTGAAAGAGCCTTCTCTGTCTTAGATTCTATCCCCTTCATTTGTGTGTATGGAATGAATGCCGAAGGAGACATAGCCAGGTGCAGATCAGAAATTGCGGGGTTATTTTCTTCTGCTCGTCAATCCTGCCTTGGTTTGGAACCCAAACCCAAACAGGAAAGTCTGACTGTAGGGGAGATGCCACCTCCATTCTGATGTCTTTAAAACTTTCAGAAGTCAAGAGCAAAAGAATGCCTCACAAACTGAGTATGTCCACTCCTCAGGTGCCAGAAGTGTTAGAGGAGTGATCACCTTTTATTAGTAGCTCTTAAGTCTCCATGACTGGTCAGATTAAAGAAGGGCTCAGGAAATGTGCAAATGAAAAATAATTAGTTGCGTATGCAGTGGGGAACTGAACTAAAGAGGTTGTTAAAAATTTGGGTTATATTTTTCTGTATCTGAAAAACTTCTTTCTTAATGATTTCTGTGCTGCAGAAAACAACAAAGCAAGTTAGAATAAATAAAAAATCGTAATGTGCCTCCTTGCTGATATGGCTGCCTGAGGACAGGACACAGAATGGCACAGACTTATGAGAGTTTGCAGTATGACCAACTCCAATTGTTCCCAGCCATAAATTGCCTTAAAAAAATTATAGTTGAAAGATACATTTTTTTCTCATAATTTGCTTTCTGAAATTTAGGTCTCTAACATTCACTTTTTAAAAGTGTCATAATACTGCATTTAAGCAACTAGAAGGATTCTGCACCTACCTCATCAGCTGTATGAAAGGAGTATTTAAAAGACAGAAAGTTTTGCAAGTATACTAGGCATTCTTTAATTACTCCTTGTTGTATTGTTGATGTTCTAGAAGTCCGTAGGTACTTTCTAAAAATTCTGATATTCTGCTTTCCATTTTCTGCTGCTTGTACTGACATCAGAACTTGTTAGCATCATGGTGATCAAGACAGACGGAATCAAGATGAATTTTCTTCATCATAGCAAGTTTTTCAGTCAGATCTTCCTTCAAATGTTGTGTTGGTATGATTACCGGCTTCCTTCCAGCCTCCTGAAATTTGGCAGACAGCTGACAGGTGGTAATTTCTTTTTTACGGAAAGACAAAAAAAATGCAAGGATGTTTTCTTCCCAGTTATCATGTCTTGCCATAAGAAATCTTTGCATGGATTTGTCTCCTTCTCATATTGCTGTGGAGATGCCTTTCTGTGGCTCTGTGCTTGTACTGCTCTCAACACTTAATTAGTTTTTTTACAGAACAGACTCCTGAACAGCTAACAAGAGGCTAGTGGGCCAAGCCTATTTCTAAATGAATGGTGTTATATGGAAGTAACTAGAGGCAATATTTCACTCTGCAAGAGATGAACTTAGTCCAGTGTGCCTTATACTGCATAGTGTATCTGTATTCTTCAAGCTCCATTACAAAAGTGCCATTCACCCTAATCACATACATTGATTCTGGAATGAGGTCTTCTGGTCCCTTTATTTGCAGTCATAGTTCTTTACTACTTATATAAAGAAGAGTTTTCCTAATTGGGCAGAAGTAGTAAAAAGGATTTCATTTTCTTTTGACAAATCTACTGTAAGCTATGACAGCTACACTTGCTGACAAGTATTCTACTGAGTTTAAACATCAGAAGTAAACTGAAATGCCCAGTATGTTGCAGGGAAAAGAAGTGGTTGAAATGCAGTGCGCCAGAAACTGCAAGATGTATCTAGAGCATCCATATTTAGGTCACAGGAAAATGATCCTAGAAGCAAAGGTTGGGAAAGAAATAAGAACACGGTTGGTGTTGTGACTGTAGTTAAATGTGTTTGTGGTGTTTGTTTTTCATCCTGCTGTTGTCCCTTTGTCCTCCAGCAGTGAGAAGGGAGACTGCTCAACTCTTTTTCTCCATGGGTTTAGTTTTGGGATGGAAAGAAATGAGCATGATGCTGCAGTAGGGAATGTGCACCTTCCAACATAGCTCCTTTGAGGGAGGGCCCAACCTGACAGACTATTTCTAGCTGTAGAGCAACCCTGTGTCTTTACCCAAGGTCCTTTTTGCCAAGTGGAAGTGGTACAAGAGGTCACAGAGCAAGAGAGAGGCTCAATGTCAACCTGTAGAAACATAAAATGCATGTAGATGAGGAGGTCTGAATCTCTTCTGTAGCAACAGAAATGTGGAAAGCAATCTGGCAAGACCCATGAAGGCAATTTCTAAGTGTGGTAAACCAGTCCAATGTACACTTTTAGGAGTAATCTACATTGCCCTGTAGAATCTAGATTCTCCCTGAGTCTGAAAATAAATTATATTCCCAAATTAGTGTTAGAGGTCAATATATCTTTCTAAGCCAACAGTACCTGAAGTTTTTGATGCTGATCAGGATGTGGATAATTTTCCTATGAAGGTGTTAGTACTATGAGCTACATTACAGGTGCCAAGAAAAACTTAAAATGCAGTTTATTCTTATTCTACAAAAATGTTTAAATATCTTCTGAAGCTGGTGCGCTGGAGAAAGTATGCTAAAATCAGCCTAATTCTTTCTCAACTTAATTACAGTCCTTTTCTCTTAAGGGGAGACAAATCTTGTTGATGTACTGATGTCAGTTTTTGGAGGAACCAAACAAGGCCAATAGAAACGTTAAAGCTATCAGCACTGTACTCACCTCAGTCTTCAGCCTCTCTCTGGGATAGATATACAGCACCTCCAAGATATGGCAAATGTCCAATTGCTTGTGAGGCCATGGCCCCAAATTTGAGCTTGGAGCTACCAACTGGCAGTGGCAACAGCCCTGTGCTGTCTGAGTGGTTACAACCAGTGTCTTTGATGTTCTGCCCTTCAGCTATCTCCTATTGCACACAGCTTGTGATACATGAGTCTGTGTCCTGCAGCTGTCACCATTTAAGTCAGCAGGCATTTGAAGCAATGCTGGCCACCCCAGGGAAAAGGACAAGAGTTGAACAAAGTGTTCATCTTCAATTAAACCACTGGGATGCCAGTGCAGAGTGTGATTCCCTGCAACTTTCCCCTCTAAAGACAGTCTTTTAATAGGAAAGAACAGAGGCAGCTGTCAAAGTGAGCTAGTTAGTGAAGGTTTGAACCAAAAGGGGATATCGGTAATGGTGTCAACTGGTTTGCAAGTGGGACAAGCTGACGTTTTAGGCAACAGTCTTGGTAAGCTCCAGCTCTGCTTTTGACTGCTATCTTCACTTTAAAACTTTGCTGCTGAACACATTAGAGGGAGTCAACAGGATAATGCCCAGGCAGATAAACCAGCAGAAGAGTTTTATTAAGTTTTCTTGCAGTGAACCAAGCTCATCTCCAGTGTAAGGGCAATTCTTATTGAAACCATATCTGAAACTGCTGCTGAAGACGGTTAGAAACCAGTGATTCAGATCTTTGTCTGGTGTTTAGGCTGTCTTCACCAGGTAAGACTTCACCATGCAAAGAATAAGAGTAGGAAAATATGACCCACCTGGCAGCTGAACTCACTTAGTCCTGGGCTCAATTTGCCCAAGTATCTATTTTTTTTGTCTTTCTCACATATCAAACATGCCTGCCTGTTTTGAGCCACAACAAAAGCAGTAACAACAGACTTCGACACCTGTGTTTCCTCCAGCTGTGAGTCTCATCTTTTTTTCTGCCAACCACTTTATCTGCTTCAGAATGAGGGGAGAGTTCTCAGAATTACAAACGCTGCTCTGCAACAAATGGTGTCTTCCTTTGCTTTATCTGTACAAGTATGTGCTTCTGGGTATTATTTGTCTGTTTCTATGAACTTTACGTGCTGCAGGGTATGCCCCTGACTTAAGGAGTGAGTTTAATACAAATTGCATAACAAAACAATTTAGAGTGCAGGCTCACATATTTAAATCCACAGTTTCGTTCTTAAGGATCTGACTTTTTCTCTCCCTTACCAGCTGTCCTCCCTTAGTGAGTAGTGCTGATAAACAGCCCTGCTGAGAAACCAAATGGCAGAGAGCAAATTGCTTTTTAAAAAATTAAAAAGAGAGATGTAGAGAGGAGAGGGAGCGTGAGAGAGAAATCTCGAGCAGAAGAAGCAAAATTAGGGTCAGAAAAAGTTATTCTAAAATGCTAACTGCTGTTAAGCCTGAATAACTAGACTGGCAATCTGTGCTAAGACTGGAATTGTTGCCACTGAAATGAGTGGAAAATATTGTTGTCATTCATAGCAGAAAAGCAGGAAAGGAATTTATGGTATGAAAGTTGTCTCTGGTGCATCTGTATACACCATGTGCTGGGCCACTTGGCATGCCAGGAGGTTACATAAAAAAATCTTGGAAAGTCTGCTGTCATTGTTTAATATATCAGAAATGCTGTTATTCCATAACCAGAACAGCAGCTCTGTATTAGAACTTTTAATATAGGGTAGGGACTGTACCCAGAAAAAAAATGAAAGCTGTCCTGCTTCCATTTCATGAACTTTCAAAAGGGCACTGAGGACAGAATCAAAGAAATATGGTGGGCGGTAGCCTAGGGGAAACTTCTGACGCACACCTTACTTGATAAAAAGTCATTAATGTTACAAGTAGACAGCCCAATAACCATGTGGAGTTTACCTGCTCTACTACAGCAGCAAAAATAGTTCAGATAGAAGAAAAGTCATTGCAATGCTCCTGAGGTTGTAGGCAGGAAGTCAGAATGTGGGATATAGTTGAAATCTATTGGAAAACATTGAAAATCTCAACCTTAGTTTTAAACAGTGAACCAAATTTAGGTCAGCCTGATCCACTTCCTTCCCTCAGTTAGTCTAAGAGAGCATTTCTGTCTGGGTAGATGTGTCTCACAACCTAGATAATTAATTATATTCATTTATTTTAATTCAATTAAAACAGGAATAATTTTACATCACAAATTAGTTGTCACTACTTTATTTTTTTAGGGTACACATTTAAGTCAGCTGGAAAGATCAGATAGATTTGTTCATTTCCTTTTTTGCTTGCAGTTGTTTTTCAGTCCACTTCAAGTTGTTATGCAATGCTATGTTTTGGTTTATATTTAAACAATATTGTTTCAACCATGTATAGTCCTGAAGGTTTCTCATGTAGAGTTTGTGATCTATTGAACTTTACCTTTTCTTTCACAATTATTTGGAACTTTTGGCATACATTGGTAACTCCAAATGTGGAAAACAGTTCGCTATTCTAATTAGCATTTTTCATTTGGGAGATGTCTCATCTACGGTACACCATTTTATAGCCTCAAAACCTAACTCATAAATATGAACAGAGAGAAGGTAGTTAAATATGTAGAACTGCTACATCATCACTTTGGGAATTAATAGGCTGCTTGTTACTCATTTAAGTCAATCCTTATAAGTCTTTGTTCTAGCGTATAGAGAGGGTGATCCTACTGTAAATATTGTTTCAGTCTACTCTCAGCCATTCTATGCTGTATTTTAACCAAAAACCTCAGACCTCACAAGTATACTTAGTTTGCCCTGGCATAGTTATATATAAATAATAAAAATCTCATCCCTGACCTGGCATCATCTTCTGCTCCCTTTGTATTAGTTTACTATATAAAGTATAGAATGCATACCAGGCTCAAAAATATATTTGTAAAAGGCTTCACCATCTTTACATGCCCATTTATTAGATGATTCTTTCCACAACTAGTGGTAAGAATTAACTCATCAAAAGATGTCAGTAGAAAGTTATTTATATGAAGGATTCTGGATGCATTAGAGCATCAGATAAGTGAATATTTTTAGGAAAAAAAAAAAAGATGAGTTCATATATTTTGAGGAATCTGGTAAAATTTTTATCATCCCATTATTACTCCTAGTCTCGGAGAACCTAACCGATTTCATGTGCTATGCATATACTTGTAAGAGTTGTACAGAATGAGTTTAATTTCTCTTTAATTATTTCTCAGTCTGAAAAATACCACTGTCTTCATGTAGAATTATCTGGAAACTAGTTCCTCTTCTGCTTTTTCAGTTTTTGTTTTTTTCCACTGGAATCAAAACATTATTTTCCTTCTATAAATCCCTGCGTCAGCATAATAAAAATACACGCAGAAAATCTTTGTTTTATATGTGATGAAAGCAATTTTTACAGAAGCATATGAGCTTTCATTTCATTTGAATTGTGTAGCACTTTTCTATAAGTACAGAGTCTTTGTGAAATATGTTATGAAAAAGGGGATTTTCTGCTTGAACTGCATTCTGTTAGAGCTAGATCAGATATATCAATCTGTGAACCTATGTATTATAAAATATTGTTTTAGCCTATGTTTCTGATGTCTCAGCTGGTCCAGCCCACCTTTACTGGGCAATTGCACTGAGAGTTGTGCATTTGCCTCTGGGTCTGTCATGAGGCTTGGCTGGTGCTGGACGTTCTGAGAATTGGCACAACATGCTTTCACACGCTGCAAAAATAATATCTTGTGCTAATCCCTCATGGCATTTACATATTACACAAGACCCTCTTTATAGAAGGAAAAAACAACATTTTCCCATGACCATAGTTAATGTACTGTAAATCTGTGAACTGATGGATCTGTGAGCCACGTCTCAGGATACTTTGTCCTCCAGAAAAATACTTGATGCACCAGAATGCTTTGTATTAGAGAGGAAGGCTCTTGGCATGTTCAAATGTTAGTTCTAGGCTTGAGAGCTCCAAGTGAAGTTTATGCTTGCCTACTGACAGCTCTTTTGCCTTCTCACAATAGACACAAAATTCATGAATTTTAGAGCATCCATGCTGACTCAGTCTAAGGGCTATATGCCCATTTGTGTGGAAGTGGGGAAGCAGGCAAAGTGCTTGCTGAGAGCAACTGCACAGTCAGATGCTCAAGAAAGCTCTGTAATGCATTTATTGAACACGTCTTTCAACATAGTCTACTTTGTTCAATCCTCTTAAAGGAAAGAAAAGCTGAATCTTGTTGTAAAGCAGTGACTTCTCACCATGCACCTCACAAATGAAATCACAGGTCAGGTGGCATGTCAGAATCTACTGACGTTCTTCTGGATGCTACTTGTGCACTCAGCCTGAGTGCATCACATCAGTCTCTGTGACTTTGGGAACAACTAGGGAAATCCTCACTGAAGTTTAGTGTGCAAGACATGGTATACTTGTGATGTTGAGCTTGTTGCTAGCATAGGCACATATATGCATTGCATCAAAGGGAAATTTAGAATTTACAAGGGCTCTTGAGACCTACAGCAGAGACGCTGTCTCCACAGTAGAAACCACCCTAATTCTTCAACTGGGCTCATTCTTCTTACCCTTCTCTGAGTACTGAAACTGTCTTTTTTGCAGTGAGGTTGTAGCTCTGCTACAGTGTGAGCAAACCACGGGTTTATGCATGGGTTTATACATTCACATATGCTTTGCTAGGAAATGTATCAGTACTTAATATTAGATCTGATTTTTTTTTTTTTTAAAGAAAACTAGGCAGCCTGTAGTGTTTGCAACCTGAACAAAAGAAAGCTAGACCCAGAGTGGGCAACTGGATAGAGTATAACCTAGTGCACCTTAATGAAGCAAATGGATGCGTTTTATTTAAAATACAAATTATTCTTTTGACACGTAATTTTCCTTGGATCTCTTAGATCACTAAGTTTAACAACAGCATTTTTGTAGCTGCGTTTGGCTAGGAAGATGTGCGGCTGGAAAGAACTGTTATGAGGAGTAAACATAGTGGTGAAACTGGTAGAAGTGGGACTGATGTAGTTTTATGGAAAGAGTGAAGACCATGTGAGGACTAGAGTAAGTCCGTTGTCATCAGTTAGTAGAGAAAGTCCTGTCACAGCTTGAGAAAGTCTGAATATCCTGTGCCTTGGCTGCTTATGCTGTTGCTCCCAAAGGCTGTTTCTTTTTGAGCTTGCTTCTCCAACTTATGCTGCACAAACACTGAGGAGGGGTTTAGAGACAGAGTGTAACTGCTAACTTCAGGATTGCTGGATAGTGAGAAATAGAGTTGCTTAGTAGAGTCTGATTTACCTCCTTCTACATCTCTCCATGGTTGGTTCTGAAGCTGTTTTTTCTGAAGTTGCAAAAGATATCCCATGTTTGTTACATCAGTCTTGTTTGTTTACAAACAATATGCCAAGTTCTCCTCTGCTAAAACAAGATGAAAATAAGAAGAAAAGGGTTGCTGTGATCTATAACTACTCCTCTGCCAGGATTTTTTTTTTCATATGTTCTTTATTTCTTTCTCAGAACCAAATTACCAACATCTTAGTTTCTGATTCAAGTGTGCAGCCGTGCTGAGATCCTGTTCCTTTTTCACCTCTTTGCAGATGGAATGAGTAACAATGTGTATTTCCTTCACAGAATGATAAATACATAAATTAATGGGTGCTTAAATATTTTTGTAACAGGGCACCAGATGAGCATAAGAACCAAGATTGTTTTCTTTGTCTCTTTTATTCTTAAGCTTTCATTTTTATCCTTGTTTTCCCACTCATGCACCAATACTGATATGTCTATGGCTGCCTAAATCTGATGTGGTGATCAGTGGAAATAAGGCCCTGTCTTGTATAAGTATGAAATTCTTTAAGCTGAGGTTAAACTCTAGAAAGAACTAACAGAAATTGTTGGTCCAAAATTGTATGCTGATTCTCTAGTCAGTGCAATGATTTCCCAATCCATACCCTGCACATACAAGATAAAGAATCATGAGCTGACTTTATAATCATGCTGAAGGTGACAAGATTTAGGTTGCAGACAGAATAGAAATAACTGTCACAGATGCAAGTGCACCACAGCTCTTTGCACTCTTTTGTAGCAGAACAGATTGGGGGAGCATATCACATAAATTCTTCTCATCTACTTTGATGAAAATTTTCAGACCTTAGCTCAACCCAGCATCACTGTACATGAAAGAACTGGCTTTGCTTTAAGTTCCCCATGTTCCCCACATAGGAAGGGAACATTCATACTGTCCACTCTTATGGCTCTGATGGAGAGGCAATAAATCTCCAGCAGAGGAACACTAGCAAACTAAAGAAAAGGTATTATCGATTCATGTGTTTGCCTACGGCCTTAGTCATTGCTAAAGTGCTTGTGGTTTATCTACACACAAATGCTCAGAGTTGCTGTGTATGCTTTCAAAGCAATGTTTCTAAGCTTCCTGCTCATGGCAGTCCTATGCTTAAGAGCCTTGAGCAGAAAAGCATCAAGACAGTGAGATACTGACTTTGAATGATGCTTTTGAGCTGCTTTTAGTCAAACACAGTCTCAAGTCTGAAGCTAGGAGTGCTTTTCAGGTAACAGAGATCTCTCTGAGAAGTAAAGATCATCTGTACTAAAGTAGAGATCTATTGTTTAGTTTAAAAAAAAACAAAAAAAACATTCTGCCAATGCAGAATGACAATTTTACCTCTCTCTTGAACTCTTATCATTAGGCAGGGTAAGAATGATCTCACCTATGGAGCACATCCTTTCACAGTGCTCAACTAACAGTCTGTAAAAATACATGCCAGTGTGTTTTTTATCTCCTTTTCCTTTAGTTTAACAATAATGCAATGTACGACTCCCTAAGTTGGCAGACTGCTGTTTCTATTGCTGACATGTCTCTTACTTTTTACTCCTGCAGAATGAAGCATATTTAATTAAACTTTGCAACTTCAGTAAGAAGTTTAGAAAAAAATAAAGATAGTGTTCATGGGGACAAAAAGAAATTCTCTTAAAGTCAGCTTCATTAACTACTGGGCTATTAGTGTGAGGGTCACTTTGCCCAAACTGAAATAACTGGATCTCCCTAATTGCATTTTTTTTAAAATTATTTCTTATTTCAAACATGTTATGCTTGTTAGTGATTTAATATATCTGGAAGCACAAATTAATTATACCTGGCAGCTAATTGTAGGAAAGTTATGGTGATCAATGTTTATGCTGTTTTTTTAATGTCTACCTTTAGTTTACATACTTGGATCAGTTCCCTCCCAATCATGAATAAATATTTACTGCTTATATGTTCCCATGCAAATTGGATTAATTTTAGCATATTCATGGAAGAAGAAGATCACTGCCTACCCTCAATATTAAGTCAGCTGAACAAGCAAAGTTTTTTCCCCTGCTTAAGTAGTGAATGAACTAGATAGAAAATTTAGCGCAGGTTTGCTGATCCCAAATGGTTTGGGGGCATCCAGTGTATTTGGATGGATGGAGGTAAAGGCAATCAAAGAACGGACCAGGAAAGTGACTCTTCCTGAGGCCCTAACATTGAAGAAATTCAGTTAAGTACTGCTCAGCAAAATGCAATGGTAATTGGATAAACAGGGTGGCAAATGTTTGATTTTGGATATGGACAGAACTTAGCACATGCCTATATGTTTTTCTCTAAATAGCAACTCATGCAGTTTTCATATCCTCTCTATCCCCACTGAACCGCATTGCATCCCGTGGTGTTAAAGTATCATAGCTTTCACACCATAGACTCCCTCCCCACTCAGTTAGCTATCATTTCAGATGTGATGTAAAGAAATGGTCCTTTGGACCTGTAAGAATGGGGAAAGTAACTTTTCTGTATGCCCCTAGCATTTTGTGTCATCTTCAACCCCCTACATGCTGACTTTGGGAATATGGACAACAAATTCTGTGTGATATTGACTCTCTTCTCATAGCCAAGAAGTAGCTTGTTTACAGTGCTACATCCTGATGTAATCTGAGAATGAAATTTTCAGGAGATGGCTTCTCTTTTTCCCGTTCTCCTAACAATAGGGGTGGGTTGTCCCTTACTGAAAGCTATATAGTTGAGAAATCCTCATCTGTGCATTTGTCATCTGAACTGAACTGTGGAATAAGCCTTGAAGTGAAAAGCCTTTCTAGTCAGAGATGTGACCCTTTCAGCTTTTTTGGCAGATTAATTGGTTGTAGGAATGCTGTTTCTTTTGAGACAGCAAGTTGCTGAGGGCTCGTGCATTGTTCTTGTTCCATAATACAGTATCAGGAACAAGCTGGAAACAAAGGCCCAGGGTTCAGGCAGTGCTATAGCATGAGAGACATTAACCAGCACTGTAAGTTTTGCACTGCAGAAACTCTTTAAGTTTTTGACACAGCAGGCTGTTCTGATTGGGAAAGCAACCATCTTGTAACAGCTTTTGGGTATTGACGACATTGGGTATTTGACAACAAAGTCAGCATGCACGTGAGATTTATGGATCTAATTCTAGGCATCAGTTTGAAAACCTTAGCCAGGATGCCGAAACCACCTGAGAAAACAGCAGGATTTTGTATAATCAGTCTGACTTACCTTTTCAATGGCTATGACAGTTGGATGCAAACTGTATTTGGTGGCTTTCTGATGTCTTAGAGGATACAAGATCTCTAGGCCAGTGAGAGAAAGGAAGGAAACAGCTACAGGGTTTTATTTTGAGTTTCTTTGACTTGGCCTTTGACACCACCAAATTAATAGCAACACGTAGTAGAAGTTCAGCTCTCCTCCTCCACATGGGGGGGGGCAGGCTGCTGGAGTCTTAGAGGACAGGAGGATACAGTCTGAATGATGTTGTGCAATAAAACAGTCACCGTATCCTCCCTTCCAGTCTCAAGTCCCAGAACAGTAACTCTGGCATCCCTCTGTACACACGTGACTGACCTGTGCGCATCTACGTGATGTGCAGCTACTCCATTGTATCTCAGACACACTCCAGGAGGCCTGGGCACCTCCTATGATGTCTATGCCTCTGAACTTCTGGGATGCATCAGACACTTGTGTGATACAGTCGATTTTTGCATGGTTGGTGGCCATTTGTCTGGGATTTCCAGATGTTCCAGCTTCTAATTGTCTGGAAATCTGGTGGAATGCTACCCAAAGCAGTTGAGTTGGCAGACTTGAAGTGTCTTTTACATGTCTAATTAATGTACTGTGCATGTAAAATGTCTTCCTGTGCAAAGAGAGCCAAGAGGGAAAAGTATGAATTACTAACAAAGGCAGCCTGAACCTCAGTTCTTTGTGAGCCTTGAAGGCCTTTGTTTTTGTATTTCTTACATCAGTGCTCTTATTCTACCAATACGCTATTATAAATACTCAACAAATGCTTGTACTTGTATTCACATGATAGATTTCTTTTTTTTTTCATTTTTACTGTATAAATTTCAAATTTAGCTGCCGTTTTGACATCATGCTATTCCTTGTCACGTTGGAAATGTTTAAGTTTTGTCTTGTGAGGCCTTGTGGCCACTCATTATCTCAGACTGAGGAAAACAGTCACATCCACATGCCGGAAGACACAGAAGAGTCTGTGCTTTTTTTATTCCAAAGCTGCTTTCTCGAGGACAAGATTTTAGATCAGAGGCTAAGGATATGGCATTATATCTATGTGCTATTTACAAAGGATGATTTGAAGCTGCTGCTTAGTAGTTTTCTGCAGTTATTTGTCTGTCTGTTTTTGCAACTTTGCATTCATGTCTGTTTCCCTTCTGCTCTATGCTAGGTGACGCAGTGTGGATATGAAAAAATACAGAAGACCCTCATTAATTACCTGTGCAGATGACACCAGACTAGAATAACTAAGGATTATGAAGATAAGGTAGGAGAAAGTTCACCTTTTTAATTAATATGCTATCAGTAGAGGAAAGAGCATGAGAGGATGAATACTAAGGCTATGATGACAGAATAGGGGGCTGTGCCTGGGAAACTCTAAGTACATAACTTAGTGGAAATTTTCTGGATAGACAGCAAAAAACAACTTCTGAGTCTAACATCGTCCATTTGACTTAATGACATCCTTTTAAGATGTTAACCATTGTTAGATTTATGAACAAGGAAACTTGTACAGAGAATGCCGTAGCAAATACAGTTGGGAATTCTCTGCAGCAAGGACTGGAATGATTATTTCTGGTGTCTTTTGTTTGTAGACCATTACGAGATTCTGACATTTAGAAAAGAGAAAAAGGGTGAATCAACCCTACGCATCAAAGCACTCAAAGTGGCACTGTGAGGTGCTGATTAGTCTACCATCACGGTTCTACTTTTTTCATTGTTTGTAGTAGCAGCGCATTCAATTAGGGCATTTGAGTTTAAAATAAGTAAGTGGAGTGAAATTGTTCTTAATGGCAGCCTTACCACAATTTTCTGGATGTTTCCCAATTTTATGATGTTACCACATGCTCAGCATGCCTTTTTTCTTTTTTAGAGTATAGAATGCAAACTTTCTTTAAAAAAAAAAAAAAAATTCTGGAATTTCAGACAATTTACAGCTGCAACAGTGCAGAACAGAAACACTGCAGTGAGACATGACCACTACGTGGTCAGTACAGAGAAAGCTTGGTGTGGAAATTTTCTTTCAAAAGTATTTCTGAAATATTCCAAATGCAGGAATGTTGGGTCTTTGAAAGTAAAAAATGCAGGGCAAATGACACCGTGATCATTATTTTTTTCTGAAAATTTAAGTTCAGAAGAATTGCAATTAACAAGAGAAAACAGAAGACTATATTTCCTACAGCATATGTTGATGCACAGTGAACATTTATTGGTTCCCATAAAAGTCAGCAGAGCCTTATCATTGGCTGAAAATGAAAGAAGTGGGCTATATGAAAATGCAGCTGGAAATCTTACCCTTTATTATTCTGGAAGTGCTTCTTTGTATTCCAAAGGAGCTGTATTCATGGGATGTGTTTAGCAAGGGCACATTTATAATTTTGTTGTGGGAAGTCAAGAAGGGATAATGTAGACACAAAAGAAGTAAAAATTTAAAGAAGTGGGATCTTTCTGAAGCTCAGTTAAAATGGTTTATTTGATAGGGATGCCAAAATAAATAGAAAATTTAGAAGCATCTGGTACAAGGTAAAATTTCATTTTATGAAGATACTTCTAAAAAGAGAGATTTTTGAAGAGTTAGCACCTGTAAATTGAGCTTAAATGGGCATTTTCAACCCCAGATCCTTCCTAGTGCTCAGTCATGAACTTCCTAAGGCTTCTTCAGTGATCTGCATATATGAACAAAAATTGTATACTACCTTTTAGATGACTATAAACATGTGTTGAAAAGGGGCTGTGGACATTGGGGCGGATCATATTTTCTGTTGCATTTACTATTTTATGATCTATTGCACTTTCAGAGTTTGTAAGCAAAAAAATGATTTTCTAATTTGCTGGCACTGAAAATTCTGGATCAGAAAGTGAAACATTCTTTTCTCTCTTTCCCTTTCTCTTCTGGTACTTTTTTGTCTAAATGAAGGAGGGTGAGGTAAAAATGTTTGATTTTGTGAATTTGTTCTAAAGAAATTGGAAGTTCTTCTTGGTAAAACCAACTATTACAGAGAAACGTCAGCCACGTTTCTCTGTACTTTCGCAGTAGAGATGTTGGGCTGAGTTTTGATCCGTGACCCCTGGTGTAGATTACTGAGAGCTTGCTGGTGTTGGTGGCTGGTATTAGATGCTGGCATCCCCTGCTGGTGCAGCCAGCAGTTATCGGTGTTTGCCTGACGAACTCTTCCTATTGACAGCCCGCTTTCAGCTATGCGTGCTCTAGACTCTGGGTTGGAGGAATATGGGATGAGCACCCTCAGTGGGAAGTTTATTGTCACTCTGAGAGGTCACTTCTGCGACTGTGAGGGTTAGCAAGATGATGTTCTGGAGCAGGGAAGAGAGGGTCTCACAAAGGGACTCTAATATGTGGGAGCTGAAGGAAGACATCACGTATCACAATGTTCATAATAAAATCTGGCAGGTATGTTCGTAGCAATAGTTGGCTGAAGCTGAGAAAAAGTCTCAACTTTCTGCCTTAAAAAAAGGAAAGAGGCTCAGGCTGAGGTAAAAATGGTATCTTTTTGCACTTGCCATCTTTTGTCTTTGTATATAAATTATGGCTTTCTTCATAGGAATTCTTGTTTCCCTCTGTTCTGGCATGCTGTTAAGTGGGATTTTCTCCCCGGTGATGATGTGTGTGCTCCTGAAGCTGACTGCATTAGCTGTTATTGAGGAGGAGGGGATTGTTTAATTCCACCAGCAAGGGAGCTGTAGCTTGCTTCTGACTTAGCTTTGGTATTTTTCTTGAAATGAATGTGTGCTTTCCAATTGATATACCTGCCCATCAGATAGGATCTGCCAGGCCTGGACTTGATCCATTGTTCTACCAACAATATAGTCAATTCTGTAGCTAATGCACACGTAAGATAAAAGCTGAAAACAAACACCTCTGCCAGATGCAGTATATGTTTCAGTGCTCTGCCAGCTAGCAAAGGATCATACTTCAGTATATTCTAGTCAGACTCTGTAGAAGTTAACACAGTATTTTTCATTGCCAAGGGTCAGGTCTTTTAGTCCCCCATGATAATAAAACTACATTTGTCCCAGTGAGAACAAAGGGACACAATTTTGCCCCAGTGAATGTGCTTTTGAATGGGTAGCGTTCAATTCATTGGCATCTGAATGCACAGCAAGAAATGAAATTAAAATTTTAATATATGCTGTTAAAACAACATGAATGAAGAAGAAAACAAAAGCAGGCAAAAATAAAGTAACTATCAAATGGGAAGTACTTAAGGCTAGACTTAGGAGATGTTTCAAAGCATGAATTGTAATAGGTGTTTAAAATTTGACTGTTCCTTTATTCTCAGCATGTGGGTTATACTTTGAATATGGAACAAGAATTTAAGCTTTTTCAGAAGCTGCATTCTTAACAAATTATTCTTAAAATGAAACTGTTTAATGAAACTGCTTTTTAAGTGCTCTATAAAACCATGCATTATTAACATAAAACCATACATAATACAATATAACACTCTGCAAGGTAACAATAGTCTGCTAACTCATTCATACACAGTTCTTTACTACTTTAACTTTAGAATATAATGGGCTAGGCATTGTCTTTGCTGGAGATCAGCAACAAGCATAAAGTGCAATTTTACTGGCAGAACCTCAGCTCTGGGAAGTTCATGGTGTTTTGCAGAAAGCAGGTGGGTGAGCAAGGCGTACACTGCAGGGCAGATTGCACAGCTGTAAGATGCGGAATTCCCCTCAAAAGGATCGGCATGTCTTTGAAAATAAATTCATCACTGAAATAAAAGAGATTTCTGATGTAGAGAAAGAAAATGGGGTTTGATTAGTTTCAAATTAACCCTTTTTGTGTTTGTTTTGCCTTCATCTTCCTCTCTTTTCCTCTTTCTCATCGCCTTTTCCCCCAAAATTGGTTTTCAAGAGAGAGTACAGAGGATGTTTTCATCTTTAAAAGGTTTTATGAGTGTTGCAATAAATTCCTCTGTGCAACCTGCTTTACTGTAAAAACAGTACGAGCTGGATGCATCAGGACCACTGGATTCAGGAAACACCATGCATTCACTGATTATTTTCTCATTAGAATGCTTGCAATTTGTGCAATTGCATTGCACAATAAGAATGCTTGCAGCGCCGTGACAATTTTTCACTGTATATTTTTGTGGTGGTTGGTATCAACACAATGCACAAATTAGGAAGAATGGCTGCATGGCATTTGATGCTTTTGTGCTCTTAAGGGTTTGCAGCACTTACCTAGATGTGTCACTATATAAATGTTATGTAGCATACTTTATTGTTTCATTCATTGGCTGCATGAGTGAAAATACTGAGATTTTAATGCCGTATTTCTTTCCTTATATTCTTGAATTTATCTTTCTCAGCAATTCATATGCCAGTTAAAACCTGAGCCTGTTCCCTTTACAATAAAAGTGCTTTAGCTTTCTACTGTCAGAAGCTGCTGTAAATGGGAAGTAGTGAAGTAAAGCCATGTGGGATCCAATAAGCTGCTGAACATTTTCAGGAATTCTTGTTTCATTTCGCAATATCAGAGCTTTCTCTCCTCTTGCTGATCAGTGTGAACAGTTTCTGGCAGCAAAAGTCTGCCAAAAAAAATATTTCACTTTTGCATCTGATAAAAAATTTTATCATATCTAGCTCCAAATAAAACTCTTACTCTTTAAGCAATTCCTGAAAAACACTAATTAATTCGGGTTTGAATAATACCCTCAAACTATTAAAGCTGCCAACTGAAAAAGGAACAGATAATTAGGAGATGACAACAGACAGCACAAAGCCAGCAGAGGAAAAATTGGAACACAGCTAGACTGCAACACTGGCCATCCAATCCATTAACAGCTTCCTATAATTACGTTTTGCTTTCGCATTAAACTGGTATAAACACAAAAAGACATTACTGAAGTTTTAATCTCCAGGAAAAGAAATCTCCTCCTGCCTAACAGCACGCAGCACACACACAAATATGACTTCAATTAGCACTAGTGTAAATTTTAATTTAGCACTTGGTAGGAGCATTCAGCAATATATATTTGAAATAGGGGCTGATGCTCCACTAAGGACATTCTGTACTATTATCCCATTGATCCCTTGATTCATATCTGTGGGATGTTCAGGAGAATGAGGATTTAGGAATTTAAAGCTCATGAAAAATCACAGAGGATTTTTTTTTTCTTGGAGTGTTCTGCACCTGTTTCTTTAGTGGACTTTGATAAGGACACCAAGGTGCCCCTATCAGCTTCAGTGCCTGGGGTGTGAGCTGTCCTGGGCCTGTTAAGGATGACTTGTGCATTCTCCAGTCAAGCTTTAGTATCCAGCTCCATCCTGGTGCACCTGGTTCCTCTTTCTTATAGGATTACCTGCTGCGAGTGGAACACGGGTTTAGTTCTACCAGCCAGCTACAATACCAGAGTTTGGGTTAGCACACAGCAGCACCACCAACTGCTGTCTGCTGTGGTTTCAAGTTATTCCCTGGTGGCAGTGCTTATTTGTGTTTAAATTGCAGATGCCCGCTTTTATACAATTTACATTGTTTAAAATGTCGCTATTATTTGTTTTTAAAAGAATTCTGCTAGGTTTGGCTCAGTGTATCCTGTGATTTACAGTACAGCCCTGTGCTATGCCGTTTTAGTGCGAATCTTGAAACAGGGCCCTATGTTTTTTTTCCCTCTTGCTGTTTGTTCTGCTCTTTAATTACATTCATATCAGTTACTTTGAAGATAATGAGACTGTTGGGATATGTAAAAGAGAATCCTGTATTGATTTCAGTCCTAATATCTTATCTTTGCATCTTTCCCTTTCTGCATGTAATGCGTTCTGACTGAGTCACATTCGCTCACATGTTGCGATCGGCGCAAGAGCTTCAGCCTGACATAGGGCTTTATTGTGCAATCCAAAAGTAAAAGGCAGTAGTTACGTACAAAATCCAGTTCTGCCTTCTCATTTTCTCGTTTAGCCTCTTATATTATAATTTATTGAAGTTGCTGGGTTCCTTATACATCCTAAGTTATAAAAAATAATTTTTCCTTTTTTTTTTCTTTTTTTTTTTTTTTCTGTAATCAGTCCTTATCCTGACTTTTTTTGTTGTTCATTTGAAGGGTACAGATCTTCAAAAATCAACTGCTCACATAACTGTTTTGGTATCTGGAAAAGAATTTAACTGTAGCTAAGCCATCAGATTTCATATGTATTTTCTTCTATATAAGTGTTTGGGTCTTTTTTAACCAAACTCAGTAAATAATCGCTTCGTGGTTTTGGAGCTGTTTCTGAACTTGAATCCTCCATTAAGTAAGCTTAAGTTCCAGTGTTCAGCTGCCAGGTGGAAATAACAGGAGAAATGTTACTGAGAATTATGTTCTTGCTCTGTTCCAAGTGCTTTTTTGAAGTTCGTTTGTCATCCCAGACCCACCCAGGCCAAGTAGTTAGCAGATATCCATTCTGCTCCACAGCCTGATCAACAAATTGGAGTCAGTAAAAGATTTTGCATATTTTTAAATGGAAGTCTTAGTCTGCTGTCTTTCAGTTTACAAGACTGTTACCCACATACACACATTTTAGAAGACTGTCTACTTACATTCTAGCTTTGTCCCATTTTTAATAAAAATTGTGATACCTAATAGTTTGGAGCCATTTGAGAAATCTGTGCTGGTGGCAGCAAAACATCCCTATGTTCAGCATGGCTTGAGTTGCGTGATATCACCAAATTCGTCCAAAACCATAAAATACAACTCAAGCAACAAAATTTCATCCTATTTCCTACTAGAAGGTTGAATTTGTTTTGGGTATGATCCTGGTTCTTTTGGTTAGTGCAAAGTCTGAAATGTGTAATGATACCAGAGGCCATGTTTTACTTGTAATATATTGTGCTGCACAGTTCACTGCAAGGCTTCCTGCATCTTTATAAGTGATCAGCTTGCATTATCTGTGATAGAAACTTCTCGATCTTGTTATTTATATATATGTATATTTGCTAGAGTTTAGTATGAGAATTAAAATGTGGCAGTGGGGCTTACAGAGTACACTCGTTGCCACAGAAGTGCTGCAAGGTTACCAGGACCCATGTATAGCAGAGTATAAGCAAAATCAAGAGGTGGCACAGTTCTTGGTCTCTCTAGCCTTGTGACTTTGGAGGTGAGTGTTGAGTTTCCTGTTTGTAGCCTAGCCAGCTCCAGGAACAAGCCTAGCAGTAAATCATCTCCAAAGTTCTTCATCTCACATCAAGATGCTGTAGATACCAGCCCTAGATGTCTGAGTTTCTGGTCTACACCTGGAAGGAAGAAGCTGCTGACTTGCAGCTGAGTCGGGTAATGGTTGCAAGTTTTCATTGCTGCCAGTTTACCAAGCACTGTGCAGCTGCTGCTTCTGCTTGATAGCCTTTGGGAGTTAGGATATGGTACAGGATATGACATAGATGCATCTTCTGGTCAGAAAGGGATGGAAATAATGTAGTGGGAGGTGGAAAGGGAAAGGGAGAAGAAGAAGATGAGAAACATCTTGTTTCTTGGCTACACATAAAGGGTTTGGATGAAGACTACAGACTTCAAAGCGAAGGACATTTTAGGAATATAAAGATAACCCCTGGTTGTCTGCAGGTTCTTTACCATATAGGTAACTATGATACCTTCAAAGCTGCCATTTAGCAGAAAGTCAAACATTTTCTTTCTGAAGTTTTTTTCCCCTCACTGTCTCCTCTGTTCTCTTCGATGAGAAGAGACTATAAAAATGCAACAGAAACATTGCTGTATATTAGTGTTGCACAGCCAAAAAATTCCCCACAGTTTTTCTACAGCACAATACTGTGTCTTCAGTGTAAGCTGTATGATAAGTCCCGTGTATAAAACCAGACTGGAAATGAGGACAACTCTTTTCCACACTGTGTTCTTTGGCCAAGTAGATCCCTTGAAAGATCACTTTGCTGTTCTCTGGCTCCCTTGCTCCCCTGTAAAATGATATTCCACATGTTAGGAAAGCTCTTTGAGATGTCTGGGTAAAAATCTCTAAGCAAGACTTAAATGTTATTTTATTATATTCATGCATACACTCCCTGAGCATGTATTTGGCAATATAATGTTATAATGATTTCCTTTACTGCAGATTTCTATGAATTCAGTGTAATTTCTAAAACTCTTCTTCTATTCACTAGAAAAATCTGCTCTTCATATTTCTATGTAAAAATAAACTCTATTCATTCATTTATTTTTATTTAAAATAAGATTATGCCTACTACAATTCCATCTGAAAAGGTGCTTTGGCATATCCTTTAAGAAAGCACTTATCTAATCTATTAATCTTTTCCTAAATTCAGGTTTTTCCTACACCTTTAAATAGTAAAAATATATTTTAACACAGAAGTGAAATTTCCTAAGTACAAAGCCTCATTTTATTCTGTAGTATTACGTTGTCAAGCAATGACAGAATAAAATTTCCCCAGATAGACAGAAATATTGCAGTGGCCCAATTTATATCTATTCTAAAATATGGATTTTACGAATCATTAATCATATTTTTGTTATGATGTGGCAGGAAGCTGGCCTAAAAAGTCTAAAGTAAAATATACTTCATTGTCACCGAGAAATCTACTCACCACCTGAACTACTTAGAATTTTGATTCCTATATAACGAATACAAGGCACTTCAGGCAAGAAATATTATGACATAATTGGCAAAAGTCCCATCTCCAGATGGAGGAACTTCTAAGACCGACACATTAGGCTCACATAATTTATGTTATGGGAGAAATAAAATAACCAAACCCCCTCTGATTACTCCATCCAGGAGCAAGGTTTAAGCAGGCATGTTCTCTGAATTAAAACCAAATTCTTCCCTGAAGTCTTCAACAAATTTAGAATACTATGTTACGAAAGATACATAAAGGGCAATTGCTGCAATTAAGCCTAAGCTATAGGACCCAAGAGCACTTTGCAGAGTCTTTATAGATTTGCTCCTGCAACTATATCCTAGAGATTTATATGCCCTATTCTTCTAATAGAAGTGCCTACAAGACTCTACTCACACTTCCATGCAGTAGAAGAGGGTTATATTTTAGATGGGGAATGTCAAGACAGAATAACAAAGGAGCTTGTTATACAGAGGGAATTGAACCTGTACATCAAATACTACAGTGCTTTCCCCATTAGGGAACAGCTGTTCCAGCCGATGCAGAAGTTTGGAGGTCTATGACAAGGCTGTTAATGTACAGTAATGCAGACCACTTACAAGGCAAGCTAGCTGGATGTACCTGTGCAAAATGGTACATTTGCCAACTTTGAAGGTGGCATGAAGGAGATATATTTGAACTAGGAAGGAGTTGTAACAATCTTGTAATGATATGTTCCACTCTCATGCACCATCCTTCGGGGATTGTTTGAAAAATGTCAGTGTTGACTTCCTATCTTTGATTCTTCTTGGTCACAGAGATAACAATCTGCAGAGGAAGAAGCAGGAGTGTGACGCCATTGAGGGCTGCGAAATAGTTTTGATAAGGATGTTTTTTTTTCTAATCCAATGTTCTTAATAAATGCTGTACTTGTTTTGGTTTAAGACAGTCACTGAAGAAGACTGTGTTAAACATTTCCCACCAGTCCTGCATATCCCCAAACAACAATGTAAATGCCTTGCATGCTGAGGTAATAGGGTGTATTTCTCCAGTAATTGTCAAATAAGGGTTTAGCTAATTTGTTAGCTAATTTAAAAGAAAATTAAGTTAATAGCTTGCCTTGAGAGCAACACGTACAAATCCATGCAGATATAAAAAGAGTTCATCCTTTCAAGATATGTTTTGGCTTACAACAGGTGTTAATATTGGAAGGGAAGCCATGAAGTCCCCCATAGCCTACTATTTGCCTACTGCCAACATGGCAGTCTTCTTGTTGGATACAGTCAATCGAGTTTAAGAAAAAATTACCCTGTTCCTGCTTACTGGCTTCTGCAGTATCAACAATTTGAATGTATTTATGACCTTTCAAACTAAAGGTGTGACGCGCTTTGTCTGCAAAGTGGCAGGAAGCTGGCGTTCTGCCTAACTTTCTCTCTATTCCCAGCTTTTATGTGGTAAGGAGATTTATGGGTTTGGTGTTGTTGTTATTTTTCCTCTAATTTGTGCTTTTACCTGAAGTGTGACGCTTTGGATTGGGGGGGTAGAAGGAGCTAATGAGATGGCTTTGGTGTGCCCTGTTCTGGTAACCTTCACACCAGCCATAAATTGCCCACTTGTCTGCAGCCATCCTAGCATGACTGTGTCCCTGTGACATGGGAGCTGCAGTGCTCAGCCACCTAACTGTTCCTGTATTTACTCTGTGACATTGAGTTTGATGTGAAAAATTCAGCTGTTTTGAATTCTGAGGGGATTTTGACCTCACCATCAGCTAGTCCCAGTGTTGGGATGAGGAGTATAGGATGAAGGTATAACCAAGGTCTTCCTGGTCAGAGCCTGGTGAGAGGATGAGGCAAAGAGAAGGAGAATGCACATGATAAGAAGGGATTCTTATAATAATGGAGTTTCAACAACTATGCTGGGAACCATCTGTGATTTTAACAGCCAGTTTGACTCAACTGTACTGAACTGCCTCCACTAATCTTTGGCAAACATCTCTACAATAACATTAGTAGGATAAATAGGTGGAGATATACTTTTTTTTCTAATCCCACAATTTAGAATTTTTCTTATACTATAAAACTTGGATGTTTTATACTCCTTCCAGAAGCCTGTGTTTTTTAATAATCATGATATTTTGGTTCTTGCTGTTGTAACTATCGTCAGCCTCACATCTCTCTAGTTTATTTGGAAATAGCATTTAGTCCTTGTTGTGTTAGAGAGTAATGTTGAGGAAACTGTGTTCTTTTAGGACTTCTATTGATGCAGAAGCTTGGAATACTAAGGTTTACTTCACTAATGACTAGCCATTGTGAGCCCTGCTTACATTTTCTTATCTTCTTTCTACTTCAGTAATTTTATTTTCATAAGATAACACAGAGAAAAGGGCTGTGAAAAGTATGAGCTAATGTCCTGGCTGATCAAGTCTTCTGTACATTAGATCAGTGTTGTCATATAATGCCAGCCTGGATGATGTGGTAGCATCCAAGGATCCAATCCAATTAATACTCCAGTAAAGGCTTCATTAAAGGTCCTACACTGTTGGAAAAGGATTCATTAAACGTGACTTCTAAAAAAAATGCTCCCTGTTTGCAGAATTAAACTGTGGTGTGAAATAGGGATTATTGTTCATAAATTCTGATATTCATATATGTGCAAATCCTGCCTTCAATTAGAAAGTGCATTTCTACCTGGAAATAATTATCAGAAATGTGAGCTAGACAGAAATCTAAGGAGCACACGTTGTTTATACTGCATGACAGACTGGAGTTCCAGCAGTTATCCACATACAGTGTGAATCCACTCAATGCTGACCTTAACAAGATGTAAGTGAAGCAGGCCTGTCTCTGTGGTGTGAAAAGAAGAGCGTAAGAACCTTGCAAGATCATGTAAAGAGTAATATAATGTGACAAAGGTGGATGATAAACACTAAGATCTTAGCTATAGCCTAGAGAGGTAAACCTCTCTTAGTGTTTTTGGTACCAAGTTTATCTTTGAAGGGAGAAACATGCCAGCCATGGTCTGAGAGTGCATGTGTGCTCTGGCAATGATTTTCTGCAGCATCTGTAGCATGGAGTATGTTGTTGAGGGTTGCTCTTTTATTCTTTGTGCTAACCAGGTCAGGTTTGTGCAATTCACTAAATATACAGTGACTCACGCGTTTGTGTTTTCACTGTAGCTCAATTTAAGATGAATTGGAGTCTAATTCTCCTAATTGTTAACTTCTTTGGAGCCTGGATAAGATTACTGCCCAGTAAAATACCACTGCTGTCTATAGGAACCTTCATACTGACTCCTTGAAGCTCCTTGAGCTTTTACTATCTGTCTTCCTGCACTGCCTTTTTAAAATTTTTTTCACTGCTTGTAGTGTTAAGCTGGTAATGCATACATGAAAAACTACCATGAGACCTCTTGTGAGCCTCATTAAAACAAGAGAGATTAGTGAGATTGATTGACTGAATTGTAAACATCTCCTATGCCCCCCTCCACAATTTTTATTACATGATTTTCCATTCAAGTTTGAGCAATTGGCCTGTTCATTATTCTTGTATCTGTCTGTCATTTGCTTTTCTTTTTAAGTGTGAACTGTTTTACTTTGTCTAAATTTGATAAAAAAGTTTTAGTTATGGTAAAAACAACATAATTTTTGTACAGTAAAAAGTAAATGTACACACAGTAGAGAGAGAAAGAAACTCAGTACGAGGGATGCTGAAAGTCAGGTCTGTATGTGAACTTGTTTGTCGGGTTTTGGAGGACAAAGCTGCAAGCTGCTCCTTCAGGAAAAGGGTCAAACCTATTTCATTCAGAAGTTTGAAATGAGTCATATATTATCTGTAGTTCTCTGCAGACAAAAGACCTACAAGGAAGCAAATCTGCATAGTGTGTTCATGGTGCTTCTATAACACATTATTTCTTCAGAAGCTTTGTATAGATATTAATTCATTAAGATGATTGCCTTGCCAAAGTCACTTGACCCTTTGCTTTCAGGTCTAGAGCTAATGTAGTCACTGAATTAAAATACTAAACACTCAGATTAAAAACAAAAATAATGAAACCAAACAAAAACAACATAGAAATAATGATCAGAGAATCATCAGCCAGCTGGAAGAAGATGAAGGTAAGATCTATGGATTCACTAGAACCAGTGGAAACTGTGCACAGTTACTCTGACAGCAAGTAAGAGGAGTTAAAAAGAAGGGAAAATGGAAAATGATTTTCTGTTTGATCTCTGAGATGATACTAATAACCCTCTTTTATTTTCATGTGTCCAGTTCTGTTAGGAATTCTGTTCAAAGGATGCAGCTGGCAACAGCTGTCTTGAGTATGCAATGTCTATTTTAGTGTGTTTAATAGTGTGGTGTCTTAAGTTAAACACATTGCACATTGAATGTGTATTTCTTTGTTTGCAGGCTCTAAAGAGTAGTTAGCATCTTAACAGAATGACTGTTTTGTATGTTATGTTATTGCTGTTATCCTCCTCCATGCTGATCAGACTGTACTGCCCTAGATGTGTCCAAAATGAGAGCAAAACCATAGTTTGTACACAAAAGGCATAA
>JAOWBP010002392.1:26102070-26129771 GCA_028571105.1 Tragopan temminckii | reverse complement strand
AAGGGAAAGGGAAAGGGAAAGGGAAAGGGAAAGGGAAAGGGAAAGGGAAAGGGAAAGGGAAAGGGAAGGGAAGGGAAAGGGAAAGGGAAAGGGAAAGGGAAAGGGAAAAAAGGAGAAGGAAAAGAAATGAAAAGTAAAAAAGAAGAGAGAGAAAAAAAGAAAAGAACAGAAAAGAAAAGAAAGAAAAAATGAAAAAAGTCATATCCACATGTATTTTAAGAAAGCATTCAGGCTGCAGGAGAGGCTCTAGCAGATGAGCTCTGGCAAACCTTGCTGCAGTTGCAGTATGTGGGAGTGTAACTTGCTGTCCCCCCAATGTCCTCCCCACCAGAGGAGCTCCTGAGGCTGGCAGCTGGACTGAGCAATGCCCTGTGAATGAACTCCCAAAGACAGGACCACAACAAGGAATCACAAAGCATATTTGTGGAGCTCAGGGAAATTCAAAGTAACGTGCTTTACCACATAAGCACCCGGACAATGCTTTTTCACTGTACTGCATACTGAAATATCCTGAAGGCTGATTTGAGATCCATCCACGATATCAGAATTCAAAGGACAAAAGGAAAAGGCTGAGCTGAAAACTAATTGTCAGCATTCCCAAAAGAAGTAGTTTGTGACACTTTGAGGGACTACGTTGGATGTCAGTAATAAAAAACATTAAAAAGTACCCAGAAATTGACAACATAAGTCATCCCCAAGTCACTTTTAACTCTGAAAATACTGCAACAATCTCTCTGCTAAATCAATAGTGTCATTTTTGACTGCAAGTTGGCAAAAATGAAGGAAAAATATGATGACTTAGACCCCAAAAGGATTCAGTGAAAAACTGATCGACTCTGATCGCCTTCTCACCACTGCTGCAACATGTGCCGGCATTCCTGGAGAGGCAGAGAGGGCTGCAGGAGGAACGCTAGCAGGATTCTCTGCTGTAATATATAGGACTGGAGCACGTCAGAGCTGCACTGCTACACAGGATATAAGTAGGAAGCACATCAAAGAGAGAATTCTTGTGTGCCATCTTATACACTCAAAATGTCTATCAGCATGTGTAAGAAACAGCAGGTCCACTGCTCATGCTGTATGTGCATGTGGTGTGTGCTGTGGCAAAATACTTCGGGTCCGTGAAGTCAATATGCCTGAGCATCACAGGACAGTCACTGTTCCCTAGGTAAATGTAAGATACCAAAAAGTACCTTTCTGGCACTTTAAAGGCCAGCCACCACAGGGAAAGCTGAGGGCAAGTAAAGCGTGAGCTGGCACTGCTGTGAAGTATTCTGATTTTCCAGCAAGTAATTTCAAGACAATTGATGTCCCCTTGTTGCAGAGATGTTTCAGCAAGGTCCTGTTCCCAGGTGCATTTCAAAACAGATCTGTCGACATGGTCTGGTTACTTGAAATAAACCCCACCTGCATAAGGTCACGATAGCTCATGTGCTAGGAAAAAAGACTATAAAACAGGCAGAAACAGGCTGCCAGTGCTTACAGCAGCATCTGTGCTTACAGAACTGGGCATGGATGTGAGCAAGACCAAGGCTTTTGCTTCACAGATGATCACACGGCTTCTGTGTCAACACTTTCCATGCCAAAAATCTCCCTAAGAGACTCAGGGTTACAACAAAAACTTTGTTTAAGCTGAGCAGTCACTGTGCTGCATTGGAAACGTTGAGTACTTCAGCAGTCTCTGTTAAAGCTGTATTCAGGTGCCTCAAAATCTTCAACATCCAGAATACATCACTGAAAAAGAAAATGCTATTGTCCACCCAATACAGACGGGAAACTAAGCCAGATACAGCATGTACACTTCCTATCACAGTAAATGTCACAGTTGATAGGGGACAGAAAGGAGCCCAGATCTCGGGCTAGGGTCAGTCTCTCAGGACTGTGACTTTCGAGCTATGTAACACACAGCTCCCCTGACTGCTCATAGGGAGAACAATCGTGTAGTTGTGCAGCATGAGCCATGCAGTGTGGCAGTAGCGCCTGTTTGATATTTAATTATAAAAAATGAATAATTGTTAAAAAAAACCTTTGTTAAATTTTTTAGCATTTCTGAATTGTACAAAAGCAAAATCTATCGTAAGGTTTATTTATACAAGTCTTCCAGGCTTTATTTCAGACATGGACCATCCTGAATTACTTTCAACTAAAGTTCAGCGTACAGCAACTCCCCTGGCTTTTGTTCTCCTGAAAGGGAGGTGCCCCCTTTTTTTTAGCTCAGGTCTACAGAAGATTTCTGGATATCAAGTAATCACGTGACATTATGGAAAATTCACAGCTGTACTTCAGCTTTCAGACTGCACTGTCAATTGCCTTAGAAGAACCTTCTGTGTTAAATTTTCCCCTCAAAAGTAGTGACCATCGTAAGATGCATCTCAACAACAACATCTCTGAATCTCTAGATGTCTGAAGTGCAAACAAATACCAGGCTTATGTTTCCTCACCATCCCTTCTATCAGAGCTTTCCACAAGTTACATGTCAAAAAAAAAAAAAAGGAAAAATGCCTGTTAAGGGAAGGAAGTTACTTTGAAAAGAACCTTCAAGAGAGTGACTTACGTAGTTGTCTCTTGCAGACCAGCCTGGATAAAGCTGCATGTGTAGCTGCCTTTCTTTACGAGCTAGTTCATAATATTTTGCTTGTTCTTCACGAGAGAGAGCATGCCACTGCAAACCAAATAAACACAGCATTAGACCAGGAAATAACTCATATCTAAGCAACAGATGACACGAACAAGTATTTTTGTGACTTTGATTTGGTCCTTCTCCATTGCAAAAATGAAATTCATTAGCAGTTACAAGCATCCATGTTTATTAAACAACTTTCAGGCATTTGTCAACTCTGTAACTGCCAACTGCCTTGAGCAAGACAAAAATCACTTATGGAAACAGGGCTAACCGTATAATCCGCTCAAAGAACCGTGTTCTCCCAACATGACACAGGCACACAAAAAAGCAAAAAATACTCTAGTTCTTGACAAAACAGCAGGTTTGTGCTGCTTTTAATGGACACCGAGCTCCCCAGCATAGAAGGGTTTGCTGTCTTGCTTTGAAGCAGCTGCACGCAGGTCTTCATTGTCACAAAGGGCTCTCAAAGCACCAACAGGCTCCTGTTCCAAGATCAACTCCTCCACATTGAGCTCCAAGGTACCTGCCTTCCACTTTCTTGTGGTTGTAACAGGAGAAAATGGCAACTGCAAAAAGTTCCTAAGAAATAAACACCACAGAACTGTAGTCTTCCAAATGACGAGTTGACCTCTGTGGCCAATAAAGGATAAATTTCCTGCTCTTTTTACCTAATTTGAAAAATCAACAAACTAAACCAAAAACCTGCACAGTGAAAAAGGCACCATCTACACTGGTATCTAATCATTTTGTAGTTGCTGAAACATCTATAATGGACCTGAGCCAAAAAGACAAAAGGAGTTTAATTAGAATCAGGTTCACTGCTGCAGCTTTCAGTGTCTTGTTTGACATTGACGATGTGCACTAGGACAGAGAGGGATAGTGATGCAAGGATGCATTATAAAAAGAAAGGTATCAAAAACACAGACATGAAATCAGTGAGGCACTCATGCAAGAATAATTTAGAGAATCACGATTTCAGGTCAAATCACATCTGATTTAAGATACCGTTTTGTTATATGTCAGAAGATGTGAACTACAGGGCTGGTCTGCCTTGACTTGGCAAGTTCGATGTGTTACTGAGAGCAGAGCAGCTCAGCCTATTTGCGGCTCTCATATTCCACACATGCATTCCAAAACTGGAAGGTTCTGAGCATTTAAGAAATGAGGAGTGAGCATTTTTCACTTGTGTCTAAGCAGCCAACATCAGATAATGCAACAAAAGCCCAGTTACAACTGTGGAACAAATTCCACACAAGCAACTGAGGCAGTCAAATTTCAGTATGGGACAAGAAGGGTCAGACTGCCTCCGTGACAGGCAGAACATTTCTGGTTCAGTGTGAATGAAGTGAAAAACCTTAAGAAAATAAGATAAGGCGACAGCCTCTTTTTCTGCAGATATTGTTTGCAGTTTGGTACCAAGAGGACAGACAGAGAACAGCTCCCTTATCAGAAATGTAAAGCTAAAAGATCTAAGAATGGAAACTTAGTTTTCCACTCAGCACACTGTTGGAAGTTTTTACAGGTTATATGGAGTTTTTCTGTAGCTGCCTGGCCCATTCTTCTTCATTTTCTAGTGTCACTTGTTCTTGGAGTTAGAAAACTGCTTCTTGTATGGCAATGCTGCCAGTCTTTCATTTCTTGCTGGCTTCAGTGTCTACGTTTAAAGCCCTCTGAGCTGGTGAAGAGCAAAACTGGGATTCCAAAACATGCAGAGAAAGCTCTGGGTTAGAAGGCTTTTTCTTAGAAGTTGGCATCCTTCCATACTGCAGACATGGAAGGCACATAAGGCCGCCATTTCACTGAGAGTGTTTTATGCTTTGAGCCTTGCTGAGTGTGGAGAAGTGCTGAGCTAAGACCTAGAACCAGAGGCATAGGGGTAGGAAGGAGAGAAAGAAGCTCTGCTTGGTTAAAGATGAGGATTTCCTACGTTGGACTTTCTGACTAATTGATGGCATCAGAGGTCCCAGCAGCATGCAAGGCGTCAGCTCTTGAGAACAGAGGCTCCTGTTCCAAAGTGGCACAGAGTACAGAGAACAGGGAAGAGGATGACTGAAAACAAAACATTTGACAATAATTAATCTCCAAGCAATTATATGGGATAAGATGTACATTTGTACCACAGAACCTGAAGTACTTGTATAGAAATAGAAGTCAAAACAGTGTAAAAAGCATTGAGCAGAACACTGAGGTTTGATTCATTAGCAAAATGGAAATACATAAGCCACTGCCATCATTCAGGCCAAGACATATTCAGCAACTAAGATGAATCACTAAGGGAATGAGAATGAAAACACAATCATGGGGACATGCATGCAAGAATGGAAGATAGAAGCACTGAGACGTCATTTAAGAAGAAGCAACAAAAACATCAGAGAGAAAGAAGAACCAAAGAAACTGGGATAAGTAACAAGAGATTTCTGCATTGTTTGAGAGGCAAAAAAAAAGCTTCAGAGGGCTAACATTGTGTACTGACTTCCCACTTAAAAGCACAGGGCTTCCAGAGAGTTTTAGAGCCTCTTGATGCTGACCTAACAAATGATCAAAAAAAGGTGTTCACTGAGCAAGGGAATTTGAAGAATCCATACTTGCTATTACAAATGTTTTCTCTTTTTAAATTTTTGGTACAATCAGTGCTAAAATGGGTGATTATCTATGCTGCATTCCCTTTGGAAGAACAATACTTACACTGAGCATCAAGTCTGTAGTTGTGGGTTGGCCTGCATTTATTTTCAGCGCGTGGATAGGAGAAAATAAGCCTACAATGCCACAAAAGCAAATGGCTCTCAGCAAGGCTACTGAGAGAATCTGGGACATGTGCTGGGACCATCAGTATTCAGCTGGTGACTTCAGTCAACACCTGAGTCCCTGAGACTCTGAGAAGTCCCTGAGAAAGCTGAGGAAACCACCTTTTGTAGAGCAGGTGTGGGACTGAATGACCTCCTCAGGTCCCTCCCAGTCTCCATGCTTTTACAGCCAGACCTGCACTGCATTCATTTTTCACTTCTATCTCTGTTGGCATTCAGCATTTATCTTCGAATGAGCCCCTCCTGATGGATGCCAGCCTAAAGAAGGACCTAGAGGGTGATCTGAATGTTCCTTCCATGTGTGGATGAGAGTATTTCTTGCTGACATGTGACACGAATGGAACAGACATCAATTGGATGATGAGACTAACTCCAAAGAAAAGAAAAAAATCAAGTCACTGCTTTTATTTTTAGTCACCTGTTTTATCTTCTATAGCTAATTTGATAGTTGCACATTAGTTAGCACCTCAAGCAGAAAGCGAACCATCACACTCACTAAAGGGAAACACACAAATTAGCAGCACACGTGAGCGCACACACACCCTTCTGTACATACCCTTCTGCCAAGAATCTGGTTGATAGCTGCGCTTTCTTTCAGAGTACACTCTGCTACAACGTTCGCTCTCATTTCTTTCATGTACAACATGAAAGCATTCAGAGGTTTCTTAATATGAGGTCTTTTTGGCTCTTGTTCTTTTCTCTGTTCGTGCTGAGGCTTCCTAAAACGTGGTGGGGGAAGGGGGAAAGAGGGAAAAAAAGCATCTATTTACCTTCAGCCTAAAAAAAAAACCCAAACCCAATGGAAATTTCCAATCAGTGGTTACAGTAGCAAATAACTGGTAAGAATCTGAATTTCAGTGGTCACGTCTCGCCCTTTTCATGTCTTTTTAGAGAACTGACTGAATGTAAAACTCAGGGGGGTGTCAAGTTGACATTCTCTAGCAAATAACATTCGATCTGTGAATCTGCTCCAAATTCATCACCTATCTCAATTCTCTTTTTGAATGGTTACTTCTGCTATCCTAGCAGGACACTGTTTTAGGTAGGAGGATAACTCCTCACCCACTTCTTTCTGAGACTTTGAAGTAGAAAGCAAAAATGCTGCTTTCTACTAGTAGATTTCACAGTTAAAACTGTTCCCAGAAAAAGCTTGTGAATTCATACTTAGGCACCATCCTCATGTAGACAGATCCACAATTATACTGCAATCAAAATGATTGCCACTGATAGCTTAGAAGTGCTGGATTGGAATGACAAATGACATCTTTACTCTTCTAAAACAGTAGCCCACATCTCTTTTAGATGTTAGAATGACAGAATTGTTTGCGTTGGAAGGGACCTTTAAAGGTCATCTAGGCTAACTCTCCTAGGTATAGGAGAAGAGTTAATATTCAGAGAGGCCATGTAAGGTGCTTGTTGCTTTTTTTGTTGCTGTTTTGTTTTAACCTTGACTCTTCTTCAGATAGGGTTAGTTTTCCAGCATTTATAGATAAAGGGCTAGCACAGAAAGGCAGACTCACACATGCATTAGCTCACTGTCGTTGTGCGGATGTTCTTGTTTTACTTGAGGTGTTACAATAGCTGGGTGAGGGATTCCAGTTGTGTGAGGGCCTGGAGGACCAGGAATCATATGATGTGAAAACCTAGAAGAGAAAACAAAGGAAGGTCTGTAACCCTAATGAAGATAGGCATCAAACAAATATGACAGCAGTGGGATGCCCAAGAATGCAAACACTACAGAACTTGCAATGGAAAGACAATTCTTTAAGACTGCATGAAAAATATTTGGCTAAGATCTGTGCATTGTAGCCAGTTTATTCAAGGAAAACAAACAAACAAACAAACAAAAATAAGTCACCATTTTGGTTTTAAAGAAGTTATTTTATTACCTTTCAGGCAAATAGTTATAGCAATGCACACCAGAAATATTTAATGGCTGTACTGTTGCACTGACTAGCAACAAAAATACACATTTTTTAACCAAAAACTGTATTTTCACTTCAAGATATAAACACTTGTAGAATATCCACCACCAGACAATGCAAAAGAGGGTACTGCCATGCAGAAACAAATAACATAAAAGAAGAATAAGTCTTTTCAAGAAGTCCCTGATAGGTCTGTAAAGAATCTCTTGCTTTGCAAGGTACTTAAACTAAAAGATTTTAGCATCACTTCACCTAAACTCACTGTCTTCCTCACAAACTAATACTGATGAAAAATTCCTACATTCTGGAAGAAGGAATTAAAAAAAAAAGAGAGAGAGAGAAAGAAAGAAAGAAAGATTTTTGTCCTAAATTAACCTTCCTTCTACCTGTACAAGAAGGAAAACAGAAAACAAAACAGCACCACTAACTCCATCATCCCACCCTGCTATCCCAGTTCCCCCTCAGGGATGGCTGAGACAGACCTCCAGGGTGCTAAGCTCTGCAAGCCCAAGGTCACACAAAAACCTACATGCTAGCCTTTGGGTTGGTGGAATGCCCCAGTAACATCACAAGCAAGCTCATGCGCTAAAGCTTTGCTGAATGAGTGCTGGTTAAGAATTGCATTCAGCCTCTCTTTTCTCTAGTCCCTTTGGTCTTTTCCTCCACTCCATCAAAATAAAGCAAACACAAAGCCCTGTAACCAAATCAGACAATTTTCTTACAGAGAAAGAGTGACTTTTCTTCCCAATCACCTGGCAGGCGCATGCTTGTCATTCCACTGCAAAGAAATGAAGGGACAGCAAAAATCCAAAAGAACCCACATAGACAGAGGCAAGAGGACCTACCACTTATCAAGTGGCCTGTCTTACTTCCCCGTACAAGACGATGTGTCTTCTACAGGTCACACAAAAGAAACAAGAATGGTATATTGCAACCTTGTGTACACCAAGCACAGGATGCAGAAGCTGTCTTCAGAGTGCAAAAGCAGAGAAGAGGAGGACTGGAGTGTATCATGGCCAAGTCTCAGTTAGCATTGCTTGCTTGCACTTAACATAAAGACACAGTGCCTGAGTCACACACCAGCACAAAAACACTGTGTTGGCATCTCCTGCCATTAATGGCATTGGGCTATGAAATATCTATTTCTGAGCAAGTTTCTTTGTGGAGTAATATCTAAATGATTCAAGACTAATAACCAACAACCTTGAAAATAAAACTACAGAATGAGAGTGACAATCCACCTGGCTTCACACTTGTATGAGTAAAACCAAAGTATGCATGTTATATGTTGCATCTAGAAAGGAACTAATGACTCACTTCAGATGAAACAGATCAATTAATTGCTGACAATTTACTGGTGCTCCTAATTGTGATACTTCAGAAACTGCCAAGAAAATGCTGAATGAAACCAGTGTGGGATCCAGGCAAACTGTTATATACACAAATATGTTAAATAAAAATGTATGCATAAAGTTTTAGCTGACTGAAAAGCAAGCAAAGGCAGACCAAGACGCAAGCAGAAGAGCAACTTGCCCTCTAATGCCAGCAGTTACTCCCCAATCAGTCGTTCACCTCCTACACCTACCTGGACATGGAAGGGTCGACTGAGAGTGAGGATGGGTAGGGCTGCCTGAATCCACTCGAGATGGGATATACAGGCTGACTTTGCCTGATGTCACAGAAGAAAGGAACCCATCAATCATATGATACGGTACTCAATAGTAACTCTAGAGTTGTAAGCACTTGATGGGAACTCAGGGTGAAACAAAAATAGGCAAAATTTTCCAGAGTTCTGTTGTGTTCAAGTGTTTATTAGCTTTGAATACTTAGGACCTTCTCCTTAGCTAATGAAAGATTCCCAGTCTAGATTTCTACTGGAGAGGAAAGCAAAACAACCAACCTTCCTCCTCCAAAACACACCTGCATACCCCCTTGCACCTAGTTTTAGAAACAATGCAGTCAGACTTGGTTAACTAGCTCTTACAAAAGAGACATTTTGTTCCAAATATTCCCAATGTAGTTCAGTGTAAGAACACTAGAGTATGAATTACCAAGCTAGAAAACCTTTTGAATAGTTTTGTAAGTCTGTGATATCTTAAGACTTCCTTCATTTGTATATTCTGTAGTGAGGAACAAGTGACAAGTTCTTCTAAGAAACTATACTTGCTATGACAAAAAGCCCATAGCAACACAAGTACACCCTGACTACTTAAAGTTCAGCCTTACCAAGTTCAGCCCCAGTACCTGAACCAGCCCAACAAGATCACCACACATGCCAATCCTGTTCCAAGAGCTACTCACTGGTAGATCAGCTTTGCAGAAGTGGAGAGAGAAGAAATGGATAGTGGCCTTTGTAGGGTTCAGGATATCGGTTTCACACTTGGACTAAATTACTGGAAATGAGGAATGCCTAAAGGGTGGAGGAAGTCTCAGCAGCACTTCCACACATGAGGGAGCTGGAAGCCACGGTGCGTAAGAGATGGCCAGGTATGTCCAGTTGTCAATGAGCACTGCTGAACACATTCCCAAACCTTGTAAAATCACAGCTTGTCTCTCCTCTTCTTTCTCATTCCAGTTAAGCCACTCCCCAGCCTCTGCATCATGAAACCATTCAAAAGAAATGATGGACCACATCTGGAAAATGAATGCCAGGAACTGCCTGCTGGTGGTGGAGGTGGTGAGTCAGCCTAGCAGCAATGAATGGGGAGTCAGATGCTTCCATATTTTAGTTTTGTATCTGATAACAATTTGTTCCAAAAAGGCATGTGGCACTTCCTGCAAGATTTGCCAGCAACAAGCACTTAACCATCTTATAGTCTCTACTTTCCCTGCCTGCTGTCATCTGGATTATGTTTTCCTCTCATACACAGACACACAAAAAACACCTACGTCTCTCGTTGTGTGGGCACAGATTAGTCAAGATAAGGATTCTAAAGCACTGAAACTGTTGCTCTGTTTACTTATTCCCTGCTCTGAGAGAACTGAGGAGTGAGTATGTATCTACTCCAAGCAGACATGAAGCATCTTGCCAAATAGATTACATTCTGAAAGTATCATGTGTTTCCTCCAAAAGGAAAATGACACTCTGAATGGCACAGAAAGATCTTACGAGAGCTAATATTAGCAAGAAGAGCAAAGTCTCCTAATAACTGAGGCTTCTTTCCATACAGAAACTGTAAGAAGCAGCAGATTACAAAAGTTTGTTCTCCATTTTGGTGCACTTTCAAGATTCCCCCCCACCACACACACTTCAAAGTTCTCTCTTACCTCCCCTCCCTTCAGTAATTGCAATTTTGTTTATTAAAAATTTACATTTAATTCCTTGAGAACTGTTTTCTGCTATCTTTCCAAATGCCAAGAGCCACAAATCCGAGCCATAAGACTTCAAAGTGAAATCTACACACTTCAATTTCTGTACGTGTTCAAAAACCAGATTCAATTCATTTCAAAGATCAACATTTTTTGATCTTTTAAACTCAAATAACATAGTTATTTCTTACTGCAGCGACATTCTTATTTTTTAATGCTGCAACTGACTCAACACCAGCGGATGGTACAAACATGCACCTTGTCTGAAAAGAAGCTAAAAGATCTTACCAGCCAAGAGGTGGTGTTATCTGTCCAACCCCCCCTGGAGACAAAGGATAGAAGGTAGGGATATCAGGAGCTGGAGGATGCCTGGACATGCCTGTTAAAGAGTACAGAAGAATGAATGACTTTCACCTCAAAATACTGCAAACGCAAGTTACCATTCACAACTAACACAGCCAACGCTATGATGGAATTAGTGCTCTGGGTGAGAAATAACCACTTGTTTGGTCAGTGTTAAAGGCCACTCATGCCAACTTTTAAAAAATAAACAAATATTGCAATTCAAATGGAAATACTGGGGGGAAAAATAAGTGGAACAGCACAATAAATGTCTGGGCTAAGGACCTGCACAAGTTCAGATTTCCTGTCAGGTGCGTTAGCCAAAACTGTCCTCTAAATTGTTCTACCAAACCCAGCAGAATCCTGAGGAACTCCTCCAACAAGCAGCACGAAGCAAGACAAACTAAAATAAAAATAAAGCATTGTCAGAGGCAGCACAGCAGAGCTATTAGATTAGGTAAATTGCTACTTGCACGTTTTCGCTGGTTCCCTTATGGATTCACTGATTTTGAAAACTTGTTACCACAGAGGATCAGTGGTTAATTAAGAATCATTTTCAGGCCTGTAATGGTCACACTTGATATGATTCATTTGGCTTCCAATTGTCACTCCAGCTCCAACTAAGCTCTTCATCAAGTTGACTCCTGTGGGCTCCAAGGTCAATCTGTTTTGCATTGGTAGTATTTCATGGAAAAATAAAGGGTCCCATCAGAAACGTTCCATTAGCTCACATTCCCCAGAACACAGAGTCCTACAATTGTAAGAATCACCTCAAGATTAAAGCTAATCCTGGTCCCAGAAGGGCCTCTGGTCTCCATTCTTCACCTCAAACTCATGCCCCCAGGAGACATGGAATTACAGTTGCAGAGGCCGCAAAGAACATCGTTTTATTTAAATATGTTTGGGGAAGAGGAGACTGAAGCAGAAGGAAGTGTTAAGTCGACTTCACATGTTAAATCAGCTGCTTTAAAAGGGTATTAAATATTTATGTAGTGACACTCCAAAGGCCCAAGATTGAGTGTGTGCTACCTTGAGACTTGGTTTTATAGATTGACACAACTGATTCCTTCCCACCCCACCCCATAGCTTGCATTTAAATCTTCTGAATTTAATTAAATGAACTGAGGAATATCTTTCGGGATTGTGTACAGGAAAGTATAGAAAATAACACTGGCTGTTACTAAAAACTCTGTCTTTTTTGGTGCCTCAAAAGCTAAGTTGCCAGGCTTAGGACCACAGCCTGAGGCTCAAATGTCTGGCCAGTTGTCTTTTCAGAGCCGTAAAACAGCTGGTGGCTGACAGGAGAGAACATTTTATGTATTCCAGGATTTGTAACAGCAAACACTCTTTCAGAGCATTTAGAAAAGGGTGAAAAACAGGACCAGCTCCCATCTTTGGTCACAGCTGATGCTCCTGAGGAGCAGTGACATGACCTTGCCCCCACCCAACCAAGCTGTGTGTGAAGAGAAGGACTGCTGTTCCTTCCCCAAAATGCACATTTCTGACCCATGGTGAGGACACTGTGCTCTCTGGCCTAGTGCACAAAACTTCAGGCCTTTTATGGAGAAACACCAGCTACCCGATGCCCAGGAGGAAAATGTGAAGCAGCCCCACAGCCAGCACTATCCGAAGCCAGATTTGCTCTCAGGAGGGTTAAAAGCAATAAAGACAAAAGGGAAGAATGAACTGACTGCCTATGGAAAGGTGGTAGCCACGTGTCCATCCCGAGGTACCCATGGTGAGAGAGGCGATGCTGGGGGCGAGCTGCTGTGGGACCCCCAGCATTGGGGCTGGGGTAGCGAGGCAGTGTCTTGCTCCAGCCCCACACTGGGAGGCGAGGACAGAAACAATGGTCGGAGGCATTTGGCAGAGGACCTGAGGGAAAATATTCCCTCAGCAGCAATGGCATGGACCACTTCACTGCAGCTGCTGTGACACGCTGGTGGTGCTGGGATGGGAGCATGGGAAGACCACACACATCAAGAAGACCATGGCAGCAAAAAAAAAAGCAGAAGCCTCCGGCCCACATTGTCCATCGGCATCTTTGCCAGACGCTAAGAGGAGGACTCCAGAGCCTGTTTGGAAATATCAGAGCTCCACATGAGAGATGGGCTGGGCAGGGAGAGCGCGAAACAAGGCAGAAAAGGAAGACAGGCAGTAAGCACAAATGAGGCCTCCTGGTTGGGTCTGCAGGAGATGAAGAGGAAAATGATGCCCCAGCGTCCAATAAGCCAAAACCTCCTGTGCTTACAAGCTGCAGCTGTGGGGTGCAAATCCCATAGTCTAACACACACAGCACCCATGAGGCTTCAGGGAACAGCCACCAGTGTCCTCCTCCTGGGCACTCACATGAAGAAGGAAGACAAATGAGGACATGAGGTCTCCACTTGCTTCATCTTCTCTCAAAAAAGAATTATACATGCATCTGCAGGCTGGAGTGAAGGAAAACAACCACACAGCCACATGTCTATGGTATTTTCTGGAGGTAGCCCATATTATTATCAGCATAGCAAGGCCAACACAAAAACAAGGCATCCAGAGAAAGTCAGAAATAAAAAAGCCTCTCGTTGGGTGATGGTGGTTAGACTACAGTTATGCCAATTATTATATAGAAGAATTCAGAAAGCAAGAATATGAGAACACAAAACACAATTTTGATTTAAAAAAAGAAAAGGTTTTGATAACAGCAGAACTGAAGTGCTTTTCCCCAGTTTTCGGGACAGCGAGGGGTGATTGCTGTTTCTGTGTCTGCATGCTGCAAGCCTCAGGCACAACAGGGGGTGGTGAGGACTGGCCGCTGCTTATTGAGATTTTAAAAGGCTCTGACGAGTAAAACAAGCCAGAATTATCACATTAGGAAGAGCATGAAGATTTAAACAGCCAAGCTAAATACCAGCATCGTGGCAGAACAGAAAGCGGGCACACATGGTAGGAGCCCTCCCCCTGAAACACGAAAAGCAAAGCACCCCAGCAGCACGGGCTCACCTTGCTTGGAGCTGACGTCGGAGGGGATGTGAGATGGATGGGAGCCCGGGGAAAAGTGCTCATCGCTGTAGGTGATAAGGGGGGTGAGAGGGTGAACTGCATGAGAAGGCTGTACCACTGGAACCTTGTTGGACTGCAAGAGAAGGAAAAACAGCATCAGCGAGATGTGGCTTCCAAAATACAGTTTTTACATAATGGTATGACTGAAGCTAGAAGGGGATGGCAGTGGCATTTCTGGAGGGGCCGTTTGGGAAGGAGACCGCTGACTACCCCGGGGAGAGCCACGAAGATTTACCACCTCACCCAGGGAGGGACCAAAGCACTGAAAACACCCAGTGGGGCCCCAAAGCGGGTACTGCCAGGCGATATTCCCACAAACCGCACTCGTGAATCAAGCCCGCAAGGCAGCAGGGCTCCTCTATGCCAACGCGGTGCTTCTGCGGTAGTGCTGCATGAGACAAAAGTCGCTGTTCCCACAGCAGGATGAACCGCAGCGACGATCCCAGCACTGAGAGGCACTCCTCGTTTCCATCCCACCACCCTTCCCCTTGGCTAAAACAATTATGCCACAAACAGATTTTTAATAAAATAAAAAAGGAGAAAAAAAAAATAATTAAAAAAAAGCAATAGGCCTTCAGAGAAAACCGCTGATAAATCTCAGCGAGGACAGCCTGTCAAGAACTGTGAATTAACAGAAGAAAAAAGAAATCATTTAGGAACCGAATGAAATTAAATTTGAGTCTCACTATTCAAATCCTGGCACGAATAGACATAGTGACAATGCTCCAACGCCACACCAAGGATTTCTCTGGACTTCTAAAACCAGGAGGGCTATTCAATGGACAGCTCAATTTTTTGTTAAGGCTGGTAGGAGCAGATGAAGAAGGAGCAAATGGGAAGCAGTGCCGCATTTTCTGCTTTCCTTGTTTCCAGAGCACCACCTTAAGGAACTTGCATTAGCAGGCAGTATCTTCTTAATGTCTGACCTATCCCTCCAGTCATATAGCTCAGAATCTGGTGCCATGAATTTTTGCTAAATTATGCTATCCTTGCTCTCCTCTTAATTTTACGGTTTTCAACACAGATTTGCTTTCCTGTAGGAAAGAGATAAGAACCTGAGGATTTTAATTTAAGCTTTGGCCTTGTCTTATATTTTGCAAGATGGAGAGAGAAAGCAGCACTGGTAGGTGTTTTAAAGCCAACAAGCATTAGGTCCGTTTTTGCGACCAAATAATAAAAGCAATATGAATTCTCAATAATATGTATGAGTTGAGTTGTAAAGGCAACAGTGCAGGCTGCTGTTCATTTTCCCGATCTGTATACATGCAATCAAAACAGACGCCAACAAATTTCAGCTGATTTACAGATCAGGCCTCGGTCTTTAGCTGCGAGACTCACGGGCCAGCCCACCATTCAGCAATTACTTTATCAACAATAAACTGTACATTATGTATAAAGATCAAGGAACAGATGTATTTAGGTCACACACACAGCTGCTAATCAGCATTAATTTCTCAAATTTTTGTAATTAACATTTTGTATTATATTGGCTGTAACTGTCACGCATGCCCATGGTATCAGGGTTGCTTGCTTTCAGCAGTTGTCTGTTAGTCCTCGTAGTAAACCAATTTGGGCACCCCTTGCTCTTCAGCATCCAGCAGATTTGGTTTTATTTTCTACTTCTCGGCACCTTATCCCCTAAGCCCGTGGCTGTGGTTTTCAACGGGTGAGGGAACCGTGAGAAGTGAGGAGAAAAGCAAACTGCTTGTCAGAGGGCTTAAAATTAACACAGAAAGGGGCTGCATCTCCATCAGCAGCATTTGGGGTCTGCAGAGCCAGAGCCTGCAAAATAAAATAGAACAATGATAACAATGGGAGCGCTCTGGCCTGGGTCAGAAAGGCCCACTGATTTATTTTTAAAAGCCCCACGGACTCCATCCGTGCTGATCTCACACCTGCCCTGCATGTCAGCCCAAGCAGGCGATCTGCTTGCTGATGTCCACTCTTTCCTTGTTTTTTTCTCCAGGTTCTACCACCCCAGGAGCTTTTCATGGCTGATTGTTATGGCCAAAATCCTATGTTGGGCTCACATATGAGAAAGAACTATTAGGTTTCCACCAAGCTTCCTCCTGCTCCCACAAGCAACCATACATTAAAACGTAGTAATTCAGTGCATGCTGGTACCTAAAGCAGCCTACAGAAACACTACAGAGCAGCTGAGGATGCAATCTGATGTCCAGAGCAGTCTGAAGAAGTCACACGTCTCTCCAAAAGTGGCCTAACACCAAAGGCCTTCACTTAGCTCCGGGTGCAACCCTCCTCACAAGCCCCAGAAAGGAAAGTGAGAATGTGCAGCCACGCTCAAGATCTGCAATTCTGGGAAACGAAACGAAACAAAACAAAACAGGGTGTTCTCATCTTGGAGGCTGAGAACCTGTTGGTGTATGAACCCAAAGACCTTATGTTACCATTGAGGCACCTCGTCATGGTTTTTTCTCATTTTTTAAATGCTTCTGAAGAAATGTGAGACTACCAGAAAAAAAAAAAGAAAAAAAAAAAGAAATAATTAAAAAAAACCACCCACCTCCCCAAACATCTATCTAAAAGCTGCAAGGTATCCTATATGCAACAAGTGTGCAAAAACTATAAAAAGCCTGTGCAAGCCACGGCAAAAATGCCTGCGGGTCAGCACTGGGCAGGCAGGCTGCAGCAGGGACCATTTGTTCCAGCTGGTGTGCAGAGGGAGATGGAGCGTGCAGCCCTGCCAGCCCCGCAGAGCCACGCAGGCAGCCATGCTGCTGGTGGTGGGGCACGTAGCCCACGTCGCATGTGGCCACCGTCGCACCTCACCGCTACTCCCACCATCAGGTTGTCCCAGCAAAGGAGTGCTCCAGCCTGAAGGTAGAACAAAAGGCTGAAAGCAACACCCGAAACAGCTCTGTTCTTTCTTCTTGTTTTTCTTTTAAACATTGATCTGCCTCTAAAAAGACCCCAAATGCTCCCAGCTCCTTACTTCTCCTCTGCTGTCAACAAGTTGTGTGTTGGGTATGGGAATTGGCAGATGGTCTTCTCAGTTCAAGCTAAAATAGCCAAATTAAAACAACAGCAACAACAACAACAAAAACACCAAAAACAACACAAAGAAACAACGCAACAAAAATTCTTAAGGCAGGAGACAAGCAGATCCACATAGCCAAATGTACACATTCCCTTTTCCTCCTGAAAAGGAAGGATTCAGGTTTTTGACAGCAAACATTAAATTGAGAGAAGAAAACACAACAGCAGATAGCTCTGTCAAACACCCAACAACAGAAAACGCAACCCTTTCCACTCCTGCTACAGCAGGTACCAGAGGACCAATGACTTGCTGGAGGATTTGAGGATACCTTGGCCTGGAAAAACACAAGGAAAATCTGTGCATTTTTTAGCCTATTGAATTTCTTCTTTCTAGAGCCCTGAAATCATTCTTAGACAGAAGGACTTATCAAACACAGAGATGGCAGTTTCAGTTGCTGTCTCAAAATAGCGATAGCATTTTAATGGCTAAACTGACTCTGAGTTTATGCCTTTGATGACCAGCTGTTGCAGTAGAAATGCAAGAGGAAGAAGAGCGTGGTTTGGGAGCAGTGCGAAAACCAGTCCTGAGTGAGAAGACGTGCTGTCATGGACAGACACTGGAGGTGGAAGGTGTTCTGGCCAGAACTTGTTACTTGTAGACGAAACAGATAATCAATGCCAGCAATAACTGCCATTATAATTTGGCACCTTCCTGGGAGCTGGCGTACAATCTCCTTCTGTGAACAACTCTGCAGAGAAGCAGCAAGCTTGATATAGAGAGGTCGGATTGTTCCCCTCATCCCCAAGCCACTTATTTACAGCAAATAGTTTTATGTATAAAGCCAGCCTCCTTCTAATCTCTTGACAGAAGAAACTGCCTTATGTTTAATTTTCAAAACCTTCTCCAACTACAAGACACTGCAGCAGAGCAAACAAGATAGCAGGTATGAAGGTAGCAATCTGCAGCCTTGCTTCCACCCTCACCTGAAAGCACCACCTGAATCACTCCCTTGGTAACAGGGGCTAAGCAATATTCTGACCTACAGAAGACAAATAAAAGAGTCAGTCTTTTGCTGTGCTTCCAGTTTGGCAGTGGGCGAGTATTTATGTTGCTGATCCCTCCTGTTTTGAGAACATGGAGGGTGACAGTCATGGTATTCAACCCAGGAAGGTGGCAAAGTGCATCCCAGTGATGCTGAGCTCTTTTCTGGACTGGAGCTCGCACTGCTTAGAGCACAAGGCATCACACCTGGGAAATGCAGGCAATGTACAGGGATGCCCACAGACGAAGGGCAAACTGCTCTGCTTAAAGTCCAAAGTGTTGAAACGCAATGAAAGCCCAAGTACAGCAGCCAGGGGAGTGCTGCAAAGACAAGAGTGAATGGGATTTGATAAAACCTGGGATAAGCATCTATCTAGATGCATTATAATCAGTGACATGATTCAGGTTAATTGTGACATTGGTGTGAAAACTAATAGCTTCTCTACATTCTTCTTTTGGCAACTTTATTTTTTCATCCCTTTCCATCTTGGAAATTAATATAGCACAACTCTGACTGCTTTTTGCCGAAAAGTTGTAATGAACAGTTGAGTTCCCTCAAGACATCTTTAAAAACATGGCTGTTGAATCTCTGACAGAAACATGCTTTATTTCAAGTGTTCATTAAGCACCGCCATTAAGTGAGTGATTAAAGCACACCCAGCATTAAAATAACTTGATTAGAAATCCCCTGCTATCTCAGTTTTCTTCTCTCTCGCGACTCCTTAATTTGTTGTTCTCGCTTGCTCTGGAAGGCTATAGGGAGACCCGAGGTGCTGCAGCACCGCACGGGGAGCCGTGCTTCCCAGCCTGCTCAGGGAGAGGACAAGCCTGCTGCTATTTGCAGGCTGCCAGTGCACATGTGTACAGATTATGCCTAACGTCGCATGGCCCATTAGTTTCAGAAATACTCACTAACAACTGATAGGGCATGAAATCGCCAGCAAAGCCGCAGACTCGCTTGGAAAGCTTTTGCTGTTAAAACATTTTGTGATGTTTGATTTCATTCTCCAACACGGCAATGAGGTCTCTCCGATGGTCACTGGTTCCCAGCAAATGCTGCTCAACTTCACAGGCCAGTGCTCATTCTGAGCTCCTGCTCCCACACGATGGTCCTTTAACTTTGTCCACCCTGCATGGTTCTTCTTTTTCCTGATGTATATGGGTGCAAAGAGACCCACACCAAACACGCATTAATTTGCAACAGCAAATCACATGCTCAGCAGCAGCAAGCATACCTCTTCTGCTAAGTATGCTGTAGATAAATGGGACTGCCAAAAAGGCATTTTTTCCCATCATTTTCCACTGTTCATAGCCCTCTCCATCCTCTGTTGGCCAAGGTGAACACAAACAGTGTGATGTTTCCACAAAGCTGACACCATGCTCTTGCACAGGCTTTGTTCCAGCGCTCAACATGGGCAGTCCTCTGCATCCTCCAGCACCCAAACTGAGCTTGGAAACCTTTTAAGCAAATGAGACATCACCAATTGGATAAATATATGAACTTGGTGTGGGAGTGAGTGGCCAGAGGACAGCCCTAAGGGCTGGTGTTCCTGCTGGGGCCACGATGTGCGTCACAGGATGAGGCGACTCTTCCTCACTGGCTTCTTTGCGTCCCACAGGATGCAGGCCAAGGCTCCTGCTGTGAGCCCACAAAAAGTCCCGTCTCGTGTTCCTGTGACTGACCAGGCGATTCCTTTCAGTATGATACACACAGTGGATGAAAATGGCTTGAAATAAGACCACTCCCAAGTACATGTTTACATCAAGTCTGTATCACAGCCTACTCAATGCCACGTGCCATAATGGAGACCAAGAAGACTGAAAAAGGCCAACTTTTCTTTGAGTGGGGATTTTTTAAGAAGAGATGCTCTTGTCTCATGAAGGCAAGAACAAGGACTCAAAGAGCTGTGGAAACACTTGGCACACTTGTATGTGTCCAAGAGCTGCTTTGCTGCACCTGAGTTTGCAGCAGAAAGGCTGACTGGATAGTACCTGCTTACATCCAGCACAGCCGGACCAAGTTGAGCTGCCCACACTACCCAATGCGACTGGCACTTGTGGAAGCAATCCTACCTCCTTTGCCTTCTAAAAAGTAGGGAATCCAAGAAAATAAGATGGAAATGGATGTGAAAATGGAGGAGTGGAGACTCTGACTACTTCAATGATGTTTCAGCCAGTCCTTGTGCTGGGCAAGCTTCCTCCCCACATGGGCAAATTTTTGCCGTGGCCAACCCTGCCTGACACCAAAGGTCCAGGAAGGGCCATCCATATACTGTCAAGCAGTGAAGAGTCCCTGCCACTGGATTTTAGGGAGTTAAGGGCCTGGTGGCAGGCTGTATGCAGTTGGATTAACAGAGGGTCACCCAGCATACTGTGGGGTACAAAGAAAGCACCAGAGGGGTCATTTTCTAAACTTTAAGGCTCCCAGGCACTGCTGACCCTGCATACCCACTGGAAAAAAGTTTTCAAGTAACTTCTCTGAGTCCAGCTAAACCGTATTAACAGATTTATCCAATAACATGCAAATTCAGGTTTTAATGAAAAGTCTTAAGTCACAGCTCTAAGTGATTTGGACTTTTCTGCTAATGGCATCTGCTAATGACCAAAGATTTAATGCATCAAGTCTTAGCATACATCAGCGCAAACAATATAACCATTTAGTGGAGGTAAAAAGTCATCTCATTAGACATCCATCACTGGATGTGGGCAAGATGGTCCAAAGGCTTAAAATAAAATATTCATTTTTAAACTAAGAAAAAAAAAATCCCTAAAAACGTACAAATGATTAGGCCAAAAGTAGCAGTCTGCTAAAGCTTCACTAGGATTGAAAATTCAAACAGCAACATATATCTGGAGGTAAAACGCATTTGCAAGTACTTAATTTCTGCAGTACTGTTCCACAGAAGGCAAAACCAATTTTAATAGGAATTAAAGCAATAGGGCCCTCCAGAAACAGGATGTCTCTGAGACAGGTTATTTGAACCAACAGTAGAAGGTCATAACAGAAATCATTTCTCTGCCATATTGTGAAAGATTACCTCAGTACAAACAGAAGTGCTCAAGAACTACTAGCTTAATTTTCTGGATCTGTCCCATGAGGGATCATAACACCAGGGAGACACAAAATTGTGAGTGTAGCTAGAAGTGTAATGATCACAGTATACAGCTCAGAATGAGTGGAGCAGAGAATGAGTGGGGTGAAGCACAAGTGTAAAGAAGCAGAGCTTCAAACACTTTGAATGTGCACACACTTGGTACAAACCAGGTATGGATGCTCAGCTGTGGGTACCAGACCCAGGAACACCATGAGGATCCAACCAGGCAGGCTTAAAGGGATGTTCCTGTGTCAGCTATGGGGCTAAGTCAGCCTCTGAGAGCTGCCAAAACACAGTCGTGTGACCCAAATGTGGGTCCTCCAGACCCAAAATGTCTCTCCCACTGATGGCAGGGCTGGATCTCCTCCAACTTTGCTTTGGCCTCTATGCTCGCCCCTGGGAAGGTGCCAGCGGGCTTAAAAATTGCTGCTGGTATGCACAGTGCACATGACGCCTTTTAAATCCTGCGTGGGATATTCCTGCCTGCTGCTAGACTTGATTTTTTTTTTTTTAATTCAAGAGCTGCCCTTTAAAATTTAAAGTCATTCTTAAGAGAAAAAAACAACACCCAACCCACAGCCCAAGCTTTGTGCAGCAGGCACCTAAATCCTCATAAAAAGCCTGTGCTGCACTTTATAACACGGGTAAAAGTCTAAACATCGTAAAAGAGAGCCTGAATTGCCAGACTGCCCGAGCCCCCCGTAAATCACCCCTCCAGATGGTCCTATGGCTGCTCACAGCACCCTGCCTGTGATGAGGGGTTGCCCCGCAGTCAAGCCTCAAGTGAACCTCCAACACTATGCAAGGATTATGTATTATTTTGTTCAAGAGGCACTTCTGAAGTTTACCACTGCCCTGTTACTAGGGATAGTTTGATTTTCCTTGCAAGTTACACTTCCCTGCACCTCCAAGTGTAGCAGAGGAAGAGGGTGACAACTGTGCTCCTGTGGGCTAACAGGCCAGTCAAGAACTGAGAGAGCAACACTCTCTCGCTGGAAGGTGCCATGGATGATTTTTCAGGTGCAGGATATTTCAATTCACCATTTGTATCACTATGTGTGATACACCAGAAGCCGACACCGTGAGAAAAGCAGGTTCTTCGGTGTGGCACAGAGATACGTCTTTTTCTCAGCATCGAGCTCCCCTGCATTAAGGTGGAGGAAGGAAACTGCCTCCTTCACAAAACAGAATCATAAAGAATAAAAGAAAAAAAATACTCTCCTCTTCAGAAAACCCAGGCCAGGTGTTGGGTGCTCTCACCATCAAGCTGAGGCAGGGCTGGCTAATCTGTAGGCTGGCTCGTTAGTGAGATAAAGGATTTCAGGAGGTGTTGTGGGTTGGGGGAGTGTTGGTTGAGTGTGGCTCCTGCAGGAATGCCTGACCTTTCCTGGGGCTTTGATCATGCTGGCTCGCGGCGTGAGATAACGAGCCCTCTGCAGAATCCGGAGGTAATAAAAAAAGCAGCTTTGAGGCCTCGTGTTTTGGCAGCGAAATGCTTACCTGGGCTGCCAGCACGCTGCCTGATCCCCCTGCCTGCCAGGGGCTGTGCTGTGCTTCTGGAGGAATTTGGGTAAGGGGCTTCAGCTCTCACCTGGCTTCTCCCAGTTGAAAAGGTGTGCCTGATGTGCTATTCTTACTGAAGGCATGCACATGAAGATTCAAAAATGAGCACAGCCACAGAAGCATTAGTATGCAAATAAGCCACAAGTAGGATAATAGGAGGAGAAACTGCGTATCTGAAACAAACAAGATGGTAAAACAAAGGATTGATCTGGAAGGGCTAAGTCATTTCTTTCATCAGTTCCTCCCTGAACATCTAACCTGTACTGTAAAAGGACTGCTTTTGCTGAGTTTTTAGTTTTGTTTTGTTTTTCTCAGGACGGGCAACCTGAACAAGCCAGTATACCATTGGGTCAAGAAAGCATGAAACACCTGGGCTCAATGTGCTGAATTGGTGGGTGCTAATTAGCTCAGTCTTAAATACTTCCCCTAATGAGCCTGTATAAGCACTGCATGAGCCTGCATTGGGCTGCTCATCTGGAGAAGTTCTTCTGATCCTCCACGGCTGCTCCTCTCCTATAGGGGCAGCTGTACTGCATGTAGGGCTGGCATGTTGGTGCTGCATCAGCTCTGCAGTGCTACCTGGCTGCAAACTGACTGGAGTCAAACCCAACAAAACCTGGGTAAGTTACCCCCGTGGGGGATGTGTGTGGGGGGAAAAGCAGCGTGCTCAACGATCTTGTCTTCCTTGCAGGGGTTAGCTGTGTAGATTTCAGATGCAAATTTTACTTTAGGGCAGGCTTTATGGTATTAGGAGTCTCTTCTTTAGCCTTCTGAAATTTCATATGTATACATGCTGGAGTTCTCTCATCTCTGTTAATTGGGTTTTGTGGAATTTTGAGGCCTGGGGGCCAGAGGGAGGGCTGCTGATTAAAGCACGCAGTGCAGAAGTGGATGCAGTGGTGTTGCACAATAGCAGGAGCAGCTCCGTTCCCCTAAGCTGCCTTCTAGTGTGCACCCGGCAGGCTGGAGGAGCTCCTGTTTGCACATTTAGAAGTGCCTTGGCAGAAGGAGGGTGCTGTTCCTTCCAGTCTCTCAGCCCTGCTTTTCCAGTTGTACACATCGGTTCTAGGGAATTTGAGGTGGGTCTGCTGCTGTCTGTTTATTGTGTGGAGTCACTGTCCTGGCCACCAATTTGACTGTGGTCACAAAGAGGGGTAAGGGGAGCCTGTATGCTGACCTACAACCTTCAGCACCATTAAGGAGGAACAAAAGGGTGCTGAGTCTCCCCTTGTCTCCCCTTGCACCCATGCCTGTTGGGATTTGTTAGGCTGCAGTTCCCAAATCAGTGGGCTGATGGGTGTGTGTGTCTGTGTGTCCCTGCAGCAGGGCACAGAAAGCTCCCTGCCTCACTTCCAGCTGCATCTCTCCAACACCACACACATGCGAGGCTCCAGCCCAAAAGCTCACTTGCTGCAGCTAAATACAGATATTCACACACCCATTATAAATGCAGTCTAGTTTCATTTTTAACCCACAGGAGGGTGTGGAGGGAGAAGACATCAAAGCATGAACACAGGCTACCCTGGCATTCTGGGCGTGCAATTTTATCTTCCCCTCATTTCCCTCCTCTCCAAACCAGCTGCTGCAACTATCACGATGCTTGCCCTCCGGCCGGCATGCTGGATAACTGGCTTCCAAGGCAGTCATTAATCTCCCCCCATTACCCAGCTGGCACGGGATTCCACTGAGAGAGGAGAGCTGCCTGTGTGCCCTTCCAGTGGCAGCTCCCCAAGCCATCCCCAAGAGCGAAGCCATCCCCGAGATGGACGCACCAGAGCAACGCTCAAGGAAGCAGGGATGTCACCAAGCACCATCAGAGGATCTCAGATACATGGGATGAATGCAACCTGTCTGTTGGCAACTGCAGAAGAAAGAAGCAGTGTGCATCTCCAGAGAAAGATGGCTGGGACCAGAGCTAAGTTTAGAGAAGTGACTTATTGCACAGCAATAGCAGCAGAGAGTAGCCCCAAAGTATGCAAGCTATGCAAGTGAAAGGGAGATGCACATAAACTTTCAGCAAGAAAATACAGCTCAGCAGTGTTGTGCTTTCATCCAGCCATTGGGTTTTGACCCATCTGGGTTGACAGGGCTGAAAGTGCATCAGGAGGTATGTAATTAACTGAGTGCAAACAGGAGCTGCTGCTCCAGTGAAGCCCGGCTGAAATGAAAACAAAGCAGGCTGAGAAAGCAACAATGCACTGTCTCCTGAAGGAGACAAAGTAACCAGAGACAAGTTTTGTGCCCTTTCTACCTGAAACAGCCATCTCCCTGCCTCCCACTGCTGTGCAGGAATGTTTGAGTGTCTACATCAAAACGCAAATAACTTTTTCAGAGTGTTTTCTTGGTGTGTCAGTGAGATGACGCACACCAAACCTGTCATATCCTCTTGGTAACAGTGTTCATTTGCCACTTTTTTGCACAAGAGCCTTGTGTATACCTACACTAACCTGCATTTGATCTGGTGGTAGGACCGTAGGTTCTCCCACGGTGAGGAAAAACACAGACAAGTTTTTGATCTTCCTTAAAGCTCTGCTTATCTCAGTTTTGTTTGTTTTCTGTTATTTGAGTGCAGGGTAGCGTCTGATGTGCATGCCACCCACCACAGCTTATCTCGGCAGTGAAGCAACCATTGCAAACCAAAATAGCAGCGCCTTCCTCTGTGCCTGCCCTTCGAGCAGTGACAGGCTTTGGTATCGCAGACCCCAGGGCATTAAGCACCAGTCTTGCACCTGCACACTTGCTGAGAAATCAGGGGTCCTTCGTTAAGGCCAGTGGATTACAGGCAAGATGGCTCAGGCAGCCCTTCCCTGAGGATCCTCTGGAGGCACCGTCCCCCCTCCGCCCAAGCAAACCTCCAAAAATGTAATTTTAGAACGTCTGCAGGACAAGCATCTACAGCAAGAGTTCAAAGCAATACCTAGCTTGGAAAATGAGTCTAAAGCATGGGGCATCAGCATGGAGCACTGACCTGCACTCCTGGGGAGCCCTGCTGGGGACAAGCAGCCCCTGCAGCTGCCCACAGCTCCTCAACTTCCCAATGGGAGGACTCTGGCAAGGCCGTGAGAAAACATGACCTCCACCATCCCCAAGCACTGCTGGGGCCTCCAGCTGCTGGTCCCTTCCTTGCTATCTGCAGGCACTTTCCGGCTCACAAGCTGACACGCGAAGGGTAGCGACAACGACCCTGCCGAGTCCCAGGGCGACAGAGGGAAGTGGTTTGAGAGGGGTTTGCTGGAGGCTGTGCACCCAACCAGCCCTCAACCACACGTTTAGCCTTGTCCTGATGGCTGTGTCATTGTCAGGCAGAGGATTCCAGCTGGCTACTTTCTCATGAGCTTTAAAGAGGGGCAAAATGGAAAAGAAGCTTTGAGCAGGCAGAGGAAGGAACTCTTGGTTAGCTGCGGAGGAGACAGCCATCAGCTGTCACGCCGTCTGTCTGGCAGCAGCCGGCCAGGCAGCCCCACGCAAGCTTTCTGTCCCAAGCACATCCTTCCTGGCAGGGAAGGACGCTGGCCCTCAGGAAGCTGCTGCTCCTCCTGCCATGCTCAGCAGTGGGGGTCCCACAGGGCTCCCGGCGCCTAAAATGGGTGCCAGAAATAGAGCCCAGGAGGCACTATATTTAGTGGAGCGAGTGGTGCCTTAGGAAGGGCCCCTCCAGCAGATGGGCATGGCGTCATGATGGGTCCTGCTCCTCAGGTGAGGATGCTGTGTTGTACCCAGGGTAACATGCAGCCATCTCCTCTCAGGGGATTGGGGGGGGGTGAGGTGGAACGGATGTCCCACCTCTGCAAGGAGGCTTGGAGAGAAGAGCATCTAATTAAGACCACAGCTCCAGTTAATTGAGCCCAATTCACCTGTGACATGAAGAGCCACAATCCCATCAGCAATAATGGGACTGCATCGGCTTACACCAGTAATTACTCCAGATCAGCAGTATAACAAAGCTAATTCAATACTTCTGCAGGTCCAGCTGCTCAGGCTGCCAGGGGAGAGCTGGAGATGGCCTCCCTCCCTTATGCCTAGCCCCAAAAAGCACTGCTGGTGATGCAGTGCACATTGGCAGCCCCTGCTGGGTTGTATTGCTGGGTGCCGGCAGGTGACTGTGCGCCTGGGGCCACGTTGGACGTGGTGGGGTGATGTGTGAGCTGCTGGTGTAGGCAGACATGCAAATTGACAGCTGCACAACCCTGCCATCATCACTACACCCACTGCTCCCATGGGGCTTGGGATGGGGATGGGGAGCCTGCATGGGGTGTCCTGGGTACGTCAAGGGTGGGGAATGGCAGGGCAGGCCCTGGCTGCCCCATTTAGGCTGCTGCCCAGAGCGCAGCAGTTCTTTCCTACCTCTGGCCAAAGAAAACTCAGCTGCCACTGTTGTAAGGAGAGGAGCATTACTGTCAAGTAATGCCAGTCAAGTTTTGACTGGTCTGATTTCCATAACACGCACTCCGCAAACATCTGCCTCCTATTGCAGGCTGGGCTGCACTGGGACAGGTCTCTGCGCCAACACATCCCTCAGGGCTCTGTCTGCTCTGGTGAAGCCAAGTCACAGATACGCCCACCAGCAGCCACCACCTGTCCAGGTGCCCTCCCCAGGGGTCCCGGCCTGGCTGTCTACTCCAGAGAGGAACACATACTATGGGGCATCCAGAGTGTCCTTTGGCACATCAGAGTTGCCTCTGTGCTGTTGAAATGCAAGTGCTTCAGTGAGGTGCTGCCCTAAATGAGGAGCATTATTGCTCTGCTGTTGTTGGGACACTTGGCATGGCCAGGCTGAGAAAGACGAAGGGAGAAAAGCCTCATGCTGAGAAGCACCAGGCCAACCAGCACGTTCCTCTGCGACAGTCCATCTCCAGGTTTGAAACAGAGAAGGCAGGCAGCTGGTGCTCACCACGGTGACCAGGCAGGGCCTTGCTCCCTGGGCAGGAGAGGCCCACAGCTCAATTCGCTCCTTTG
>JAOWBP010002392.1:26090674-26102060 GCA_028571105.1 Tragopan temminckii | reverse complement strand
GCAGGCATCAAACAAAAACAAGCAAAGCACTCTGCAGGGTTGGCTACAGCACCTTCCGCTTCAGGTTTGGCTGATTGAGCCCCGCGCTTGGCTGACAGCCTCCTGGTTCATCCTGCTTCAAACCAGCACGTTTCGAAACTTGTGCTTTGCATCCTTCAGGAAGGAAACAAGATCAGAAGGCACCACATGTCCTTTCTGTACAGGATTTCTCATTTTGCCGTGATCTCCTTCTCCCTGCCTAGATATCAGCTGTCCCTATCACAGCTTCTCCCTCCATCAGCAAGCAGCATGTCCCACAGCCGGCATTTCCATTGCCAAGCCACAGACCTGTTTGCAGTTCTGCAGCACGCATGATGTTCTGCCCAGACAATGTCACCAACCAGTGGGACCAGAAGAAACAGGCTGGCACTGGTGGGACAGCTCCAGCCCCAGCTCAGCCCCTGCTGCTGGCAACCCGGGGGACAGCTACTAAAAAAACCAAAGCAATTCTCTTTATTTGACCTCTTTAGTTGACCCAGGGATGAATGGGATTAGATATCAAGCTGCATATCTTTGCATGTTGTTGTTTCTTTTTTTTTGAACTGGGTGAGCATTTCTGCTGTGTGGGGCAACTTCCAGCTTACGGAAATCAGATGGAAGGTGTTGGTTTTTCACATTGTGGGCCTTGTCTCTCACACCATATCTCACAGTAACATCTACGCTCATTAACTCTACTCCTTTCAGTCTGCAGTCCCATAAACATCTCTATAGCAGCTGATGTCACTGTTTACACAGAAAAGTGTGACATACATTTCTCTGAGAGCAGCCCGAAGTGAGAAGAGCCAGCAGCAGGTTAGCAAGCAGCACTCTGAAATCCCCTCAAACCCACAGCAACAGCAGCACCAAGCATCAGTGCCTCCAGCCCAGCACATCTGCTGGTCCCCTGCACTTTATTTAGTGCCAGGACACGTCCCTGTCCAATCGGCCGTCCCATGGTTGACATCAGTCAGACTTCCCACCTCTACCAATCAGCGTTCCCAGCTAGTTCTGTACTCTTGGAGCTATCCAGACACATACCAGGGCCATGCGGTGTGACGCTCTCCTCCTTGTAGGCAAAGGCTTGAGCAGTGTGCTCGATGCAGTCAAGACAGCTGGCATCAAAAATATAATGAATCAGCCAACGATCAAGAAAGATAAATAAGACTGCTCTTTTTTTTTTTCCCTACATTAAAAACATCCCTATACCATTTAAATGCACAGCAAGGCAGAGGGAGGTGGGGACATATCACCATAAGAAAATGCCTTCATTGTTTTTGTTCGAGATACCGCATTTTTCATCAAACATTTAATAAGAAATCACAGTTCATCTTTGAAAGGATTTTCAGAGCCCTCGGTTCACTGCTGCAGTCGGCAGCGGTTTTGCAGGGAGGGAGAGGCACAGCCTAGCCCCCTGCCTCGGTATTTAGGGGCATGCAGGAGGTGTGTGAGGGTGGGGAGAGCAGCTCGTGCTGAAGGCAAGGCTCCAGGCAACCCTGGAGCAGAGTGATCCAGTCTGAAATGAACTGGCAACCCTAAAACTTTTTGATAAGATAAAAATTCATTGATGTTGGCTCACACTGGGCCCACTTCAGCTCTGCACTTGTCCTCTGTGTTTCCTTGGCATATCTGTTCCTTTCCTCTATCTGCTTTAGCATAACTTTATTTTTCTCTTTTATCTTTAGCTAACTGCACCCAGGGACTGGAGGGATTGATTTTTTGTTTTGACTTATTGTTTGAAGATCTGTAACTCAAAGCAGCTTCTTGCGCCTCTGATGTCTAGGCATGAGCAGTATAAAAGGTGAAGCGTGTCCTATGTACTGAGCTGAGCAGGGATACCATTCTATAATCAGTCATCTGTGTTTTATTTTGCCTTTTTGGAAGGAAAACTATTTTAAGACTTTATAGGCAGTAACACTTGAAATAAATATTCTCGTGGCTAATACTATGCACACCGGTTCTTTCCCTTTTTAAAGACAGTGCGCCATTGCTCACTTGGTGCAAGAAAAGCACCAAGTTCCTAATTAAAGGAGGCCATTATAAATCAGAAGATATTTTGACCATCATGTCACACCCCTGGCAGCCTACTACTGCCAAAACGTTGCCATGCAAATCCGAGAACGCTGTGCTTGGGGATGCGCTGCCGCGAGGCGAAACAAATCCCCTCCGACGAGGGAAGGCAGAGGGAGGGGACGGCGCACTAACCCGCTCCCATGTGCTCCCTTTGCCCTCGGGGCTGGAGCTTGCTTCTTTTAGGAAATTCTCGCCCTCAGGCTGCGTCCAGCAGGCAGCTCATTAGGACGTGGTGCCCGGGTTTCTCACACCGAGGTCGCAGAAAGCTAGCCGCGCGCAGCGGTGCTGTTTACGATAGCCCATCTCCTCCGCTCCCTGAAGTTGCCCAGCTTGCTGAAATATGGTTACATATGCAAACATTATCTCCCAATTGTAACCTCATTTTCTGCTCTGCTGGACGGCGTGACCAGCATTTGTCATCCCGCCGCCCCCGCCCGCTGCACCGCTCGCACGTCCCTAATTGTCACCGAGATGCAGCGTGCCAGCGGGACGCCGGTGTCCGCTGCTCCCCATCTCCACGCAGTCACTCAGGTAACAAACCCATAATCTCGTCCTGTTTTCATGATGGTTGAATTACACATAATTGTTCCTGCACAGTGATTGATTTCTGCCTGAATAGAGACCTCTGCCTTTTTTCAATGCGAGCGAGTGGCAGCCAAGTCTCTCCATCGAGGAGGAGGCAGCAGCCTTTGAAGAGATCAAAGCCAAGGCCGCGAGCAGTTGTGCGCCCTGGGAATATGGAAAGCCTTTATGCTCTCAACCCCATTTCCAACATCATGTTGGATTGCAGCTGCATTACATTCTGCCAGCATTCTTAATGCTTTTAGTATTGACTCTGACATCACCGATAGCTGTTTTAAAGTAACAAAAGCTGAGGGATGACTTATTTTCACAACTCCGTAATTGGAACATGCAAAGTTAGGGGAAGGCAGCATTTGTTTTCAATCTGAAATACAAAAGAAAGCACAGAAAATTATATAAGTTCCCCAAAATTAAAAACACGTTTTTCATATGGAAAGAACAGAGGGGGCATTTTTATAGCCTAGACCACACAAAACGAACTGATTATGCACATGTTTTTTCAAGCCTAAAGGCTGAAGTAAAAATATGATTGGGTAAGCGAGTCAAATCAGGAAAAAATATTGTGACTCACGGTGCATTTAGTGACTTCTAGCACCTGATGCAAGGCAAAATGCTACAGATGCCCTGGGTGCTGCTTCCCTCTGCAGCTCCTTGCAGTAAACTGACAGCAGTTCACTTAGCCTAAACCAGGCACAACACGTGGCGAACGAGCATTAAATCCTCATCAGTTATCTGGGAAGATAACCAGCGATCTGGAAGTATAAAGCACCGCAGAGCTCCTTCTGAGATTTCCTCTGCTCCAGCCACACAACAGCCGTAACGCTGCCTTAAAGATCGCCACGGAGCTATTTTCGGGGGTGTCGGATGCTCCTGCCCTCCATCCCCTTCTCCCCTGCCCTCACGGGTGAACACAAAGGCAAAAATCTCCAGCTAGAAAGGCGGCCCCAAGCTTTGATTAAACACACGCCCACATTGTTCAGGGAACACATTTTCAGGGAAGACTTAAAATGAACCGGTGGGAAGGAGAGGGGACAGGGAGTATGGGAGGCAGAGCCAGGGATGCCGCACAGCTGAGCCGCTCCTGTCCGGAGCACCGCTGTTGCTTCAACAAACACTTCTATTCATTCTGAAGCCACTGAATTGAGTCTTTTCAGAACAGTAGTTTTGAAATACGCTCACTGCCACTACGGTGTGCGGAGTGGTGAGGAGCGAAAAATGTGTAAATAAAGCATAAGCTGTAAAGAATTAAATGTTATAAGCTGTAAAGAATTAGACATTATGAGCACTCCTGTATTAGCAATAAAAATAATTTCCTCTTAGCTGCATCATTTGCCTTCTGCCATTCTAGAGCTCCTTTTTTCCATGCAGTCATTACAGCCCCGTTTCAGAGACGGCAGCACGGGACCTGCCCTCCTTCCCTGCGGACTCCACGCCAACGTCCTTGTCACTACCTGGATTGTTGGTACTGTCTCAGGGATACTTTGGCCATACCTCAGCACACGCACAGCCACACTGAGGCTGAAAGTGGTGGCAAACATAGTAAGCCATCTCTTCATCACAACACAAAAGCTCAATTTTGAACAGCATTAAGAAAGAAGCCTTTCCTATGTTAATCCAATGTGCGTTTGTTGTTTTTTTTTCTGACCCTCTACTCTCCTCCATCCCCAGAAAATTTACTCCTCCCTATGCACACCCTGAGAGATCGCTCCTCTGTGGCTCCAGTGCCTGCTCTGAGGACAGGAGAATGTCCACAAAGCAGTGCTGAGGAGAAGCATGAGGTGCCAGAGCTGCCAGCTGCCAGGCTGCTAGGACATCCTGGTCCTCTGTCTGTCTGTCCATCCATTCCATCAGGAGCCCCAGGCATGGGCACACAAACATCAGCCCCTAGAAGCCAGCAGGCAATCCATATAGCATCGCAGAGGTTCCTGAAACAGCATCAGAAGTCAGGTCCGTGTGATGCTGCAACCTTGCCTCTCAGTACCAAGCCATTACTGGGATGAAAAAGTACTTTTCACTATAACTGCTGCTTATTTTCCTGGATGCTGAAGGAGCTCAGAACCTGGAGGAGCACAGGATGGACAGCAGCTTCCCAGGGGAGGGAGTGCGCCGTGCTCATTATCTGGTCCCATTTGTGCTGGATTTCTAATAGAGGGACTGAGAAAGAAGTAAGAGTGCACATCATGATGCTGGGAGCAAGCAGCCTGCATCCCTGTGTGGCAATAAAGATGAGACACAGAAGAGGAGGAAGATGCTGGTGCTGCTGGAGTGGCAGGGAAGGAGAAAGGGAAAAGACTGAAATGTGCTTTTTGACAAAAAGTTTTTACACTCTTTTTTTTAAAGTTCCTCCCTGCTTTTTCTTAAAAACTTCATCAGAATTCGCTGGTCCTTCATGGAAAGGCAGTGTACAAAACAGCCAAGCCAGCACTGCCAAGAACTTTCTTCTTATCAGCATTGCTTTTAATCAGATAGAGGTGTTGAGAACTTCTCTTAGTCCCTACTCCGCATACATTCCAGTTTTTACTTTCTCAGACTTCTGGTTTGTTTTCATGAAAGCAAAACAAGACAACGAAGCACCACCACAAAAACATATTTTTAGAGAGGAGCTGTCATCCAGATGGGTTCCTGAAGGATGCTCAGGAGCTGCGGATTTTGCTCCCACCTCTGCCATCACCTCCTGAACATCTCTCATCAGGCTCCCTGTTTCCAGACAAGTCCTCTTGGCTTGTGGCCCTATTTCATGCTGGGGGACCAGGGGGACATCTCCCCTGCATCAGCCCACAGCTACCAGCCCACAGCCATTCCTACGGGTCATGTCCTCAAGCTTAACTCAGCGCCGGGTAATTATCCACAGAACTTACCTATTTCATGCTTAATTGCACAGGCACATACTTTTGCTCCACCCTCAGCCCAGCCACAGCCTAACAACTTGCATTGCCCCCTAGGCTCACATCTCAGCCTCAAGCAGCCCAGCCTCGCGGTGTGAAGTCACCCAGCAGTGACACGGAGGCAAGACGCAGGTGACATGGGACAGCTCAAAGCCTGCCCACAGAACCTGTGTGTTATGGGCTTCATGGCTAGAAATCGTTGCCTCCAGAGCAAGAAGGCAAGCCTGACTCTGGAAAACACTTTGTCCAGAGGACATCAGGATGAAAAGTTCTTTAAGCAAAATGGGGTGTTTTGGACATTGAACACAACTATTTGCCCGCAGCCATGCAGCTGGACCTGGAGGAGAAGCTCCACAAAATCCCTGTGTAACTCCACTCCCCTCAAAAACCCAAACACAAGAGTCATCGAGCCAGCTTTGTCTAAGCCAGATTTCCTGATGCAATGATACTTCTCAATCTGCCCAATTAGTCTGTAAAATTCTCACTTACACACATCCCTAGAAACAAAACAAAACAAAGAAAAAATTACAGGCTTCGGAGTAAGAGGAAAGGCTTTATGTACAGGCTGTTTTGGGAGATCCTTTCATTAACAAGGTTCTGATTCAGACAGCATTTCATAGAATCATAGAATTGTTTAAGTTGGAAAGGACCCTTAAATGTCATCTATGCCAACTCCCCTGCAACGAACGGGGGCACCTACAGCCAGATCAAGCTGACCAGCTTTCCCAGAGTGCCTTCATCTTCCTCACTTCAAAGTATGACGCCATCTGCCACAGGTCACTCTGATAAGGAGCGTAGTTTGCTGCCAGCCTAAGAACGCTGTCAGACTGGCGGAGGAGCTGCCTAACAAATTGGCATTTTTTTGCAGCTCTCCTATTATGAGTTTTCCTCATGGAGATTTACATCTCAAGCAGTGTCTCGATGCCTTTTGCTTAGAAATATTCTCAAAATAACAGAAAGGGGAAAAGAAATCACAACAAAGCCACAAACTTAAGAGCTAAGCTTTTTTTGTGTTTCTTTCATTTTTTCTCGTTAAATCCATTACAGCTTCCTTTTCTCCCTATTCCATGGGTATTGGAGATACTGAATAACGTGTGTGGGAGAGAGAGGGATTTGGGTAACAATTTTTCCAAACCCAACTTGATCCATTCCAACTCATTTGTCAGGTTAAATGCCAGCGGCACACAGCAGAGAGCCAGGCAGCTGGAACAGCACTGATGCAACTCAGTGTTACAGTGTCACAGGGCAGCAAAACCAAAAGCTTCCCTTCCCAGGGCAGGGAAGCTGCTCTTCCCATCTACACTGAGCCCGAGCATCGTCTGACCTGGTGTGCTGTTGGACAAGGCATCCCACAGCCAGACTTTGCAGGCATTTAGTACCTGGCAAGAGGGTAGCAGTGCACCACCTGAACACACCTCCACCATTGGATGCAGTTTATCTGCATTTTAGCACAACTCCAGGGGAAAGAAATTCTCTCCAAGCATGGCATTCATTTGAAAAATACTGATGCCTCTAATTTTGTGCTCCAAATTGCAATTTTTTTTATGGTGGATTTATGCAAGATTTGGACACTGTCCTTCACAGTGGCTGGTATGATGTTCTATTTCGGCTTTGAGAGGAAAAGAATGTTGAAATAAAAATTTTCCACACTGACTGACGTGGTTCAGTGAGAATGGTGGGGACAGGCTGATGGTTGAAGTGGATTATTTTAGTGGTCTTTCCCAACTTTAATGATCCTATGATTCAAAGAAAGATCAAAACACGACGATAAGCTAAAACTGTGGAGAGATGCAGTCACAAAATTCTCTGAGGCAGTTTTGAAACACAGAAAGAAGCAGAAAATAGTAGAAATAGAGTCTCCAGGCTGCTCCCAAGCAGGTGGTGCCGCAGGGAGCACGAACCAGAAGCACATTCCACAGGACACCTTGCTGAAGTGCGTTGCTCTCCATCTGAGAGGCACCAAAATCAGCTGCTGGTGATCGCTGCGTGCCCACTGCTCCAGTCTCACTGCCCATCTGACAAAGATCCCATTACAGCCTTGTCACTTCACACCTGCAGTGCCTGCTGACCAAGGTCCTCCTGCTCCAACCTCACCTACACTCACAGCCACACGGAGAGAACATATGAACAATAAGGACACCCTCCGGCTCCATCATCGTGCACTTCTGCATGAGTGACTGGGTACCTCTGAAGATGACAGACCAAGATATCCAGGACCCAACTCCCCATAGCAGACAGCAGGGACGGACTCCTCTGGAGCAGCTCTGACCACGTTTCTTCCCCTTTGTGGGGACGATCCCTGGCCGATCAGCAAAGCTGGCACGCGCATTAGCTCCCTACTGTACTTTTCGTTCAGCCCCAAAGATTGAATGAATACGTTTTTATTTAAGAGCTCAATCACTTTCTTGCTGAGAGGACAGATTCCTTTGAAGTGGGAAACCCAAGCTAAATAAACACATCCACAAGATCCAAGTCTCAAAATAGAAGCTGTTGGCTTGCTAGATTAAGTTATTCTGAATGCAATTTTCTTAAGTGAATCCAATGCCTCGGAAGGGCCGGAGTGACAGGGATGCTAATCCCTGGCTGTGGGATGGGGACAGCATGCAAAGCAGCTGTGCCAGGACCAGTGAGATGGGACCCAGACTGACAGTGGGGTAGGAACAGCAATTCGATGCACTTGAGATGCAAAATCTTCATATCCCCAGAGGAGCACGCTCCTGCACATGTCTGAGAGACACAGACTGTTTTACGGCTTTAAAAAACAAAAAGAAGGTGCATGCCTCTAACAGGACTTCAGAAATATTACAGTGGCAGTAAAATGCTTCTGTGTGGGTTATTTCTCCTCAAGGAGCTCTCCCTACTTGTCAGCAGAAGTGAAGCACGCAGAGGAGTGGGGCTTCAGTGCCTGCAGCCACACAGCACCATGAGGATCTGGAAAAACTTTTGGTGCCTGAAGCTGCAGAGATCCGGGCTGCCTTCTCGAGCACTGTCCTCCCTGGTACCTGAGGCCCACAGTGAGCTGTTCATCTTAACGCTTTTTTCTGGACCAGAATTAAGTTGGAGAAGAGGAGGTACAGCACCACAAGAAGAATAATGACATTTTGGTTCTAAACCACACGAAAATGAATGCGGCAGCCTCTTCTCTGACAGGTTGCCCCAAACTAGCTCCTAGGTGTACAGAAGATGGAGACTGAAGACACATCCAGGACACTACAACTCCAGCTCTGGGTACGTGCAATGGGTGGGGTTTGTGATCACGCCTCGGCTGAAGTCACATGCATGCAGCGCCCGCCTCTGGAGTGAGCCATGGGGGAATACTGCCCTTCCCCATTGCCCACTCGACATTGGTTAGGTTGACTAATCGCACCAGCCCAGCAAGGAAAAGGCACACTGCCTGCCCTTCCAAGGGCTGGGAAAAAAATTGTAATTTTTTTGTTTCCTGCTTCACTCTAATATAACTTCCACAATTAATAGGTAGACAATATAAGCATCATCGTTACAATATTGTCTTCCCATCACCCTCTACACATACTTAGTGGAATTTACTACCCAAAACTAAAAAGACACTAAGATCCATCCATAAAGGTATTTCCTATCCAAAAATGAAAGTGTGTTAAGATCCATCCGCAAAGGCACCTACGGCACCGTGAGCAGAGGAACCGTCCTGGAGCCAGCAGCGGCCGCCCCAATCCCCAGTGTGATGCTGCGTGCCGTGGGGAGGGAACCGATCCCGAGCCCTGCTCCGCGATGCACAAAGCCTTTTTGCACGGAGCAACCGATGGCGGGCATCAATGTCAATCAGCAGCCGGCGATACCGTATCTGGCGGCAAAAAGCGGAGCGAGCCTTTTCATCTCGCTGACAGGCAGCTTGAGCAGCCCTGCTGCAGCCCTCGAGACTCCTCAACAAACAAAGAGTTAACGCCAGAAAATTCACATCTGTCTTCGCGACTACAAAGACGGCATTTACATTGCCCCACCGCACATTATCCCGCAGTGTAAAGCAGGACTCCCCCGGCCCCGCTACGAGCGCTGCGGTTTGTCACGGGGTTCGGCTCTTCCACCGGGACCGCGACCGACACTGCCACAGCCCGAATGCACGGCGCGGCCACACGCTGTGGGACCGACGGAGGAATCCCGAAAAGTCTTTGGGGAGAGAACTCACTGTTCTGGGGATGGGTGGCGACAGAGATCCGTTAGGCATGTACGGGTCGTTGTTCATATTTGGCATCATGATATACCCCGAGTAACCAGAGTACGATGGTCCCTTGCTGTACAAGCCGCCGTCAGGATGCTTTCCTACGGAAGAGGAGACAATGATGGTGTTATTCCCCACGCGTGCACCTCAGAGCACTTAAACAGGTACTGTGCATTCACGGAAACGTTCTGCCTGAGAACATTCCCTTGCTTATGGCAATTATTTCTGGCAGAAAGCAGTCCCAGCAATTTGTAACCACATTTTTTTGAAGAAGAGTTAATTCTTAAAGGAGTCGCTGCACTTTGTGAGGGGCCAATGCAACATACCCTCAGAGCAACTCATTTATTTTGCCAGTCCCCCCAAGAGTAGGCAGAAACACCAGCACTGACATCGTGTTCCTCAAGCAGCAGTTTTCCCCCACGTCGCACGTCCCTCCAGGATGTTGGGCTGGGAAGCATTGCCAGCACGGCTTCCCCACATCACTGCTAGGAGGGAAGGGAGAAGATGGCGAGAACAAGGGGCAATCACCCCCTCCTCCCCTAACGGGGAGCACAGGGCAGGGCTGACACCAGGCAAACCCAGGGCCAAGGCTGCCGAACAGCCTCGGGGAGGGAGAGCCCAGGGGGGGAGGTGATTTTGTGGGGAAATTGCTTGGCTTCGGGTCCTGCAAAGGGATGGGTTTGGGCAGCAAGACTGCCTGCAGGTGAGTTTTTCAGAAGATGCAAGGGGAAAAAGAGCTGCACAGAGCTGATCTTCCCTCACAGCCATGAGCACAGACATTGCAGCTGTTAGGCTGCAGCGCCCAGTTCTGTGAGGCAACACAGGGTCCTGGCAGGCACTGGGGCTGAGCTGCGTCCCACTCTTGTGGAGGTGATGACCTCCTTCAGCCCGTGATCATAACCACTGCACGTTAAGCGCAGCCTTTGTCCTTCACAGCACTCGTTCTTTGTACACGTGCCCGGCTCTCTAAGCAATATTCCACAAACTTAGTTATTTCTTCGGCCAGAACAAACCACCGATGTGTTACAGAGAGCAGGAGAGCTGCTCAGATGGAGGCTTAGGGGCTGAAGGGGCACCACGTGTTAGGGGGAAATCACACTGCTCCCAACACAGCCGGCCGCACTGTGTCAAAGCCAACATCCTAAAAGCAGCGATTTCTTCAGCGAGGATCCATGTGGCCTCCTTATCAGCCTTTCTTTCGACAACCATTTGGTCACTGGAGATAAACGTGCAGCGCATCCACCTCCTCCCCCAATGCTCCCCCAACCCCAACAGACACTGAATTCAGACACGGACTGCAGCCCGAAGGTGGGAGCAGCACACGGGACACGCGGTTCTCACCTTCCTCGGGGTGCTCCCTGCCCTTGTCATGATAGGAATCCTGCGCTGGAGTCTGCCTGGAAACCTGGCCGCGGGGAATCCGGCACCGGAGAGGAGGAAGGAAAAGAGGAGAAGTCACTGTGCGGGTGTTCGCTGCGCCCGTCCGCCCCAAAAGACGGGACAGTGACGGCGCGGGGCAGCACCGCTGGTTCCTCCGGGCAGAGCGCAGCCGGAGGGGCGGCGTGCGGGAACGCTCCGAGCTCCGGCGGCCGAAACGCCCAATGGGTACCAAAATGCAAAAGGAAAATAAGGTTGC
>JAOWBP010002392.1:26074915-26090574 GCA_028571105.1 Tragopan temminckii | reverse complement strand
CTTCCCTGCGAGGACAGGCGAGAGCTAGGGCTGATCAGCCTAGAGAAGAGAAGGCTCCGGGGAGACCTGAGTGTGGCCTTTCAGTATCCAAACGGGGGCTGTGAGAAGGAAGGGGACAGACTCTTTAGCAGGGTCTGCTGTGACAGGACAAGGGAAAAAGGTTTCACGCTAAAAGAGAGAAGATTTAGATTGCGTGTAAGGAAGAAGTGGTGAGGCACTGGCGTAGGCTGCTGAGAGAGGAGCTGGATGCCCCATTCCTGGAGATAGCCCAGGTCAGGCTGGAGGGTCTCTGTGCACATGATGGAGCTGTAAGTGTCCCTGTTCAGTGCAGGGGAGTTGGACCAGATGGCCCTTAAGGGTCTCTTTCAAATCAAATGACACTACGATTCTGTACCTTGATACTAGAACTTGAGGCTTCTACTGAAGGAACCTTCAAAAAACACCTTTGAAGAAAATTGTTCTCTCGTTTGAGGAGCACATGTGCTGTGTAAGGGTTGTAATTCTGTAGGGAAAGGGACTGCATGTACTGTTAGACTGCATTTTAGAGAATCAAGAGAAACATAGCGTATATTATTAGATTGCATTATAGAGAATCAAGAGAAACTTACTGTGTTTGTTAGTAACAGAAGTGACAGTCTTCTATTAAAGACCAAGGACTGTTTTGCTGACCACCTGCCTCTGATTTATCAATCTAAAATTATCTCAAAACAGGTGTGATTATGACAGAGGGAGGTCACTCCTGTGCCCTGTTAATGAAGATTTTCCTCTTACCTAGAACACTTAAATCATATCTTTCTCCTCCTGTCAGGAGAAAGTAACTCATGTTATGGCTGAAAGCCAGGAGTTCATAATTTCTTATTCTGCCATATGAAGAGTACTTCGGAGGGAGAAAAATATTAATTGACTCCCTTACACTGTTATTTCATCTGTAGTATCTGTTAAGATCATTGGATAGAAGAGTGTACGTGTGTGTTTCTCTTCTTTTCTCTAAATGCATGCATGGTAAGAATGAACTGGGAAAAGGGTCGTCATCATTCTTTTGTGATTCTTTATCATCTGGCCAGCTGTGTTCTGGTGTAACTGTAAATGGCTAATCACCGAAGCATTTCATAGAAGTGTGCTTGATAGTGACTTTCCTTCTGAAGAGTGGGTGATCTTGCTTTGCCATTGCAAATGATCATCAACAGGAGAAGTGTTAGGAATGAAAGTTCAGGCTTGGTTTAAAAATGTCTTAGGTTGCAATGGATTTTATGAAATAACTGTTATGAAAAATTATTAAAATAAAGAAATTGATGGATGAAGGAAGTGTCCAACTGCAAACTAATGCCTTGTTAGAGCTGTAATGCTTCTGTCTGGCATTTTTTTGTTTTGCTGGATTAGTGAGGAATGTCAGATGAGAATGGTGCCATGCTTTTCTTCCAGAGATTGATTTTTTTTTTTTTCCTTTCAGTCAGCTTTGTTGGAGTGAGTCTTGTGTGCCTCCAAGTGCACATCTGCAGACAGCTCAGGGAAACAAATGGATTTCTTTTTCTCTAAAGTTGTTTTAGTCCTTTCTCTTCTGCCCCAAACGTTTGCAGGATTTTATGTTTTCTAGTCAAGCGTGTAATTCTTGATTCAATGTCTTGTAGCTCTCTTTTGCTTAATTCTAGTCAATCGTCTGCCCGTGGACAAGTCAATATGGTTATGATCTTGATGTTGAATCTTCTTTTAATTTTCAGGTTGCAGCAGCAAGTGGTCACACTGTGGTGTTAGTAGACCAGTCAGATGAAATCCTTAAGAAATCTACAAAAGGAATTGAAGAGAGTTTGAAGAGAGTGACTAAGAAGAAGTTTGCGGATAAGCCTGAGGTTGACATCTTTTTATTTCTACTGTTGGGAAAACAGGAGAATGAAACTACTGTATGGAAGTTCTGATGTTGTTTCTAGTTATGCGTTACAGAGCATACTAATGTACTGGCTTACATATACTTACATACATGATTATATACTGGTATTTACAATTAACAGCATGAGCAGTGCAGTAAGGAAAATGAGAAAGAGCTTGTTTGCATGAATACAGAAGGCAAATTACAGTAATTGCAGGATAACCAGAGCAACATATCTTATCATACATAATTATCATACATAATTATGGGGAGTCTTTTAATCCAGAAGAAAACTTTGTATGATAAATATATGACATTATGTTCTAGTGTGCAGATACGACTTCTCTTGTGTAACATTTCTGCTTTCCTGTTCAAAGTCACTTGGGATTTTTTTTATTTCCGTCCTCACAATGGTTGTCAGTGATGGGCACCTTTGATAGAAGATAAAATCCTCTCCCTCCTCCCTGCCTCATTCTCAGTGGAAATCTATAGCAGAGTGCAGGCCATTTCACTTGAATGAGCTAGCGCATATCATAGAAGTGAATTGTGAAACCAAAGCATTACTTTACTGAATGGAAACAATGCAGAGGTTTGAAATAGAAGTTCCTCTCTGTGAAGGGCAAGTCCAGGTTCTCTCAGAAAGTACTAATGGACCAGTCAGTTGTTCACTTAGACTCTGAAGCTGGAGGTTGGACTGCAGCAAATAGTCTTCCTGTTATTAATAATTTCAAGGATCTCCTGTTTGCTTCAAAGCAGATTTGATTATTTAAGAAAATTTTGTGTCAGTGAAAGCATTGTATCTCTACATGTTTGGAACTTTCTGATTGATTTGGAAATATAGCAGCATGCTTAAAGTTCTGAGGGCTTCAGAGCATATATGGGGGTTTTCATGTGAAAAGAAATGAAATAATTATTGCACATTCTTGGAATGTTTCAGGCTGGTGTTGAGTTCATTGAGAAGACTTTAAAGAACCTCACAACAAGCACAGATGCAGTAGCGGTGGTTCACAGCACAGATCTGGTGATTGAAGCCATTGTGGAGAATCAGGAAATTAAAAATGAACTCTTCAAGAGGCTGGACAAGTTTGCTCCAGAGTATGTACATTTTTTCCTGTTTTATTTTGAAACTTTCCCCTTTGGTGTTTTTTCTTTTTTTTCTTTTTTTTTTTTTTTTTTAATGTGTTTTGTTTTTGTTGCACCATTAATTCTGCATTAATTTTCTTAACTCTGCACTGGTCACATTGCATGTGATGCTTGTCCTGCCAAGTTCATACATTACAAACTCTTTCAGGTGTATTCATCTGGTTTATTTACTTGTTGCATTGCCTATTTGATGTGCTTCATGGTGTGATTAGGCATAAGATTTGTCTATCTACTCAACAGGCCTGCTTTTTCCAAGTGAAGATGCACAACTGTAGAATAAGCTTGTTCTGGTACAGATGAATTATGGTCAGTATACTTGTTCCCAAATTTAAATAAGGGAATGAAATATTTATTTTTTAGTGTGCCTAGCATGAACAAGTTTTAAGAAGTTTCAGCCTCTTAACTGTAGGTCACAGTCAGCTTAAGCAATACAAGTTTACTTTGTATCGGAGGAGTTTTGAAATAGTTTATTGCCAGTTATTATTTCTTATCTTGCACTCTCTGGATTACTTAATATCTTCAGAATTTTCCTTGACCTATATTGGATAATTGTTGGAAAGTTGCTGTTCAGTTGTGTACAAAAGCCGGAATCCTGTTAAGCTGAGTATGCTGTCTCAGGAGCTCGATCCTTGTAATGGGTGACTCAGAATCACAGCGCAGGTTGGAGTCTTAACTAGTACAGCTAAAGCTGGGAGTATTGGCTAAAAGGTACTCTGGGTTGTCTAACCACAGGACTAAACTAGTTCTAGCTTGTATATAATGTCAGTAGAGCAAAGATGTTATCATTAGTCGACTTCAGCCTAGGTAGGTTTTCAGGCTGTGTCACATAGTGTTCAAAATCACCTGGCATTTCTGAAAAGAATGAATGATCACGTACACAAAAAAACACTGCACTGAGAACAGGCTAACTTGCTCTTGGCCTTAGTCTGACAGGCAAAGAAAAGTAAGTAGCTGCCTTTGGCAATTGCCACGATACCTTGTCACGACTAGGTTGCTCATATTATAAAACAGACTGTCGTTTGCCTGGGTTTTTCTCTGTATTCAACAGAGAAAATTAATGAGCAAATTAAAGTATGTTAAATAGCAAACTATCTAGAACCTGCTAGTAGGCAGAAATAGGAACAAGGATTTGGTGCCTCATTTAATGATACATATTTTGGGAAAGCTTAAACTATTGTACTCAGACTGAGTGGTTTATAAAAATTACTGTCTTGAAACATCAAATTTTACACTGGAGAGTGTTAAAAGGTATGGAGACTATGAAAGCATGACTCTTCAAGGTTGGGAAAAGGAACGGTGATATTAGACAAGAAATCTTTTAAAAAAGGAAAACTCAGGATGGCGTTAAATGTATGGATGTAAAGGCTGAAAGAGGGAAGCAGATAGTGAGGAATATGAGCTGCAGTGCAGAAGGTCTAGATGAAAAGAAAGCAAGCTACTAAAACAGTGAAACTTAGTTGCCAAGTGTTTAAAATAGTAGCTGTTAGATACAAACAGTATGTCATTTTGTGAGTAGCATAGGAAGTTGTAAATTATGTGAATAATATGAGGAAGGGTAGCTATGTCTTGTCAGTGTTTTTCTGTGTTTTGAATGAGGAAGTGGAGTTTGCTTATCCCATGTGGCACTGTGATGGGAGGGAAAGCTCTCCCTGGTAGCGCAGGTGCTGTACTGCCTTTGCTACATTGGACATGTGGAAGTTTCTGGAATTACTACTTGAGCTGAGTGTTGCATCAGCTTAGTGGAGATCTTGTGGCTGATCCATAAGGAAGGCAAGATTTATTTAAACATAGCTTTGAGTCTTGGGAAGTTTTGTAACTATGAGATTTTGGGCACTGATGTCACTTTGGACTGTGTATTTTAATTACAGAAGGCCAGGCTTCTGAAGAGGTAGGACTTCTCTTAATTCAAGTATTTGCACTTAGTATAGGGTTAACTGGTAACTGACTGAAATGTGGAGGACTGTGAGTTACAGTTGATCAGACAAGATCATGCCTTTAGAATATAAACTAATGATGCTTTGCATCTTTCTTGTTTTGTGTTCTATCCTGGATTTCATTTATTTCCTCAGCTACGGTGCCACATGTTTCTCTCATGTATTTGTGCTACAATGGCCTCTCAAATAAGGATGACCACTAAACTAAAGCATTGCATCAGAAACAAGCACAACAAAACAAGCTTATTTCCTCTTCCTTTTTTCTCTTGAAAAGTGCTATAATTCTTCTGAAAGAGGATCTGTAAATGGAGGGGAATGAAATAGGTATTCCTTTGTGAGAGTTTTATTTGGTGATTATGTGGGTGGAAAGTGAATTTCTAATAAGCTTTCAGAGAAAATGCAGTGAGCAAGTAGAGTTAGGCAGGCCCAGAATTCAAGGTATTCATCATGTGGACAATTGTCCAGATAAGGCTGTGAGCGTCCTTTCTTGGTCTCAGATCATCGTGAGACGCATCCAGTTCTGTACTCTCAGCAGTGCTTTGCACAAGTGTTTGCTTTTTCAAAAGTACTCCAAGTGTTGTGTAATCTGTCAACTGGTACAACGCTGCATGGTGGTTATCATCATCAGAATGGGTGATTAAGCGTTGCCACCAACTTTTGGGTTCTGTTTTCCTTTTCTTGTGTTCAATTAGTCCTCGTATTTCTGCTCTGAAAAAGTCAGGCTGGGTTTTTGTGGTGTTATTTTAATCTCCCTGCATCTTTCATGATTTTGGGGACATTTGAACGCTGCAGCACTTTCCGAACAGGATAATAATAAGCATATGAAAAGACTTTTCAGATATCCACTTTCTTAAGAGCTTTCGCCTTCTGTTAATCTCTGCCTGGTGGAAATGCCCACCAGCATCCCTTGGTCTGCGATTTATCTCTAGATACAGAAACACAGCTGGGAACAGGTCACTGGTTTTCTACAGTTCACTGTATTCAGAATTACTGTGTTATGAAAGTATTATAAAAGAAGTGTTCTTCAGCTCTCACTGCATAATAAAATGGACTGTAAAAGCAAGTTTCACTGAAATGATGTTTCTCTGGTGTTTGACTTTGTTCTTGCTTTCTTTCTGTGACCCACTAGATGGCAATAAGCAAAAGCATGCTGATGGCTGAAAACGTATCAAGAAAGCTTTGCTAGTATTGCTGCTTTCATAAACCTTCAGATTCTTCTGTCACCTGAAGCACAAATAATAATCTATGTCATAGAGACATGCAAATTCTGTTTTACACTTCATTTAAATCAATTAGTTGGTCAGAGCAGAAAAGCGTAAATAAAATGCCTGCGTACACAGCATAAATTTAATGTTTTATTTCCCACTGCTTTATGTTACATGAGGTTATGGTGTTCACCTGCAGAAGTGATGCTGAAGTAAAATCTCTTGCTTTAAGTCCATTATTTTGTGGGGAGTAATCGTTGCTGGTTTTACAAATGGGTTCACTAAATTTTCATGAGTGTATTTGAATCCAGGAGGAGATTTTCAGTGAATGTAAGTGTCAGTTGGATGCGTTGACCTTTCAAGGTTAAAACTATGAAATGTAAAATACTCTTTTATTAGCTTGCCTAAGAACAATGTGAAACCTGATTTATGGTGGAGAAATAACAAAAGAATATTTTTAAGGAACATAAACAAGAATTCCTTATCCTTAACAAATCATCAAAACTGAGAAAACATAATTAAAAATGGATCCATGGCTTAAATGTAACTTTTTGGAAGGCTCCATTGTGAAGTTCAGTTATGTCTTAGTGAAATGTAAACAGAATGCCAGTCTAAATTAACATTCGATGAATCCAGTAGGACAATTTTTGGAAGGTAAATAGGCTACAGTCCAGAATGGAAGGTGGGGCTTCATTTCTATTTTAGGTTTTGATTCTCGTGATTTGGAGAAAGTCGTATGTGTAAGTTTTTTGTGTGATGTACGTACATCAGGGTGTTGAGATTCTGAGGTGTTTCTGGAAAAATAAAACAACCATTATAAATTGGAATCATAAGTGTGGTATGAGTCTGTGTGTCTTGAAACTCATTTGTGTATCCTTTAAAGTGCCATATGTAGTATTTTTTTTAATTTTTTTTTTTTTTTTCCCTATTACCTCTCGGTGGGAAGTTTACTCACTATGTCTGCCATTGCTCATTTAAAAAAAAAAAAAAAAAAAATTAAAAAAATTTAAAAAATTACAAGTGTTTTCAAAGCTTCAGAATGCTTACTTGACATCTCAAATGATCGAGTATTCGTTGAGATGATTAAAAAATTGGATTTGGTTTCCAGGATTGCTGGAAAGGAATTAACTGGAACTGATTTGACGCTCTTAAGGATAAGAAAATCTACTTGGAGAATCTTCCTTCTTTGACCTCATACAGTATTCAACACGCTCTCCTGGGAGTCAGAAACTCGCACAGCTCATCTAGTGGTTATTTCATCATTGCTTAATTTATACTGCAGAAAAGGAAAGCAATAATCTGCAGAGGTATTTCTAAGAGTTCCGTGGTTGGTTAGCCAGTGGATGTCTTCATATGTGTAGTGCACCGATCTCCTACTGTCAGAAAGATAGCTGTCATGTTTACAATCCATTTGTTTCTTTTTTCCAGGCATACAATATTTGCGAGTAACACTTCATCCTTGCAAATCACACAGTTGGCTAACTCGACCACCAGGCAGGACCGATTTGGTGGCCTCCATTTCTTCAACCCTGTGCCTATGATGAAGCTTGTGGAGGTAAGAGTCTTAAAACAACTTAGTAACAATCGCCGTGGTGAGGTCGTTCATTTGTTTTGACTGAGAATTGAGTTAGATGAAAGGATAGATCTCAGTTTGCAGCTCCTCTGATGCGGAATGAGCTACCTTTAGTGATAAGAGGGTGGTGCAGTCTCTGTCAAGGAGCAAATTGAACAAACTGAGGTAACTCCTGTTTCAGGGCTTCACAGTTATCAGTGAACTACCAGCGGATGTGCCCTTTCAGTCATGCAGACTGGCTGATTAATAAGAACTATTGGCAGTTCAAAGAAAATCATCTACTGACTGACAGAGCAATTGATTATTAACAGTGTGGGCTTGATGAGAAAATGATCTGCAGGTGACTTATGAAACAAAGTCAGTCGTGTTTATTCAGTGTTCTGGATGAGTTGTCTGGAAAGATTTAAATTAGTTAACATTACAGTGTTTTACAACCTGCAAGGAACCGTGAAGAATTGCTTTTGGGTAGCTCTTTGTTTTCCTAAGTATACAAACTTGGGCTACATCTTGTGATTTCTAGTAGTACTTAAAATCAGAGCAGAATAGTAGATAATTGGATATCAGAGTCTGAACTTCAAAAGTAAAGGTCTCATTGCGGTAAAACTGTCAGGTCTTTCTTCCTCTGTTTTTATTTCTCCCCTCCCTTTCCTCACTCAAAAACCAGACCAAAACAAACAAACAAACAACAGTTTGTCTATGCAATAGGACTGGAGACGAGCTAAACTACAAAGGAATTTGCGTCTCTGGGAGAGCGTGTGACTGTCTTGATCAGCTAGAGCTCACAAGAAATTATGTAAAAATTAACTCTGCATTTTGGCCAGTCTGCTGCAAAATTTCGTATACTTGTTTTATATGTGGTGTCAGAGATAATGGAAATCCAGACATAATTCCTTAGGCCGACATAGACCTACTGTTTTCTCTGCTAAGAACTACTTGTCACCAGTAATTTATTTGTGGAGATGAAATGTTCTGTGGCTTGTTTCAAGTCTAAAGCATACAGTAGTGTTTAGAAATCTGAGGTAAGCTTCTGTGAAGTTTGAAAAATACTGAAGATATCTACCAACATTTCTGAAAACAAAACAGAGCGATCTCTGTATGACTGTTGAAGTCAATCTTAGTAATTTTTTTTTCACCTGAGTTACGAATGCCCTAGCCTAATGTTACTCCACTTGATGAGTAGTTTGCATAGGGTGCAGGATGGGTATTACACCCTTTTTGTCAGGAACTCTCTAATAGGATTTTCTAGATTGGTGCCAGTGTGTTTTCTAAGGCAGCAGAGATGATGAATTTCTGAATTTCTAAATTTGTACTATTATATTATGATCTTCAAATGGGATTCCAAAAGGATAGTACTTTTTATTTTTCATACTGGCTGAGTGGGAAAGTATGTCGTAGATGTATAAAATTTGAAAACATGTAAAATGCTGAATCTATCTTAAAAATAGATCTCTGTGTTTGTTACATATATATCCACTGAATTTGTTTGTTGTTTTTTTTAATACTTTTTTTTTTGTGTGAAATTCTATAGTGGTGTTCTGAAATTGAGTTTGATTATTGCTGTACTGCTCATAACTGTACTTATGCTCTCCTTTCCTGACCAGGTCATCAAGACTCCAATGACGAGCCAAAAGACTTATGAGTCACTTATGGATTTCAGTAAAGCAGTAGGAAAAAGTCCTGTCAGTTGTAAGGTGAGTACAGCTTGGATTCCACAGAGTTCAGAGGATTTGTTATTGAAAACTTGCTTTTAAGGGGTGGTTTTGAGTAGGTTAAAAGAGCACGTTAGAATTTCTAGGCTTGTCCAGATTCTCTTCCCTGTTAAAAACATTTTGACAAAGAAAATTCCAGCGTTGATCTCAAATTCCTCAGATTAGAGACGTAGCACCACAAGTATCAGAGTTTACATGTTTGATTTTTCTTTTCCAGTCCTGTGGAAGCCGGGGCTGGAAAGCTTAAGCAGGAGTTGATCTTTTATCTGAGTTAGAAGCAAGACTGCTGCTACTTGTACTGTGAAGCAATTGGATGGATTCCCCCTGCTTGTGTGCACATCACAAGTTTTTCTTAAGACTGCATTAACTAGACCCATATTCATCTTTGTTGCTTTGCAATTCTGTTTTTTCTCTGGAGGAATGCCTCGCATCCTAAGCACACTTTTTCTAAATCCATTAAGTTGTAGTCAGGGAAGCTTTATGCAAGCTATTGCCTTGAGTATCACAGTCCCCAGGAGGCATTTGGTCATGAAAATAAGGACCTGAAATCTGGTAATTACCAGTAATTCAGTATGTGAATGTTAGTCTCAATTTTTGTTCGTACTGCTAAATTGCTGCGTGGCCTTAGGTAAGTTCATTTTCCTGTTTCAGTTGCAGTTTTCCAGTGTGCAGTGTGATTAGGTAGTGTGATATGTGATTAGATATTTTTTATAAACTGTCTTGAGTAGAGAGTAATGCAGAAATGTCAGTCTCAAAAAACAAACAAAACATCTTGGTTTTTTTTGGTTCTTGTTTGCTGAAGGAATTGAAGTGAGTTATGTGGAGTTCTCTGGTTTAAATAATGAGATAAAATGAAGTGTATCAATGAACATGTGGAACAGTTGTAGAACTATATGAAATAATACTCTGTTTGGAAAACTATTTCTCTTTCTGTATTTTTGATTTTGTTTAAAGCTTGCATTAAATAAAAATACTACGAGGGAAGAACTTCTTTTCTCTTTCCAGGAAATTGTATCTGCAGAATTTTACTGAGGAAAAGGCATTTTGCAATGAACCACATTAAGAGTAATGAATTGGACTCATAGTAGTCTTAATTGTTCTCAAGCATGTTAAAATGTTTATGTGCCATGCCTAGAGTGTGAAACTCATTGTTTGTGTTTTAATAGCAAGCTGATAAATCAGATGAACAGTACACTTAAGAGCATGCCAGAAGTTGATGATTTAATAAGTGTCTTCATACCGTTATTTGTCATGTATCATTTGAAGATAGTACTGGTAAAGAATGTTTATTTAGAATCTCTTTTTTTTCTTTTCTTAGGATACTCCAGGTTTTATTGTAAACCGTCTCTTGGTGCCATATATGATGGAAGCTGTTCGACTTTTTGAGAGAGGTACTAATTGGTTTATTGACTTCAGAGAACATTGATGCTGCTAACTATTGTATTCATTCAGAAAAATGTTTGGATTACCTCCAAACTTTCACACCTTAAGGACTGGCAGTGCATGGGGTACAGCATGAATGAACCAATCTGTGCATCTGAATAGATCTAAACTACCATTTGAAATACCAGAGTGTGCATAGTTGGAAGTTGCTTATTATCAATATGGGAAATTTCTACTAGTAAGAAATATTTCTGGTTTGTAAAGGTGAGCTTTGTACTATTACAAAAATTTTCGCAGTCAGCTGATCAGAAGCCCACTTCTCCGAAGAGGAGAATGGGATTCCCAGGAGACCATTATGGAAATGCCTGAAAATCGCATGATGGGAGGACCTTTAGGAAAGGCCTCCAAAGGTTCCTTTCGTTGGGCTTGTGAAATAAAATACCAATTTTCAGGTAGGATAAGTAGGATAATTTTCAGTATCACATAATAGTACTGTCATACAAGTGATTTGGGCTTAACCATTGCTCTGTAAATCCTCCTGTTCCTCTTCTATGTCCCTTTTTAAACATTGCTTCTTTAGGACCTTCTGTCTTATTGTTGGTCACTTTGACACTAATACTGAGGGTAGGTGGAAGTAACCAGAAATCCCTAAAGAAACACTAAATTTTCAAAGCATAGATAATTGTTTTGGAAAGAAACAAGCCAATAATGTGAGTGGATAGAGGAAATTTTGGAGTCTGATTGCTTATATTTCAAGTGTTCTGCTCATAACAGCGTGCTACTTAATGATGTCATTTGCAACATTTTGTTTTTGAAAACACCACTTTTTATAGATGAAAGCACTGTATTATCAGGATTCTACCAAATATGCTTTAAATATTAAAAGTCTGTTTTATATCATACAGAAGGAATGGCTTGATCTTCAGAAAAAAAAAGAAGCCAACACTACTTGTTTATCCATCAACAGATGGATAATTACATCTCAAACAGAGAAAAGAGCAAATTTTAGTGACTTGAAAGGCAAAGACATGAATGCAAGGGGACATTATTCTTTTAGAAAAAGTCACAGTTAAAAGCAGTGTGTGGGTGTTTTAATGTGTGTAAGAGAGGTGCCTTTGTTGAGAGACATGTATTGTTACATATATTTCGGGAGACAATAGAACTTTTAATTAAATGTAGAAGAAAACAGTCACTGAAATTGTAAGTTAAAATTGACTGCTTTCTGCCTAGGCAAAGCAGCATTTTGATTTCATCTTTATTCTGTTTGTACTTTGTACAACAGTATAATATTGGCAGACTTCTTCAAGTCCATTTATTTATGTTTTTCTTTTTAACTTCTAAAGCATCAGTGTAAAAGTCTCATTAGTATTTTGAAAAGCCTGATGGCTGTTTCTGGTTTTTACTTTTTATTGCATCAGGTTAAATTGTTAACACATCTTTGCATTAATTTGTAGAGTAGACACTTCAGCCAGATTGTCAACCATGATAGTGAGGAATTTGGGTCTCTTTCTTGGCAGCCCCAAGCCCCGAAATGCCATCTTATTCGTCAGTCTTTAAGTCTTTATTTACACAGAATCTTCATGGGTTAAGTGGGTAAAGACTTTACATAATTTTGCATAGGCGAATACCTTTAGTGTATCAACAGTGATTTAAACGAAGGCAGATTGAAATACTAGCGTATGATGGTCTGTATTGCCCACTTGTTAGTAGCAAACCAAAAAAGCAGTTCGTTGTCTATGAAAATCTGCAATATATTATCAGACTGCCTGAACTAGGAGTGCAACGCTTGTTTGCTTCTTACTATTTCTAATTGTATTGCAATGCAGCTGTATGCTGGCAGGTGACAAAGTGGGGTAAATCTGTTGGAAGAAGTACATACACGTCATCTTAAAATGAATTGAGTGCTTATGAGCATTTGAATTTGGGGACTAATTATCCCAGTTTCTCAAAAATAAATTTTTAAAATTAAAAAAGGAGTCGTCATCTTTAAGGAGTAAAATGAGATACGTGACAATTATTGTTTTGTACAAGACTATTACTGAAGCTTTTGCCTTTATGGGAGATTTTTGATCTACAAAGAAGTGCACTGCCTTTATCAAAATACGTGGTAGAAATCTGCTTTTGTGACAGTATAAAACATACATTCTCAGCAAAAGAATGAAGTCAGTATTATCTGTGGCAATTGCAAAGCAGCATTGATGCAGAAGTTAGAAATTTCTGATCATTTAGTTTTTTTTTTTTAATAATCCTGGGAATGATAAATTTTACTACACCTCTGCAGTTTCTTCACTCCTCTCTGCCATCTTCAATACCTGATGGTTGTCCTCTGCTGAGAGCTGCTGAAACACATGGTGCAGCTGCTGCTGTTCCACTCCTCCCTGTCTAGTCTGTCTGCTGGCCATCACTGCTTCCCATAAAAGGAGTGCTGTATGGTAATTTGCACCTGCACTGTGGCAGTTCCAGGTGCTGCAGGCTGGCATCTCAACAGAAAACTGCTTTTACTGAAGTGTAAACTGATGCACTGCTGTAAGAGCTACAGGGGTTGAGGCATATACATTTAAATCCAGGACTTTCTTTGCCAAGCTGTTAACTTCTGGCAGAAGGATGGTATGGATGCCTGGACTAGTGGGAACTGCAGTGAAACGGAGTAGTGCATATCAGCTTATTTGGCCATATCCCTGACTGCAGGAGCTGCTGTCCAGAGTAGCTGGGTATGTCCTGTCTTAGACCCTGCCTTCTGACTGTTGTACAGTAAGGGTAGCTCTGTCTTGTATATGATCCAAAAAGTGGTGCTGATATTGTCAAGTCAAAACACTCAGTTGCCTCAAAACAAAACTCTTTTCATTCTTCATAATGACTGATTCTTCCTCCAGTCTTTCAGGTAGGTTGAACAAAACAGCTGTGGCTACTTCAAAAATCTGTATTGAAATGCAAGGGAAAGATAAGAAAATGGAAATCAGGTCTGTAGGTGGTTTGTTGTTGTTTTTTTGTGGTGTGTTTTGTTTTGTTTTGGTTTTTTTGTGAGAGATTCATCTTTATCCTCCAGCATGGACTTCTGTGTATGCTGACCCCAGTTTTTGTGGTTCTGAAACGTGCAGAGATTTCAGTGAAGAGCTGCACCAGTGTGAAATAACACCGTGTTAATTATTTATAAGTGGTGCCAAGTAGATGCAGAATCTTCTCTGTTCATCAGACTGTCAATCTTTTCTCTAGGAGATGCATCAAAGGAAGATATTGATGTTGCTATGAAGCTTGGGGCTGGCTATCCCATGGGTCCATTTGAACTGCTGGACTATGTTGGGTTGGATACCAGTAAATACATTATAGATGGTACTGCATACTTATTTTCTTTTTTCCCCCCTTTTTAGAAAACTTGTAGATGAATGCTGTAATGAAAATCTGACTCCTAACTAACTTAAACTGCATGCTTATGACACAGTTTTTTAACTGTTGAGGAGAACGGAGTGAGGATTCTGCTCAAAATGCTGTATGAGTACAGTATTTGTATTGTATGCTTGTACAGTATCTTACTGATATAAAAAGTGGTTGCTTTGCTGACTGCATCGAGTTCCTGTGGAAAATATTAGTAATGTCAGTGGAACTTTGTATAATTAAAAAAGAGTCAGTGGGAAGAGAAGCACGTAGTAGGAGTGTACGGCGTTCTCACAGAGAGCAACAAAAGTTGAACTCTTCAGTCTTTTCCTGCCAGCCATGATGTTGTTCTCCGTCAATAGGGAACACAGAAAATACTTTAAAAGATACGGTTATACCATGTCCCTTTCACTTCAGCTGGTAAGTGGAGAATGTGTGAGCAATAGCAAATGAGTGGTGTAAATATTCTCCAGGCAGAATGTCACTTTCAAAATAACATTGTCAATGAAATCACTTCTGCTTTTAGCAAGCATTGCCAAGTGGTGTTATTTTGCTCGAACTGACCATGTCTTTCACAAATAGAAATGAATCTTGGACACTTTTTTCACTTGAATTTCCTTTCAGCCTATCTTTTTTTTTTTTTAATTATTATTTCTTTATACTCAGTCTTTTATTTTCTAGTTTAGAAGTTCTGCTTTACTTTTTTTGAGATAATAAAAATCAGTAGTTGTGGAGATTATGAGATTATAAGGTGCTGTGAGCACATCACTCCTACAGACTAATTGCTGAGTTTGCTCATAATTATGACAACTAGCATGGTTTATGAAGCTGTATTGAAGGGTCTTGGAGAATCTAGAGTTTTCAATTTCAAACCTTCTTCAGTTTGCTACCCTCTTAACACTTTTGTAAAGAGATGGAGAATTCTATTACTTTTGCATATTCACATTCACCCACTTCTTTTCTCCCATCAGGATGGCATGCACTAGAGCCCAACAATCCTCTTTTTCTACCCAGCCCACTCCTGGATAAACTGGTAGAAGAAAAGAAGCTGGGTAGGAAGACTGGAGAAGGATTTTACAAGTACAAATGAACTTAAACCTCGAGGGGTGTTAAACTATCTCTGTATGCTATTCAGCATTGCAATACTACAGGTGAATTGTTTAAACCTTCCCAAAGGTGCATTTAGAACATAACTCACCTCTGAACGGAGTGATTGCACTAGATAACTATCTCTCTGCTGACAGCTTGATTTGGTAGATTATTTTTTCTCATAATTTTGAAAAGCTTTATATGTACAGTGCCTTCATGCAGATGTTGATTGTTCAGGTGCAAGAGAGAATGACAAGTGAATTTATGTATTTGAAGACAATATGTTAATGGGAAAAATTCAAAAAATAACAACACTTTCTTAAAAATAAAGTTTTCAACAATTCTGTACTGATTGCCATGGTTTGTGGTTGATGTACTTGGTTGTAG
>JAOWBP010002392.1:26048385-26066557 GCA_028571105.1 Tragopan temminckii | reverse complement strand
TGTAGGCTCCCTTTAGGCACTGAAAGGCTGCAATGAGGTCACCCCGCAGCCTTCTCTTCTCCAGGCTGAACAAGCCCAGCTCCCTGAGCCTGTCTTCGTAGGGGAGGTGCTCCAGTCCCCTGATCATCTCTGTGGCTCTCCTCTGGACCCTCTCCAACAGCTCCCTGTCTTTTTTGTACTGGGGACTCCAGACCTGGATGCAGTATTCCACATGGGGCCTCACAAGAGCAGAGGAGAGGGCCATTTAACTCCTTTCACTCCTGTAGCTGAACAACTAAGGAGGTGCCTTGAAATAGCTGTAATGTTTTCTTAGTTGAGTCAGGAAGAGCTTTCAGTGCTAAGAAGTTAGCGATTGAACTGTTAAACTGACTTCCTTTGTTGTGGAATAACTTCTTAAATAAAGCTGTGAAGCTGCGTTTTTAGTTCTGTAACTTTTCATTTTCTTTTGAGCATGCAGAATGTAAGGCTTATGTTCTTTTTTGATCTTTAGTGATCAAAAACTATGTAGTTTGTTTGCAGTGATTTAATGATCTTAGAAACAGTTATATGAGGTAGAGATTAAGTGTTAGGAAACCAGAAGGGTGACTTTATTCATGGGTGCTTCATCAGTGTGATGTTTCATTCATGTTTTTTTACATGAAAACTCTGGACTGGAAGATCTGGAGCTGTGAGGCTTCATTTGTTAAAAAGCTCCGATGTTGTATTTTGAGGATTAAAATTGCTGTGTTAGTGTGTGTGTGTGGGGGGGGGGAGAACCTACTCTTCCCATGCTTGTTGTATTTCTTTGGATTAGTACGATTAATACAAATGTGGTGATATTTTCAGGTTGGGAGTATACAGTACTGCTGAGAAACATGTACATCTTCTTTCAGGAGTTTGAAAGCTACAGTCAGCTTGTAGGATTTCTTAAAAGAAGAGGGTTAGGCTGTTACTCTTCTGTCGATAGAACACATTTTCCTATCAATGCAGCATACTTCTGTTATTAGTAAGAACAGTGAGAGCCTGGGAGAATTCTGAGCTCTGCTCATTGAGTTAAGAGTAAATGGTTTTGTGTTGCTCTTGAAGCAGAGGAAAAGTTTTCTTTCCCCATCCGTTTTATGGGAATGTGAGACAAATAATTGTTTAGGCTGTGGTGCTTAGGGAAATCTAGAATTGTGGATCAAAATGTTTCCATGTGTATATCACAGTATTTTTACTTAATGAAATTCCAGAACTGAACTGAAATAATACCTGTTGGGACGGAGTGTATAAGAACTCATTTTCTGTTGCTGATCTTTAGGAGTTAGCCATGAGAAATGGAGCATCATTTCAGAGCTATTTAATTAAAGGGTAGATATGTAGGAGGTGAGCATAAAGAAACCTGCTATAGAGCAGCTTACTTGATGTAGAACTTCTTTGCTTTTGAAATCAGATCTTGTTAAAATGGAGAAAGCAGACTGATAAACTTGAAATAGGCATTGAGTAGGCCGTTTTTTCCCTTGACTACTCCAACTGGGTTTTATATTTTCACTGCAATTAATAAACATACTGATTCATGTGAGCAGACAATACTTTGATCTAAGTAAATGTTCAGTGTTAACAGGGAGAAGTTAGTTGTAGTATGCCCTTGCTGATCTCCCCCAACAGCGATCTTGTTCTCAAAAATTGAGTTTTTGACAGTCTGGAGATCATGATTTGTTCTTTCCTTCCTTTCAGGTGGTAATACCTGGTTCCAAACACATGAAAAATTGTATGAATCCTACTTTACTTGGGAGCGGTTAATGATCCCCTTCTTTCTTTAGGCAGCGAGAAATGCAACTAGATAGCATAATAGTAATAGCAATGGGATTTATATGTTGACTATGTTTAATACCTTTCCTTAAAACAAACAGAAAAAACTTTCCAGATTGTGTTGAGTTGATTGTCCTTGCTATAAAGAGAGAAATTATTAAACAGGCTTTTCCTAAACAGTTTTCTCGTAAATCCAAGTCTGTGGCGGAGCAGTCAGAATTCTCTGCATTAACAAAATCAGATTGAAAGAAGTTCTGTGCTGTAGTGGATCTTGCTACTTCTTCCTGTTAGGAACATGGTCTTAGACCCATTTTTAAGTAATGAAAGGACAAATAAAGATCAATTGTGTTTTATTCTACATAATGGTCTGCACAACAAAGTGCATAATACAGAGCTATTTCTCAGTTCTCTGGAAATTCAGATGTTTAGCGGTTGCTACAACAGCTATGAAGATGCACTGGGACTCTTCTGGTTGAAATAGTTATTCTGGGTCCAAGAAGACTTAATGGAGCTATCCATTGAGTGAATTTTGTAGGTAATTGATCTTAATAAATCAAATACAGTAGTGCACTTCTGTTTTATGTCATCTGAACTAAGATTTACTGATCTATATGGTAAACCAAGGTGTAATATAGAGTGAATCTGTAATCCAAAAGGAGTAATTTTTGTACAACGTCATTTAAGTAATAACATTCAGTATTGCTGCAAAAACAGATTTGCTTAAATTCTAACAAGTGAGTGGTGTTAATTAAAATGTGTTCATATTGTCTACTCAAAAAAAAAAAAAGCCCGAATTCATACTAGTGCCTAAACTAATCATATATCAAATTACTTGATAGGAATGGTTTTGAATTATTTTATAGTAATCACCTTTCTTTAGTTTCTTTTGACTGTATATGTAAAGTGATGCAAATAAACATTTTTAAGATTTGTTGACCATCACATTAGTTGCTCTGAAGGTTCTCAGTAAATTTCTTTTTTTTTTGTTTGCAGGTAGTAGAGCTATAGGGGGGAAAAAAGACTTGTCTCCACAACTTGCTTTACACTATCTTTTGGCACAATGGACACTTTTTAAGAGTTTTGCCAGTAATCAGAAATCATCTAGGAACAGGAACATTGGACCTCAAGGAGAAAGAGACTTTAAGGAGCTCGTCAGAATCAGTCACTTACAAAACCTGGTTTAACCCTGCAGCTTGGGAATGAATACTATTGAGACAGCAAAGCTTGAAGACCATATGGAGGGTCAAAACAATGACTCTGCTAATGGATACACACGACCTACTCTGTCAGTCAGCGAGGAGAACAAAAATGGCAATAACAAACCGAAGGGCTTGTCCAATGGCTTGCGAAAAACAGCAAAGAAGTATCCTGATTACATCCAGATTGCTATGCCTGCTGAATCCAGGAACAAATTTCCTCTGGAATGGTGGAAAACAGGCATTGCCTTTGTCTACGCTCTCTTCAACTTGATTTTAACAACTGTCATGATCACTGTGGTTCATGAGAGAGTACCTCCAAAAGAGCGTAGCCCTCCCTTGCCTGACAAATTTTTTGATTATATTGATCGTGTGACATGGGCTTTTTCTGTATCAGAAATAAATGGAATGATACTAGTTGGACTGTGGATATTCCAGTGGTTATTTCTTAGATATAAGTAAGTAGCTGTTTTCACCTGCTGTGTGCTTCCCAAACATTGCTTTCTCACATTTGATTTGGGTAGAAGAGATTTGTGGTAGAATCTGTAGCAATATTGTAGAATAGAGCTGGCAGAAAATGGACAAAGGAATGACTTAATTAGAAAATGTTTCAGTGTCTGTGCTGGATACAGAGATATGGGTGTCTCTTGTTTGTTGTGTAGTGTCTTATGATTTGAATTTGACACCTACATATACTAGTCAAATTTACTTTGGAATTGAGTTTTCTAGAGTGTGATTATTGAAATGATGTTTAAAGAGAAAATCATAGTGAAGGTTTTTTCAAATCTGAGGAGAAAGCCATTATTTCCTACGGCTAAACCAGAAGCTTTTTCCATTGTCATCATTTGCTTAAGCTATAGATATTATAAACATATTTTTGAATTTAAAATATGAGATGCAGGAAGGTCACTGAGTCAAAGAAAATAGTATCTGACATAACACTTAAATTAGTTAGTTAGATATAGCAGGATCCCTATAGTATTTGCTATATCCTAATATAGTAAAAATCAAGACTGAAACAGAAAAAAGATTTTGTAGTATTTGATATTGAAAGAACAGTGTGGCAAGGAGCAGGAGATAGTTAAGTCACTGGAATTACAGAACAGTTAGTAAAACTAGAGTTTCCTAACTGTTATATATATCATGAATGTGACCTTTGAGTTTGAATCTTTTTTTCCCCCTCGCTTTCAGATCAATTGTGGGACGCAGGTTTTTCTTTATAATAGGAACTTTGTACCTGTACCGCTGCATTACTATGTATGTTACCACCTTACCTGTGCCTGGAATGCATTTTCAGTGTGCACCAAAGGTAGGAGACTTTGCTTCTTAATTCTTATCTTAATCTTTACCTGAGTCATTATGACTCATTAGAGCAAATACTAAAGCAAATATGTCAATTCCTGGGAAGGGTCTCATCAGTCCTGAGGTATAGCATCATGCCTGTTCTGTTTTATTATTTCCAACTGGGACAACTTGACTTAAGTCTTTCTTCTGCTATGTTTCTTTTTTATGACTCTCTATCTATTTGAAGATGCTTAATTTACATTCCACTGTTGTAGAGCTCCTCAAATGTTTCTCTCTAATAGCCTGCAAAATTACTTTGCCTGTAGCATGCTTTATCAAGGGGTGGGAAGGGTAGAGACAAGGAAAACTTATATGCCCTTCCAGCAAAAATACTTTGCTGCCATTAAAAGAAGAGGGTTTAATCAAAATCTGAAAGACTTGATAGCTCTCTGGAATTTTTTTGTCCACATGAATATTTTCTTTCTGAGTCTGGAAAACTTGATTATCCCTTTTATCTTTGTTGTTTTCAGAGTTATCCGTAGGTGGCTAGGTGATACTGAATGTTTGCCTAACATTTTTTTTTTGAAAAATAGAACTGATCGCAATTATACAAAAAACCAATCTGCTCTAAATCTGAATAAGTACTGAGGTAGTTGCTTCATTAATAATTCTAAACTTAGTGCATTGAAAATAGTTTGAGATGGGGGGGCAGGAGGGGAATAAAGATACGTGTGTCACTTTATTCCTAACTCCACATATTGTTGGGGAAGAAGTTTATTCAAGTTATTTACTCTGTATCATAACTTTTTTTGTATTCTTTTTCTGGTGGTCTAGTTGAATGGAGATTCTCAGGCGAAGGTGCAGAGGATCCTGCGACTGATATCTGGTGGTGGTCTGTCCATAACTGGATCTCACATCTTGTGTGGAGACTTCCTGTTCAGTGGTCACACTGTAGTACTAACACTGATCTACCTGTTCATCAAAGAGTGTAAGTTATGGTATATTTAAATACACTCTCATTGCTCACTTCGGTTTTACTGAAAAGCACATAATAAAAGTGCATGTAAAACTCTTGCCTTCTAGAATTTACCAGTCAACTGTACACAAACTGTACATTTATTTGTGTGAAAACAAGTTGTGACTTTGCAGAGTAAAAGTGGAACACAAGTGTAATAAAGCAGTGCGGGCTTTAAGGGCTTAATTTGACTAAGACATTTGACTTCTAGCTTCATAAAAAGTGATTTTTTTTTTTCGAAGCAAGCTAGCATTTCGTTGTTCATTGACAGGTTATTCAAATTTTGGCTCAAAACACTGAAGTTAAATATGCAAGGTAAACTTAGTGAAGGCTGGCTGCTGTGCCGTGGGCTTGAAGGGGATTTTTGTGGCTTGATTACATGGTCACTGCACACATGTACTACATCCAGAAGCAGTGTTCTTTATTTAAGCGTACAGTAAGTTAATTATATCAAGCAGTGGAAAGCTGAGGGTTTTTTACTCCTTGGATGTGTTCTGCTAGAGTCTCTTCCTTATACTTTTCAACTTCATAAGAGTTTGGCAAGCACATAGGAGACATAATTGGGGTTATGACTTCCCTTTTTGTTGTGTAGTATTGTGAGATATGGGGAGTGTGAAGAATTATCTTTGTTGAATGCACAGCATTGATTCCAGTTGTAGAGAACTGAGCACCTACTTCTGAGTCTGATCTATGGTAAGCTGTATTTCTGTCCTAGGAACTTGACTGCTTATGTGTGCAGTAGTGAAGAGTTTCCTCTTCAGTTTACATGTTACAAATTGGAATCTTCTCTTACTGTCAAGCTCCAACCTATGCAAATGCTAGCTTGGATGATAGCAATATGTAATTTTCACTGAAAAATGATTAGCCAGCATCAATTGAATTCCTTCATTAAAATGCTGAGGGAGAGACGATGCAGTGTTATGCTATAAAAAAAAAAAAAACATAAATTATGAAAAATACCAAAAAATACTAGTTTTAACATCGCAATCTAGAAATCTGTGGGTTCAAGATGGTTTTTGAAATGTAGTTTAAGATAAGAATCATCAAGTTAATCAATTAGGCCTTCAAGTGAACATTACTGGATGAATGGCATATGTAACTCATCAAAAATATCAGAACAATATTGGGAAAACAGCCTAAGAATTGATTTTGTTTTACTTTGTTTTGTGGATGTAATTGGAGCTGCATGGTGTTCCAGTATACTTTAGTGTAAGGAAGAATGCAGATGACACGGTTTTTAGGGGCGCAGTATAATTCTTAGCTTTTGTTGTAACAGGTTGGAAGACTAGTATCACGTACATCTTCATAATGATCTCTCTGACTGCTGCCTAGTTGCTAAGGATGTTGATCTGTGTAGTTGTGCTCTACAAGTTGTGTTTGGTACATCAGAGATGCATAGCTTTCCTTATTTCTATTTCTTGTATAATTAGCAAAACATCTGCTGAGTAAGGTCTTAGGAAACAGATCTGCTCTGAACTGCATTTTACTTACTGCATTTGTTTAAGTTGCGTATTTTTTTTTTGATGTGACACGTATCAGCAAAAGATGCATTAAGTTGTTATTTATAGTTGAGTTTGGGACTTTGTTCCATTCTTCCTTCCACCCTTTGCTGCTTCACTTTTTTCTTAAGTCACTGAGTTTAGCTTTGTCTGTAATGCTTAGAGGGGTTTGTGAACTTATTTTTGGCATATGCACCAAAGCCACATTCTTTCTGTAGGCACTAATTTGCACAGAACTATTGAAGTGCTACTGGATAGGTTTCAGATCAGTAGCTAGTCTGCTAGTATTGTGTAAAATTCAAGGCTGACCATTGGACCACAAGGGAAGGGTTGACAAAACTTCCCACTGTGAGTGAAATGGAGCCTGTTAGCCTCTCAGAAGTTATGAATGGTCATTGCAACACTCAAGATATATTCCAATGGGGAGAGAAGGGGAGTTCAGCCATTAAGTGGCTTAAATGCGTTTTGAAAAATAGTTTCTCTCACTTCTTATGCTCTCATTAAAAATTAACTTTGCATACTGTGCTTCTCCATACAGTATATTGTTTCAGAGTAGATATCTCAGTAAAGTAGCTAAAACTAAGAATTAAAGTACGGATGTATTTTTTCTTTCCCTGTTTAATTTGTTATCTCTGCACAGTTTACATTGATTATAGATGTTTGACTTGAATATGTTACTTGAAGTACAGAAGACAGAAACAGGACCAGAGATTCAAAGTAGGCAAACAAAATAAGAGTGTGTTTCTAGGATTTGTGGGAAAGAGATGAAGCTAATTAGAGAACAAGTGTTAGTGCATATATTCATCACCCGTCTGTGTTGTATGCTTTACTACTCAATAGTCTTTTATCATCTTTTCTCATTTTTCAGTTTACCCACTGAATTGCTATAGTAATACATATGTTTGGTTTTGTTTTCCCTCCACCTCCCTGTTATTCCAGATTCACCACGTCATTTCTGGTGGTATCACTTAATTTGCTGGCTGATGAGTGCTGCTGGCATAATTTGTATCCTTGTTGCTCATGAACATTACACTGTAGATGTCATCATTGCTTACTATATCACTACACGACTCTTCTGGTGGTACCACTCAATGGCTAATGAAAAGGTGAGTGACAAATATGTTTAGAATCAATGTATGGCATGCATTTGTTAATTCTACCCCGAGGCCAAAATGAACTCTTAACTTTGAAGTAAAAATGGAGAGTCAATATTGAAGTTTAAACAAATTGGGCAAGGAGTTTTATTTTTTTTTTTAACTGTGATTTAAGCAAATATTCTTTTTGATCTGTAACTGTTAGTTTTTGAAAAGTGTTCTTGATATTCGGACATAGTGAAAATCCAAGAACAGAATGGTTTTTGTTATTGCTGTTGTGGATATGCAGAATAGCTCTTGATTATCTAAGCTTATGATAAACGTTTCTTACCAACCTAAAATAGCTAGACATAATTCCCATAGCAGTTCTACTGTAAGCATCACTGGAAGGTACATTTCAACAACCTTTTCAAGTAGGAACGTAGAATATTCTGAAGCCCTTGTAATCCAGTTTTCGACTATTAGTCATCAATGAAAACATGAAATGCTTGAAAGGATAGTCGTTCAAAAAAAGACTTGGGTGCTTTGTATCACTAAACTATATAGTTTCCCTAAACTACATAGCATTAGAGTAGCCCTTAGTGTTAAAGATGCTTAGTTTGCAGTACATGCTTGTATTATGATGCATATCTTACCTGAGTATTCACTGCTTTTTTCAGAATAAATGCAATGTATTCACATGTGTTTCTGCAAGACAATGTGTCTTTGCAGATATGTACTCTAATGTAGTTTTTTTTTTTAGTTGATGCTACAGAACACAATCAATTAAACTTTTTTTTGTCCTTTTCTTCCTTACCTGCTTCTGCCCATACAGACTCTAAAGGTTTCTTCGCAGACAAATTTTCTCTCTCGAGCTTGGTGGTATCCAATATTTTATTTCTTTGAGAAGAATGTGCAAGGATCTGTTCCTTGCAGCTTCTCCTGGCCAATATCTTGGCCTCCCAGCTGCTTCAAATCTTCCTGCAAAAAGTATTCACGGGTTCAGAAAACGGGAGAAGACAATGAAAAATCTACCTGAAGAAAAGAAAAGCATCTGCTCTGTTTTTTTTTACCAAAATATTAATGCTGTAACCAAAGTTCTCAAGAGGACTATATTGTAACTGAAGAAGTGGACCAAACGTCTGTGCAATTGATTGGAAATAAATTGTAGACATGTATATTGCCATTTCATATTATTTTCCTGTGATGACATGGTACAGCGTGATGTGCTAATAGAATGCACTGCTGATGGGATTTTTCCTTAAAGAAAATGGAGCAGGACTTTGCTTTACAAATGAGATAGAGGTGCCAAAGACCTTATTAACACTTGCTAACTATCACTCATCCTCAGAAGCACCTGGAAATCTCATCCTCAGAGTTCTGTAGTGTAAGGGCCAAAAAATGCTAAAATATAGAAGCATGATATCCATGTATTGAAGTATACAAAAAAACACACAGTTACAGGAAGTGGTTTATTGCATTATCCTTGCTAATGAAGGTAAGACCTTTGTGTGACTAGTACAGCTTGGAAGCAGGTCTTGACTTTTTTTACATTCTGTGGGTATGACTATCTTATGACCCTAAAATACTGCTACCACTATTACCTTCCATATATTCTACAATGTACCAATTTTTACATTTTTTATTAGTATTTTATATTTAAACTGTTGTGCTACCTGATGACTTTGCAAATTAGGAATAGCTGCTAACATCAGAGCTCAAGGAGCCTAGAACTTTATTTTTTAAAAAGGGCACACTTTCAAAATCTAAATCTTTAACTGCAGTTTGGCCTATAGCTATACAGTGACTGTTGGTGTATGTATATGCATACGCACACAGAAGCACACTCTGATGTGTAGGTAGACATGTTAAACAAATCTACTTAGCTGAAAAAGAGTGCTCATACTGTTCTTAATTCAGGCAAAAGTCCCATTGATCTCACCTGCTTGAGAGACCGGATCTGGAATGGGACTGTATTTAAAATAAATTTTTACTTTTAGTAGCTATTTCCTGTTCAAACTATCTAGCAAGTTTGCTTGGGAGCCATAGTTCTGCATTTAATTTGGTTTTTGTACCTTTTGACGCATTTTTGTGATTTAATTAAAAAAAAAAAAGCCAAGGTAAATGCCTACAACAGAAGCATTTCTTCAACTATTATGTAAAACCATTTGGGATTGCATTTCACTGTGGTATAACTCCAAGTGCAAATTCTTTTTTTTTGTCCTGGTTTTAGTTCAATTAGGATGGCTATATATGCATGTTGGCTGAGAATGTAAGAAACTACCAGTGTAAACATGTAACAGAAATGCCAATTAACAACTACCTGATTCTTGTTGTTTTTCATTGCTTTGTATTGTTGAAAAAGCAAACTGGAAAACTAACGTACTATCTTTAGCAATTCATTTCTGCAGTTAATTCTTTTTTCCAAGTCTTCAAGTTAAGCCTGATAGCAGAGCAAAAACTGCGTTAAGAGTTGAAGTTATACTAGTATAAAGGAAATAGTGTTTATCTTAAAAATGTCTTGAATTGAGTGACAAGTATGAACATAGTTTATGAAAAATTTGTTTTTAAAATAACGCAGTTAAAGTATTAAAATGCAATACAGATTATTCAAATATATATTTTGTTTTAGTTAAGGGGATCAATAACTGAGTTGTACATAAAAATGTTTGTTTTTCTCAAATTTTTGTGCATTATCAAAGTACAGTACAATAAAAAACATGTTCCTTACAATACATCCTTGGTAAAAACTTAGCTAAGAGAGAAATTCTGCTCACGTTTGTTTGTTTTTTTTATTTTAAATAAGATGTTCAAAATTTTCAAATATGCCCTGGGAATTTGTGTGTATAAACATGGCTGTGTATTTTCTTGCTCCTGGCAGAACTTGAGTAACAAAAAAGCTGGTGTCAAAACACTTCCATGAAAGTACAAATGAATTAATTCAATGAGAGTCTATCAATTTCACAAGATGGTGTTATATCAATGTAACTTCACAGAGCATGACGTTTTCTGAAGCTGAATACTGGCTTTGATATCTTAAATATGTTCATCTTAAGACAGTTCTAGTAATACTCTAGAAATCATGAATGGATTTCACTGCTGTTACCTGTGCCTTGAAAATAACGTGATGTAAAGCATTCCAGTAAGGAGCTTAAGCAGTGATATTCATCTGGTGGCTGAATAATAAATACTTGGATAGTGTAGGTGTAGATAACTAATTATCTGCATAGCCACTGCTGTGTCTCAGTGGGATTTCCGTAATGTATTTGCCAACTAGAATTTCTTCATGCAGGATTAGGTGGATTTTCCTGTTGCAATTAGGGAGAACATGGTAGAAGAAAAATGGAACAAAGGAAAATTTTGCTTTTGTTGGTAAGTGTGAGCTTTTCATTCTGCTGCTGAATTTGATAGAAACTTCTGTTGTAATGCAGAAGAAAAGTAAATGACAACCCTAGCTCAAAATACTTGATTCCTGTTCTAGCTCAGTTTCATCTTAGGTGCTTAACTCTACTGCACTGTATCAAATGCCTCAAAAGGGTGTGTGCTTACTTCACATTTTAAAAAAGAATTCCTCTACTATCTTTATAGCTTTAAATGTTCTTGCAAACATAGTGCAGATGTGCTTGAAGATTCTTTATGCCTATGCATATATAGTGATGAAGTAAGGTAACTAATTACTTACATGATAGTGCTTACAGCTGTAGTAGTCTATCCGATACAAAACAGCTGGTAAATAAGTTATTTTAAGAACTTGGAGATGATCATATATAGATTCTGTGAAGCAGAAAATATGATTTCATCTTAGGAGGGAAAAGGATTGCAGTGAGTGAAAACAGAAGAGTCTTTGGATTATCTTAATGTACCAGGCGGCTTAACTATAAGCTTATTTGGGCTGTGAAGGTCCACTGTTTTTTGTTACGTCTTTGTAAGTATCTTTCCAGGGGTTATGATGATCTCTTACAGATGTCACGAGCTGCAGCTGTACTGTGACTAAATAAAATGTTCCTTCTCTCTGTTGAGGAGCATCTGCATGTTGAACTGCATAGGCACTTTAAAAACAAAATGCTATAGTTGTGCTTCTGTCATATCAGTGTGGTTTGAATGCTGTTGGATGCTTTGCATTTACGAATCAAACTTCCAGGAATGCCTAACTTAAAACCAGGATTTCTTAAATTCAAATACCAAGCTGGGATTTAAAAGGTTAACTTCAACATATAAAGAAATGAGCTGCTATGTGGTAGTGCTGCAGATGCTTGTTTCCAGGAAAATGTGTCAGCCGGAAATGATGAGCACACTTGGAAGCACTTTAAACTGACATTTCTGTGTGATTAGCGCTCCCGTGTGGACATAAATGTTGATCATTGTTAGTCATTCTCCATTGCTATTTTCTTAGAAAGATAGCTGCAGCTGGTATAGTAACAAAAAGCTGTGCTAAACATTGCCAGGAACTCTAGCATTGGTTTTCTTCCTTCCTCCCCAGCCCCGCTTTTCTTTTTTTCTTTTTAAAGAGGGGAAGGAAAAACTTTAAAATGTTGGAAACCTTCATATAATTGAGAAACAAAGCTCTATTAGTAAAGACGGAACTAGAGGGTATCTTAGGACATGAGAGAATTCTTTTAAGAGGATTTGCAGTAATCTCATTATCTGTTTCTTAAATCTGAATCTGTTCAAACTTTCACTCGTCGTTAGTGTCTGGCTAGACAATTCATCCTGCAAAAGTCTGGTACCAGCCCAAATCCCTTGTCTCATTTCATTAGACATGAAGTATGATTTACAATTCGGAGATCAGATTCATTCATTTCAGTGCAAGATGAAGTCTTCTACTTCAGCTTGTGGGAAGGTTCCTTTAGGCTTTTTCTTACTAAAAATATCTTAAAGATTCAGAGGGTGTAATCTTAAATACTTGCTCAGTGTATTAGATGTGATCAAATGCTTGGAACTGTTTTTTCACTACTGGCTGACTTCACAGGTGTAGAGCTCTGTACTCATCTTTATTTTCTTTAATGTTTTGAACTCGGCTAGGAGTCTTCTACAGATGAACAACGCTAAAATGATCTGTAAGAGTGAACGTTTCTTGTGTTCTAGACCGGGCACTAAAACTAGTGTGATTAGAGTTCAGTTTCTGGAGGGGGAAAAAAGAATCTTGAAGAAAATTACTTCTGTTGGCCATTATTCCAAGTGACTGTCACTGCTTAAGAGAACGTTAAAATATCTGTGTGCCACTGAAGTAATTTTGCTTGTACATAAGCTTTTTCTGTTACTTTATGATGTTTCCCAGTGCGAGGTAACAGTGCAAAGATGTGGAGAATTAGCACAAATGAAAATTCTGGACTACAGGCATCTTAAACAATTGGAAGTCCACAGGGTGTGTCTGTGTGGAGTAGTCTGCTCTGTATATGCAGCACTGGATGCAGAACACAGAGGTTTCTCTTTATTCTGGGAGAAAAGACTAGGTTGTACCTGCTTAGTAGGCTGAGCCATTTTGCTTGTTCTTTTAGGACCCCTTCAGACCAACGGCTCAGTGTGGAAGGCAGCAAAAGCTAGAAAGCATAACATAAATTAAAAAGAGAAAACATAGGAAAAGGACTGAAAAGGGGAACTGCTATAAAGACAGTTCTAATTCAGCACTGTATCTGAGCTGGTGTTATTTCAAGCATGTGAGTTGCACTAGAAGTGAACGTGCTGCATATTTCAGAACTCAGAGGATAGCAGGAGTGCTAAGAATACAAAGGGGAATTTTATTTCCCTGCTTACTTGTAACTGCACTGGTGAATTTTATGCGTATGGAATTTAAGCAGATTTTTGAAACTTCGACACATCTTCCACCTTGGATAGTGTGTCAGGGCTGCTTTATTTCTGTAGAAGTTGGTTTTAAGTTCCAATTTTTCATAGTTTGTGGCCATTCAAAATGGTGCTTATGTGTAGCATAGGGTGCCTTGTGCTCTTGTCTTCTCCTGCTTCTGTTACTTTCTAAATAGCTTGATGCTGAGTAATGTAAGGAACATTTAAGAAGGCTCCAAAATTGCCAATAAAGCCAAAAGATATTCTTGTCAGACACACACACCTGCACTACTTGAAATTACTTTCAGGTATAAAACCTAACATCCTAGGGAATGCTTGTTTCTTTGTGTCAGAAATCACTTGCATTGAGAAATTCTTGCTCTGTGACTGTTTTATGTTTGTGGGTTTTTTTGTTCTGACTTAAGATAGCATGTTTGAGGTATGATAAAGATGAAGTCTGGTTGTTTTGTTAAGATCAGGGTTGCAGCCAGAAGCCCGAAGTCAAAAGAAATAATTTTGTGATGGCTGCAGTTCTTGCTGTTTCCATGTGACTTTGAGAAGAACTCTAGAGATTTAAGCAGGACATTCCTTTTGGCTGCAATGTGGTTTTCATTCTCATCAACCAGCAGCTTTTCTGGCAGTTTTTTCCTAGGTTGAATTTCTAGCTTTGAATGTTAATTGCAGCTATGCATCCACCCTGGGGAAAAACTGTGACAGGAAAGCTGTTCCCTACTTAATAGCTGAAGATGGTAAAACAGGAGTGCTGTGGTTTGTGCATGCTAAGGAGCTAATATATGGCCTTTCTCTTGTTTCCTTCCAGTTTTGGGGTCCAGTTCTGCAAACACAATATAGCATAACACTTCAGCAAATGGTACTGTGCTGTAGTTTTTACTGATAGTTGCCAGCAGGAGCCCCTTTTCTTGTGAATTATTCACAATTAGCAAGAGTTGGCTTTTAAACTGTAAAATGTTGAGAACATTATGATGCTTCCTAGCACATCAACTATTTTTTGTTAAGCAGATGACAACTCAGTGTTGTAGTTTGCTGTACGCCATGAGATACTGGTGTTGTGATTTGTAAGACATTGCAATCTATGTTCACTGTATATTTAAAAAAAATTGCACTGGCTGTACTTAAAAAAAAAAAAAGCAATAATGTAAGTATCTTATAGCTTATATCATAAAAGGTGCTATCTGTCATGATCACTTGCACTGTTGACCATGAATTTGGTGAAAATGTCAAAGAAATTTGTTCTATGTGGTTTGCTTACGTGGCACGTAGGAGTTGAATCTTTTTATGGTCAATGTATGTACTAAAGAAATGAAATTCTTGGGACTACTTACATGACCACATGCATCTTTGAAAAAAAAAAAAAATCAAACTACATCCATCTATGGTGCTAATAATCTCAAAAAATATCAAGAGCTGGTATTCTCTTATCGCCCGTCAACACTAAGCAGAGCTGTTTTGACACCTTTTTCAATAAAGCAATTTCTCTATATTTTAAGCTTGTTCTAAATGCTTTTTATAAAAATATGACCCTTTTCTATTTATTTTGTATGAAACCTACAAAATATTATTGTAAATATTTTAAATGGGGGAAGAAGGTAGCAGTGCGTAGGGTAGAGATTGGTCTGAGATAGAATTTTCATAAATGCTTAGGACAGCTCTCCTTTTGAAACTTGATGTAAGATGTAAAGGATGTGTTAGATATGATTAAGGCATAGGCTCGGTATCTTTAAAAAAACGTTCTCTGGCTTCATCAGCATTGTTGAAACCTTGAAGACAGAAAATTGTACACGGAAATGCTGATTACTCTCTATTGTAGATGCAACTTCTGCTGAAATTTTTGAAAAATAAACTTGTGAAGGAAGACAACCTGTAGCCTTATCTGAAGAGCAGAAGTAAAATTTGAAAGTGAAATTCTGATGTGATTATCAATGCAATTTGTGGTAGGATATTATGAGTCAATGTGAAAGCCTTAATTAAGATTGTTATTGAGATTATGGAAGAAGTTCTTACTGGTTTATGGCTTCATAAGCAAACTCTTCTTAAGACGAGAAATTCCTTGTGCCTTCTGTAGCAGTTTTTTTTCCCCCCCCTTTAGTTATGGTTTCATGTTGCGTATAATAAAGGCCAGTGCACTTCCTAATCATTCTAAATTGAGTCTTCAGGCAGCAGTATCTACATCTTCTCTCCAAGAGACATGACAGCTTATATTTCTTGTTAAAGGCTCCCTTTTGACTGACAGTTGTGAAAGTGCTGATGCCTTTAAGATTAGGCTATAGTATGGTTCCCAACTTTGAAATAAGTATGATCCAATAGTGAGAAAGTATGAAATCTTCCACGTCTGTACGCTTGAAAGTGCAGATGGGGTGTTGCGTATAGGTATGTGAGTGAGCAGTCTGTATGGACAAGTGTGCCACCTGAGACACTCCTCCGTTCTAAGGTTGCACCTTTTGTATTCTGAGAAGTTCTTCCAAACCATTTACTTTTGTTACTTCAAGAAGTAAACAGGCTTCTCAAAGATTTGTTTTACAGAACTTCTCTTGTCTATGCAAAGACTATTCCAGGATTAGTTTGTTTCTACTTTAAATGAAATTACTCTAATCATCCAGTGAAGATGAAAAATCTACTGCAGTAGTGTGTGTTGTGTCTCACTAATCCCAGAGCTTGATTTAATAGCAAGAAATTCATAAGAGGAAAGGGAGAGAATGAAGTCATCTGTAACAGTTTTAAGCCATGGTGAAATATAACTTTATTTTAATTAGTAGTTGCCTCAGACAAAACTATCTTTTTCATTTATTTAAAAAGCGCAATATAAGTAGAAATAATAGCAGAAATAAATGGCTGCATGTATAAATGCCCTGCAAAAATGAAGCTTTTGTGAGCACGTGGCAGGTACTGACTAGTGGGTGACTGACTGGATTTGCTGTGTTAGCATCTGCTGTGAGTTATGGAACTATGCTTGTCAGTTTACTAATGCTACTCAGAGAACTTCAGAGCATTTTCAGTATACTTTTAACAAAGTGTTGGGTTTTTTTCTTCTTCTTTTTTTTTTTTTTTTGCAAACAAAGTGCCTGTTGAAATAAAAATCTAAAAGTTGCCTATAAAGTGAAATACACAGAAACACAGCCTGTTGCTGAGGAAAATGAATGTTAACAACTACTTAAAATAACCAGTCAACAGTCTGTGTTGTGATAGGATTCAAAGGCTGATAAAATTTGAGAGAAATGTTACAGTGCTTTGAAGAGTTTACTCTCTTTAAATTTTCAGTTCTTGTGCTTGGGCATTAATACTGTAATTTGGTTATCTTTAAAGAAATGTGACTTAATTTGAACTAACCTTGTTTGTTAAGTACTTCTTTAATGAGGGTTTTTCTCTTGGTGGCGGGAGGGGGTTGGGAAGGAGGAAGGAGGGTTATTTGCTTGTTTCATGGAGTTTTTGGACTGTTAAAAGCAAGAACTTTGATTACTTGGTGTAGGGTGAAATGGATTGAGGAATGGACTTTCCAAAATAACTTAAGTGAATGGAAGATGGCTTTTATTACATTGTAGTAGGACTGGGGAAGAATGATTTCCAAGGAAAGCAGAATTACTTTCTCCAGTCACTTGTCAAACAAAGTTAGGAGATGAGGCTAAATAACTTCTATGTGGGGGAAAAAATAAAACTCTATAGAAAACTGTAATGATTTTTTTAGATGTGCTAAATAGCTTAACTGTGTATGAACAGACTGCAGAACGTAAAACTTCCCTTGAGACTCAGATTTTCTTTTGTTCAGCTAAATTTTCATATTATCTCATGCTGTTTTTTCTCATAGATGCCTCTTTAGTGAACATTGTAATTGAATCACTGAATTTCTGCCAAATATGGACAAAATAAATCTGCATTCTATTCTGCGTTAAGGTGATTTCAATGGGATCTTAATTTCTGCTTAGTTTCAGCAGTAGTGTAAGACCTACTTGCTGTTTATAGTAGATGAAAGAGATTGCATACGGTTGCCTTAATTGCTTGGAGAAAAGCAGACCTTGACCATTGGAAGCTTTACGTGTGTCTACAATTCCTGTAACTTCTGTACGCTTAGTTGCAATAAAACCTTTCCAGTGTAGTCCAGCCATTAATGTAAGAGCCACGTGTCCTTCTATTTCCTTAAACAGTCGATTACGTCAGCTGAAAACCTCGAAAGAGAGCCTTTAACGAGGGCCTGTCAGCATCGCTCAGCGCCCAGTGCTGCAGCACCCGCTGCGAGGAGCGCGCAGTAACCTCGCGTAGCGCCTGAGGCTGCTGGTGCCGGGCTACGTTTCGCAGGGGAGTTCCCCTGGGCGGAGGACGAAAGTCACTTCGCTCTAGAGGGCTGCAGGCACTCACCAAGAACTCCCCCGAGCTGCCACCAGCAGCGGCGCACGGCGCCCGGCCGGCTGCTGCCGCACCACCAGCACGGCAACGACAGCGGCTGGGACAACTCGACCACCTTCGACGTCGACCGGGTCATCGAGTCTCCTGACCTCGCGGCGTTCCTGGCGCTCCAGCTCGACGTGCTCGCCGACCTGGCCG
>JAOWBP010002392.1:26029301-26045572 GCA_028571105.1 Tragopan temminckii | reverse complement strand
TCTGCCGGCACGGCGCCGCGTCCCCGCGGGCCGGCGCCTCGTCGCGGGGGGAGAGGGGGCCGTGCCGTGCGGCTGGGCTCGGAGCGTCGCGGTAGTGGGCGCTGGTGGCCGTGTGGCCCCGGCGAGTACGGTTTCCGTTCACCCCCCGCCTCAGCCGGACTGCTCCATCGAATAAAGCTAGGAAATGACTCGTGGCCTGAATGCGCGATTGTGTATCTCTGGATTCTTCCTTCAGAAGGGAACTGCTCTCACACCCACGTGCTAAGCTTATGGTGGAGGTGATGCCGTACTGGCACAAGTGGCATTTACTGTGTAAATATTGGCCTAGTTATACTAGTTCAAGAAAGGCATCTCTTCAGCACTTAAGTGCTAAAGGTGAAAACGATACCATGCTGGCTAACCCAAACTGCATTTTCTGTATACACATTAGCCCATTTATGTCTGTAGATTTTTTGTCCTCTGACGTTTTCAACAGGAAGTTAAAAAGCCTTACTTGTGTTTACTGCACTATGTCAAAAAGACATCTTTCCAAAGGTCCTAATGCAAGGTAAATGACCTTTCTGAAATCAGGAAGGAAAAAAAAGCTGCCAGGTAATTTGAAGGACAGAATTGTCACTGTGTAACTAAGATATACAGTGACTGAAGTTGATTGTTTAGGCTTGATTTAAACAGTAATGTTGTTCTGCTCCGCGCCCTGAAAGAACAGTCCAACAGATGATCCCTTGTTGTATAGGGACACTCTGACAAACAGTGACAGGGAGAGGGCCTGGATTTTATTTAGCCAAATCTCTCACATGATGTTCTCCCAAGCGTGGAATGAAAACTATCATGCTGCTGCGGAACAGCAAGTTGGGAGCTCCTCCGTTGAATCACACTGAAGGCAGGCTTGGTTAACTGCACGCTGCACAGTATTGTGTAATGTGGCTTAAGAATAATCCTAAATCTTATTTCCAATCATAAAGACTGGAAAAAGACCTCTAAGATCATCTGATCCAACTGTCCACCTATAACCAATATTACCCATTAAACCATGTCCCTACGTACCACAGGTACGTGTTTCTTGAACACCACCAGGGACGATGACTTCAGGGAGCTGCATGATTCCTTCAACAAAATATCGTGAGAAAGCTGAGAATGGACCTTATATTAGTGAAACATGTAGATACGGACATCCACGATCAGAGAAAGTACGTGATCTTGAAGGTAATAAGCAAACATTTATGAACAACTCCTAAAAAGACCACCTTTTTATCACATTAATTTTATAAAATTATGTATACTTGTGTATGTAGTATAGCAAAATATTAACTATATAGTAAAGCCACACACATTGATTAGATAGATCAGGCAGTCTATGTTTACCTGCTTTACTGAGGCTCATGTCACAAGCATAGGCCATATTTCATCAGTTCTTGTTAACCGTTTCAGTGAAAATGTGATGATGGTTTAGATATAAAGAAGGTAGATGTGTAAGTCCATCCAGAACTGCCCATGCATTTTGCTTCTCTAACATCTTAGCCTTCTTAAACTGTTGAAGAGGGAGATAAGAACAACATTCTTTAAATGTAGGAAATAAAGATATGTTTGTTTATATAAAGATTTGGAGAAAAAGCACAGCCTATGAATTCTTTGTGAGGTTATATACATGGCTGCATGGCTATTAAGGTGTAAGTTCCAATTCCACTTTCCTGAAATCTTTTCCAATGGATTGATTTAGATATACAAGCCAGGTGTTTTCTGGACTCCAAAAACAAATTTCTATGGGAGCATAGTGAAATTCATATTAATAGACAATCATCTCTGATGAATTGCTGTTATTTTCTTAATCTGATTCCAGTCAGAGTTCAAAAACCATTCTTCTACTGGTGGCAGATGATCTTGCAACTGTTCTCTATCATGCTGTGTGCCTGTGCCTTACTAAATGTTGTCTGGCAAGAAAATGAGGGGCAGAAATGATGATATGACCTACAATCTTTGGCTAGTCTGAGACCCCAAAAGGAAGTGACCACTCTGCCTCTGAAAGAACCACCAGGATTCAATATTCTGGAGTTGATTGTGATGTTGAATACTTCTGCCAAACAGCTACTCTGTAAAATTAGCATAATGAATTTGAATTTAATGTTCTTTTGAGAGCAACAAAAACAAACCATCCACTACTATTTGTGATTAATTTCAAAAAAGTAAATCACATAACAAAAGAAGATAATTGTTATTAGAATCTAGTAATTACTAGAATCTAGCACAGAGAATAACTAAAGAAACTGTGTGGGATTCTAATTTGAAAGCTGAGAAAAACAGGCTTGAGCACAAGGGAAGTTTTAGACAAAGTATCACAGCACAATACCAGGAAAGGACTGAAAAAGGACTGTCAGCTCAGAGCACATTTTACGTACAGAAATCAGAATAACAGCTCACAGGGAAAACTTTAATTTTACGTAGGGAGAATGCCACAGGGAATAAGTCTCTACTGAGCCAGCTTCTATGTGGCCACTTACACAATGCAATACAAATCAATCCTAAACGTATAGTAAAAGTCTCAATCTGCACTGCATTATCTAACAGACACGTGGTGCCATAACACAGATATGTGTTGCCATACAGTTTCAGTCTTCAGAAAATTTGAGCTAGGTACTAATAACAGTAGGAAAAGGATGAATTGATTTGTTTTTAGTTACTTTCTGAAGAAATGCAGGAAAAATAACCCAATTATTTTTAATGATTTATATAGTCAAAATATTTAAATATTACATCTGACGTTCTCAATGTAGTGCTTCAGGAGGCAAACTTTTCCAAGATTTCAATGAAGCAACACAACTAAATCAGTCTGTAAAGTGTCCAAAATTACACAAGATTATTTTGAAAAGATTCCAGGTATCAATAACATAAAAAGGAATGTCTGAATTAGACTATATATTAGAATTCCTTCTCTGGCAGCCATCCAGTTCCAATGACATGACATGTCCCCGTAAACATGCGAACATTCAACACTTTTTTTTCTTGTACGGGGGAAAAAAAAGAAGGCAAACTACAACAGTATAACTCAGGTAGTCAGGCAGGCAGTTTTCTCTTTGTGTTTTATTTGAGAAAGGTAACTTGAATATAGATATTGCTGCCTGCATAGAAAAGGCTTACTGCTGTTCTGTCAAATACTTTTAACTCTGAAAGTAGGACCAGGAAGCAACCTTTAATGGCTCTTAATCATTGGTTGCTTATTCAGTGGTCTCCCATTAGAGGTGCAGTTTTTCCAGCATACAGACCTTCTGGGAGAAGAAAAGATGACAGCCAACACCACTTTTAAATTATTACGTGACTTTAATCAAATTAACATGTGGATAGCAGCTCATGTTTGTGGACAATATATGTTCATCTAAGTACAGAATACACAAATATAGGAAGTTCTTTATATACCTGAGAAAGATGGTAATACAAGAAATGTTTCTGGGAACAAACTCTCCATCTACTCTCCATCTTCAGCAAAAGCATTTAATAAATTCTCTAGTGTCTGGACTGATAAAAGTGTCCAGCAGAACAATCCAGCTCAGCTTGTTAAAGAACCCAAAAAAAGATCAGCAGCATTGCTAATCAAAATCCTTGGTGATGAGAATGCCATTTGCTTTCCAGTGTGCTGCTGAACATTCAGCTGAGATTTCTTTTTATGTCCTACAATACAGGGGATTAGAGTTCTCTGTCCAATTATGTTACCAATATGTCCTCTGCTGCATTCGCTCTTTGGACAGATAAACTCACTCCTTATTTAGAATGAAGTGGTCAGCCTTGATCTATTTTGGCTAGTGGTGAGAGATTACACTTGGTGGCCAGTGCCAGGTAATACCACAGCATTAGGAGAAGCTGAACAGAACATCATACATGATAACAGGACAGACAGCAATGCTGCATCATCCAGAATGCTATCTCTGTAATGTACATGAAAAGTAGATGGGGAGGTATTGGCTTGCAAAGAGAGACAGCAAGGGGTGGGAACAGGTACTAGAACTCTAGCTTAAAACTCCAACAGAGGTAGTAGAGTGCTCACTCATTAAAGTCACATTTAATTTCACTTTACAAGTACAACAAGAAAGACTTCCAGGTGTAAAGCAAAAGCACATAGTGCACAGGCTTGAAAAGTTAATGCGCACACTCCGTATTTTGCAAAAAAATTACACAACTCCTCTGGAGAATGACCACTAGGGGTCATTCAGTGAATAAGAAATATTTAAGGCAGTTGCTTATCACTTCAGCGATTTTCTGCTTTGTAGTTCAATTGTTTTGCTCATCATCAAAAACAGACTTAAGTTCACAAGAAAACTGGATTTCTAAGGATAAGTGTCTTCTGAACAATTGTCTATCCCTGTATTTTATACACCAAGTAACAGCTAACATTTTCAGGAGTGCTGATTACTTTGACTGGAACAGAGGCATACAGCCTGATACCTGAATAGTCAGTCTGTTGAGTACTTCTGTCTTTAGTTAAGTAACAGCCCTAAAAATTCTGGTCCTAATTCCAGTGTTGAAAAGTTTAAAAGTATTAATCTGTATGGCAGGTGTGTGTATTCCAAATTACTCTCTTTTTTTTAAAATTTTTGTAGTATATAATTTCACTGTTTTATCAGTCTTTAGTAGATAAAAGGACTTCTGTGTTTTTTCCTTAAACATCAGGAGCAAGATGGACAAGTTCCACATAGGGTTTCTCTGGTGAAATGAAACTAAAGATAGGACAATTAAAGATTTTTTTTTTTCTGTTCCAGTTAAAATATTTCTTAAATATTTGAAAAAAAAAGTGTGTATGTGTGCAGAAAATGCTTTTTATATGGGAAAACAAGCAAACAGAAAACCTCATAACAGTCCTGCAAATAAGCTAGATCTGTTTGGAACTCTACACTTAGGACTGAAACAAAAGAAGGCAGGAAGACAGGTATGTGTTTAGGGAAGAAAACCAGGAGAAGGATGAGCAGATTCAGCTCGTCAGGTGAGCAAAGGCTAAAAACACAGTAGTTCTTACCCAAAAGCCAAGGAAGGAAGAGCTCTTTTGAGCTATGAAACTACTGGGAAAGATGAGCTGGGAAACAAAGCAAACATGAACAGCTTGTTTTCTTAGGGAAGAGGGCATACAAAGGACTTTCACTCTCATCAGCAGGTCTAGGACATAACGTCCTTAGGAATGTTTTGCCAAATCAGTTTTGTTTTTCATGTTGAAAGAGATGTCCCTCCCATTAGTAGATGGTTTTCATCTGAAGTAAAAATACTGCACATAGAAATTTGTAGAGTAAATTCTTATGTCTCTGTACTTCAGAGTTGCCTTCCCACCAGAGTTTTCCATAACTGTTCTATCACATTCCTGTTTGCTACTCACTGCATACATCATTTAACTTAATTTTTATAATTAGAATGTAAACAATTTCCTTAATGAGAGAAGACTTTTTTCAGAAATATTTTAATGTTGTTTCTTCCTCCATTTGATTTATTGCAAATGGAAACTGAGCTATTAGAATGCTTTTCAATAATTTATTACTCACAACATACAAGTCCATCATCTAAGTATAAGTCATTTAGGAGCAAAATCTCCATCCTAAAAAGATTTTTGGGCTGCTAAATAGAGAACTATCTCAATCATACCCACCTGTTGGAAACAACTGTAACAGCCTGTTTGCCAGTGCAAAAATGGCACAGCTCAGGAATGTAACTTAACTGATGATTACCCTTGAAAAAATTTATTTGAAAGAAAATTTAATAAAAATTTTCTTTATCAGTTTGAGCAAATACATGGACTTTCAAGTTTTAAAGTATTCTAAATGGAGCTAGCAAGTCCCAGGATAATTCATACTCAAACACTGCAGTTACAGCTTTAAAAGAGTGAAAAACATACTGCATGAAAGTTTTATAGCTACAAGTGTTGTACCCAAGGACTCTAGTAGATCAGTGAATTGCCACAGAATCACTAAGCTTTGAAAGACAGGTTCATAAGAGTCACTGATGAAAAAGTGCATTAAAGGATTTCAGAAGAGCATGATCTGCTTGTTAGAAAACAGAGCAAGGATCATGGAATGCATGCTAGCAGGGAAAAAAAAAAAAGGTGTTTATACATCGTATCTCCATTATTTGTCACTGAATATCAGACCTTTTGATGTAAACTTTGGAGAAAAGCCTGGAACCATTAAAAGCCCATAGATGTTAACCATCTTTGAAAAACAGAGTACTTCAAATAGGTCTGCACAATTACTTCTTGACTGTAAAGATTTTGGGCTTATCTTTGAGTTTCAGTTTTTTATTCTGTAGCATATGAATATTCATTCTTTTTAGTGTTTTGCATCTCCTTAATTTGAGGAAAAAGCTTTGAAAAGGAAGACATTTTATCCTAAATATTATTCTGTCATACACATTAAATAAAGTTTTCTACTGTGATGGCATTTATTAGTATTGAATTACAATGAATGCATTTCAGTGGAGAGCATCCAAGGGCCAAAGCTAACAGATTCAAAACAGACTAATTCAGTTCAAAAGGTGCTTAAACCTAGCAATTCAAGTGAAGAGCAGACAAAACTCTTCCATAATCCATATTTTCTCAAACTATAGACTTTTCCTAAGGATTAAAAATACAGAAATATTTGCCAGATGTGCAAGCTTGAAGCAGCTTTAACTGGAAGTCTTCATTCAAGACATCTCTGAGAAACTTAGAATTCATATTTTCCAAGCATAACTACCTGCATTACTAACCAGGGTTATGGCAGAACCACTGCAGGCTGTTTTGGTGTTACTTCATACTGAGATTTGTTCACTTCCTGCAGACCTTCCACTGATTAAAGGTGTCAGCAGCAATTGTTGGTTAGTTAACCTACAGCTAACTACATTCCCAAGTAGCACTTGTCTCACCTCCCAGCTTGACCTTACTGTGGCTGTGTGCAGAGCAATAGAGAATAGCCTGCAAAGCATTTGCACCCAGATCTCTCACCATGACTTAAGCTGGAACAGATGATTAGCGCATGTAATCAAATCAAAAGGAGCTGAAGGTTTTAGCCCCTTTTAAGAGGCTTTCAGCCCAGTAGCTAAGGATCAATCTCTTAATGCTAGAGTAAGCATTTATTTTCTTTTGCTACCTTTAATGTTCAAGATCCTCTGTTATGCTGACAGACACCAGCAAAACTGAAACTGGAGAAAAACAACAAAAGAACTACTAGCAGTTTAATGCTTCTTGCAGACACAGACTCATTTACCTAGTTACCTGCATTCCTCTCCGTCTCCTCAGATGTTCTCTCTTACAACTAGAAGCAAGGTAAAAACTGGGAGGGAGCATTTTATAAAGGTCTCTGAAAAGCAGACCTTACAATCCTTTACAGCTTTGCAATCTCATTGGAATAACCTTTTGAATCAGTAGAGGTTCCTAACCACAGAGCTAAACAAGATCACAAGAGTGAGACCTGGAAAAAGGTCTAGGAATTGTTGTTACTGTCTGAAATAGACTTGCAATATCTTGGGCAAGCTATGCAGGCCAGATAGGATTGCATCCAGAATCTGACATTTTGTTCAGAGGCAGCAGATAGTATTTCCAGGCTGGTACGTGTCCGTTCTGCAAAGCTTCAGTTTTGGCAGAAGAAATTCTGAAAAGTACAGCCCCACGAACAATGCATTGGAAACCTTCAGAACAGCACATACTGAGGTGGGAAAAGAGTAGAAAGAGTTCCTTTCATTGCCATGCAAAGAGGGGAGAGAGAGAGGGAAGGAGGCAAAGAAACAGAGAGAAGGAGTGTATCTGGTTAGAAAGTCCTCCTGAAACAGACTGTGAGATATCTCAGTAAGAATGAATCATTACTCCATAAACACTGTAAGCATTTGTTGTTCTTATTAGTTGTCATAATACTTTCCTGCCACTTCTTATCCTATCAGGCCTTCTCTTCAATGTCAAATAGTTAGAGATATGCTACAGAATTATTCACTGGCTACAATCAGAATGGAATTGTTCTCCTCATGAGTATTCAGGCAGGAACTACAGTGAAATGTCTTAATGTTCATCTTTTGCTCTTTTTACCAGTCAGAACTTCCAAAGTGGAACAATTTCAAGTTCTTCACCTTCAGTTTAGTTTACCAAAGCATTATTCACACACTTTACAAAAACAAATAACTTGCACAAAATGAAATAACTTACTTTCATATCAAGAAGAAAATATTAAATACCAAATGCTTAAGCCTGAAAACTTCTATTTCAGTTTCACTGTCCATCTAGAACCAATGGGCATATATACATCCTGCTTCTCTCCAAGTTATAAGATAAGAAACTCAGCTTTCCCTTAATAGAGATTCCAATAAGTAATCTGGATGACTGCTAAACATTATTATGAATAAACAGTATTTACATAGAACACATTCGTACTCATGAAGCAGATGTAAGGATTTGTATAGTCTGTCTGATTATGAGCTGTGTTTATCTTGGACTTCAAGCTTTGATTCTAAGGCATGTGTCATTTCTTTACCTGCTTTTTGAAGCAGACTTCTAAGGGAAGTTGGCACAGGATCACAGCATTTTGACTATGATCTTTTGGACAAGGAGATGCCTGTATGACAACATATCCTTTCTAGTCTGCAATGGGAGAAAAAGATGGGGTGTTTAAACCACATATCACTTGGTTAAAGAAGATGAGCAAAAGACAAAAACTTATAGTGGAGAGGCAAAGAGCTTAAAAAGTAGAAAGAATAGATCTCCTTGGGCATTTTGACCCAAAGTAGGCAGATGAATTGCAGGAAGAAGTCCTTCATGCTGAACAAATACAATTTTAGTTAAAGTGAAGAGAAATGCACATTGCACTTCGGTATTGTTTTCCTACCAATAAATTTGGTACATTATAAGTAATTTTAGGGTTTTTTTTTTTTTTTGCAGCTTCCTAAGACTTTGCTTTTACATCTGTGCACGCCCTGAAAAACTAAAACACTCTCCATGTGAATCAAAATCCTCTTGAAAGTTGTTTAAACAAAAAACTCTGACAAGTCAACAATAGGCATAGGTGTCAGTTTGTTGACCTGTACGTTCGGTTTCAAAAGGGAACATTAGTTTGCACCTCACAGTACAAATACAAGTACCTACAGTCTCTTTATACTACAGAATCTTAACATGTATCAGGCTCAGTGGACTGCGAGCAAACAGCACAATCTGGTAAGAGTCCAAGGAGCAGACTGACCTGGTTTCAGCATTTACTCATTTATTACACTGTTTCATTTGGTCATGACTGATGTGACTGCATTTTGTTTGGTATCTCTAAATCCTTATAAAGATTCTATTTGCACATGGCTTTAAAATCCACAGTTAGTGTTGAAAATATATTCACTTACGTGTTAATTTACAAACGACTCAAGTAAGTTTCAGCAGAATGCTTAATAGTTACTAGGAAAATTTTAGGAGATTATGATAAATATTTTTTCATATTTACAGTATTACTCAGAGTTGGATTGAAACGATTGAAAAAAATAGAACCATGCAAGAAGAAAGAGCACTTCAACAGTATGCCTTTGTTCACAAGAAAATTGGGCTGCAGAATCATCTTTCAAGATGCTATGATAGAATGAAAAACAAAGCTCACAGTAATCTGAAAAAAAAGAACATTTGGATAGAAAGGAGAAAGAAGCATAACGGAAGAAGTTAAAGTAGAAAACAAAGAAAGCTTTGAATTTGGAGAATGAGGTGTACTTCTAGCAGACTCATCACTGAATTCATATCCAGTTTTCCTTTTGTACAAAGTCTCCCATTTCAATTTTCTGCTAGTCTGGAAATCAAAACAGACAATCGAGATAAAATTACTTAAATTATAGTTATTTGTGTACAGATGGAACTTTTCAGTAAAATTGTTCTTCCCAAGTAAATTTTAGAGTAAAGTGTCAGCATCCCATAAACATCATTTGCAACATTTCCAGTGTTAACATATTCACTGATAAATTAGGGTAATTAACAAACATCATGGTTGTTTTGCATAAGAAAAAATTGTTACATTTCATTTAGCTTAATACATCTAAACACAAGCTAAGTACTCAGCCCACAGTGAGTCACAGTGCTACCTAAATTCAATCTAATAAATCAGAGGGGTAGCAGCATGAGGCTTTAGTTGGTTAGGTTCTACAGCAAGATACTCTGACCTCAATAATTTGTCTAAATAACTATACTGACTACATTGAAGGTACCTTTAAATTCCCTCTGTAGTACCTGGTCAATGGAACAGATGGAAGAGCACAGTCTTGTTACTGCAACAAGGTTGTTTACTGCCAAAGGACTACTTTACCCATCTTTCAATCAACCAGGTTTTTTGGAGGGTAGTGGGATAAGGCTGTCATGTAGCATTTTGTACAAAAAGATAACCTGCAGTGATCACAAGGAGGGTCATGACAGGAAATACAGCTATTTCTTGTTTATGATAGGTACAATCTCATAAACCTCTAATTAACCCAAAATACAGTCCAGACAGAGATGGAAAAAGTTTTTTCTAACTGAATTATTTAAACTCTGCTTGTTAGGTTTTTATTTGTTTTTATTTGTTTTTATTTGTTTTTTTTTTTTTTTTTTTAAGAGCATTATTACTGTTTTGCTAAAATGCTTTGATTTAGGAATAGTATTTTCATAGCAAACACATTAAACTTAATTTCAGCTCATGTTGATTTTAGTCCATAGTTCAGTAAAGTTGTTACATGACTTAATCCAGAACATGTTTTCAAAGCTGCATATGAACAGCTGGCTACCTGCTGTGGGGGTAGCTCCATGTGATCCTGAGCCTTTGTTTCTAGTACCTTTGTTCTTGTTCAGTTGACCCGTATCGTAAAATTACTTCATTTCTTGCTGCCATTCACATTCACCTTGCCTCATGTGCCTGGAACAGTCTCCATTCTCTTGCATCCCTTGCATTTGTCTATACTTGCAGTTTTACAGCAGAGCTAATAGCAACCTGCCCCCAGTGCATGAAGAGAGAATTTAGCTACAAAAGTACTTGTTTCAGAGTGCATTTTTAGCACCTAGTTGTTCTCTACAGATTTTTTTTCTGTTTTGGTATTGCAGAGCTAAAAACAAATGAGGAGGATTTTGTGGAACCTGTCATTATAGCAGTCCATGAAAACTGCACCAGATGAAAGCCTAAAGCAACTACTGCGGGAAACCACATCAAGATCCAGCCTGTGTGTACTTACACAGCAGCCTATTAAAATTTATTCTGATCTGATATATGATAATGTCCTCCATAATCTTCCTGTGTAATCTAAAATTGTAAAAGTACAGTTGAATGTATCTTTTTTAGCCCAGAGAACACATTTCATACATTTCTTGGAAAAACTCCCAGAAGGGTAACTAGGAAGAGATGGACTAACCTGACCAAAAAAACAGAGGAAGAGAAAGCTAAGATAAGCAACTTACACACTTGTCTTTAAAAAGAAATCTTTAAGAGAGGTATAGTTACAGTTCAACATTTGCATCCAACAAAACCATAAAACCAGTCATTTCTTTCCTACAGATGTCATGAGACGGCTCAAGGCACAATGTTCACTGCCAGTTCCTTCACACAGAACAATTTGTTTGACATGTAGAACACAAACTTCTTGCAGACTTTCCCACTTTCCCCTGAACTTCAAACAATGCAAGCTTTTCATGTTATTTACTCAGAAAAGCATAGCTGAGATCCAGCATGCGGTTTTCCACCTTTCCGTAAGACTTGCAGCTCAGAAAACAAAATGAGCAGCCATCTTGTTCTGAAATGACACAGCAATATATCTTCTGGCTGAAGGAAAACATGGGAGCATCCATCCCTAAGAACACACTTCTCCACACTTGGTACTTCTTAGAGTCCATATAATTTGGTAGGTTTGGGTAACTTCTTTCACTCTTCAATTCAGCCTCACCCTTTCCATTTAAGACCACAGTTATCAAACCATTAGCTTGAAAGGCTGTGTTGTAGGAATAACACTTATAGCCACCCTTGTGATACATCAAGACAGTCCTCCCCTCAGAATCTGTAATCTCTTGCTTCATTTGAAGCCCCTGATTCACTGTGGTTTAAAAAAACTTGGAAGGAAAATGCATTATTTGGCACTAAGAAAACCCACAGGCTTCTGGCCCTTGTGATTAATCTATCTGATGCCCAGGAAAATAGATGCCTTCCTTTGCCTTAATAGGCATGTCCCTGAAATAGCAGGCATGGTAAACACTGACCACCTCTTTACATTTCAGGACATTAGCAAAAAAATTTCATCCAAGAGACACCGTTTTCAAAAATGTAGAACAAATTACTGTATCTCCTTGAATATTATTGTTAAAAAAAAAGGCATCAGAAAAGAAGAGTTTTCTTTTCAGATGTTCTGGCTTCAAGAGAAACAGCTCTGATCTGTGGTCAAGGCTTTGTAGTATCCATGGCAGAGTAAGACAGACAATGATGGGAGAGCCAGAGCCTAGTGGAAAGTATCAAGGCCTTCTGTATTTCCAGGTGAATGGTGAAACATTACATTCATGCCTTACAGAAACTTTAACTTGATGTTCCTTCTTTACTAAGCAGTAATCAGATTTCACTGGAATCATTACTGGGAATACTAAATGGCTTTATTTATAGATGCCACTGCAAGGGAAAAATCCAGTTCCTTTCTCAATGAGGAGTTCAGATTCCTTCTTGAGGTTTTTGCAGTTCTCTTTCATGATCCCTTTCTACAGCACAGGACAAATGGTAAAACTATTTCACCCTGGAACTGTATTTTTAAAATAAATTTCAGATGGATATTGTGAGGATCTAATATGCAAGTTTTAATATTTCACATAAAATAATAGAAATGCAGGATACCTTAAAAATTTCAGTTCTCCAGTGCTCTACCTATTTGGAAAAAATCAGTTTCAAATATCTGTTACGCAGCAGATATTTGTACCATTCCTTACGGAAATACCTTGATACTTGCTTGTGCTTTCTGCAAATTCTGACAACCTATAGCATGACAGTCAGTAAAATACTGTGCAGTTGATGCATCTTTCCTGTTTTGTTTTGATGTAGATTCTGGTAAAAAAAACTACCATGAGTTAATGAGGAAATACATTTGAGAAAGTCAGAATAATATTTTAAAAAATGAAAAAACAAGCAGCATCTTTTAAGAAAGTAGAATACAACAGAGATGCATATGACCAAGCTGATTAGTAATTGTCATGGTAGATCACAGTGACTTCTAATAACAAAGAGAAACAGGCATTTCTGTTCTGATTAACACAAACGAGATAGTTATAGCAAGCCTCCTTCTTTTATTCCCTAGTTTAGATACAGCCCGTGCAGATTTACTGACTATTAGGCAGGCAGTCAAGTGCTTTCCATTTACGTGCTTATTATCACTCACAGAGGGTAAACTTTCTACCATAACTGATTTTAAAGAAAAATTTCTTTTCTAAGTTCCTTTCAAAAAGGAGTAATTTTCTTTAAATGCAGTATAGAATTTTCAAAGTTATCCTTAAACCATTTATGTCTTCACCACTGGTAGAAAGTCCACCCTTAACCAAATTTGAAATAACTTCTTTAAAGATAAAGTATGTGGCTTCTCCAGCTTTTCTAATCTATTTTGAAAATTATTCACTTAAATAGTAATAACTAACATAATAAAAATAATGTGAATCTCTTGGATCCTAGAGAACACACATGCTACTTGGAGAAATATGGTGTACATGATGCATTCTTTGCTAGATTAGTGATCAGGATGGCTCACTGAATGGTCTAATAAGCTCCAGAAAAAAAGGCAAGAAAGGGACAAAGCTTGGCAGTGAGCAGTGGAGACAGGACAGAAACAGTGGGAAGGAGAAAAAGAGATAGAAGGAAGACAAAGTCCACTGTTTGTAGACAGCATTATATTAGACCAACACAAAGATTGTTTAATTGGAAGCTGGAGCAGCTGAGCTGTTACCGCTCCTGTTTTCTGTGTAGTTTAAACATCTTCCATGTTTTCATGTAGATACCAGAAAAAAACACCAGTATGTGTTAATTAGAAAACACATCTGAGAAAAACAGAAACAAAAAAAAAGTGACATTTTATAAGACCCTCACTGTCCTCTCTGCTTCTGTCTCCTATCACTTACACTTACAAGAGAGGTAATCTTTCCTCATGCACTGCCTGGCTTAAGTTGATGTGTAGTTGTTTCTTCAGGTAGTACAGTCCCGCTTCAAATAGCACAGTACTCCTTCCTGAGCATATTTTTGTAATATATAGATATTTTACCTCTGTTACTATGCCTTAAATAGCGACCTGAAAAGCAGAGAACTGGTTAATAAAGCAAACAAGGCAAGTATTGTATCATATTACTCAAGATCAGCAAATGAAATATGGGTAGAGAAGAGAAAGTAACCAAGTAAACTACAAGCCTATTACACAAACTTCAGTAGTAAGAAAGGTCTTAAAACACCCAACATAAGAATTATTAATACATCAACTTAAATGTAAATTTACAAAGAAGTGAAGGGTAAAGGAGTATTTCATGGGAAGATGACTGTACAAGGCCTACCTGGATGTCTTTTTCAGATAAATGCAAAACAACCCCGTCTTTTTTCCTAGTTTAAAATAAACCCAGTAAGGCTAATTTTGATGGACATCCTGAAACCTTTTGATACACTCACCTTTCAAAAACTAGCTGAAAATGAGAAAGACTACAGTGTAAGAGAAAATAATTTAGGGCTAAGAAATGAACTGGAATCAGATCAAAAATCACAGAAAAACGTGAATTTCTTGGTGTTGGACAGACTGTACTATCTAAATTACCACAGCAAAAATAAAGAGTCAACATGCTACATTGAAACGGGAAAAGTGTATGTTTGGAGGAAAGTTACCAGCTGAATTTTCTAGGATTAGTTTGGAGACTAAAAATAGTGGATAGTATCATAGCTAATTTTGGCACACTGTAAGTGCGCTTATGACATTTTCTGATGACAAAGTTTGGAGGCAGTATCAAAGCAGAAAACGCCTAGAATATCATAAAGGTCATTGAACTTCAGTTACAGAAATGGGATGAGTTTAAAAGTACGAAGTCCAAAGTTGTACCCTTTGAAATTACTAACAGGAATTTTCTACTACCTGCTAAAGGTCTATGATTTAGAAAAGAGACTTAGGTAAATGAAAAAAAAGAAATAAGTCAGTATTTCCATCTGTTGAAGCAAAATCATATCCCCTCAGGCAGAACTAGCTATGAAAAAAATGTTTCCCTATAGACAAGCAAGTGTTCAATCCATTATGTAAGATTTTGATATGGCTTTTTCTGGAATAGTGTCAAACGGACAACAATCCTGATAAAAGAGATTTAAAGGATTTATCTTATTTAGCTTATACTCTTTTTATTATTTATTCACTTGAAATCTGAGGAAATGTGTATTATCACTCTGAATATACTGGAGATTAAGAAGGGGGGAAAAATACCACCAACAGGAACGAATTTAAGAACAACTCAGTTTCAGCATAAAATCACCTGCATATGTTGTCATAAAAAAGTATCATGGAAACTACAAAGATTTCCATATGTCTGGAATACAAATTACTGCAGCAGCTTCATTATAAGAGTATGAAGTAGAGAAAAAAAGACCAAAAAAGAACCACTTGAAAATTATTTTAAGATGAAAGTTTAATAAATTTACAAGTGGGGTTATATTATCTGTTAAGTTGCAGGAAAAAGCTGGACTCCATAGTCCACCAAATCTTCTCTGATCCTTTGTTCCTTTCAGAAAAAGAAAAGCAGGGAAAAAGGCAACAAGATTTCTGTCCAAATATAAAGAGATAAAATTTAAATGATATGCAGCTGTGATCTGATCACCAGGACCTAGGTTAGCTGGCAATAAACTGGGCTCTCTTACTTGAAATTTTGGAAAAGTTTACTATTCTGTTTCTTTTACAGCGTACCCAGCTGCTCTTATAACTACTTTTGGGACATTTCCAGTGCAGTTACAGGAGGTCGATCTGTGTCCTTCTATCTGAGCAGTTCTACTTTCGTTTCCATTACAGCAAATAAAGAATTGTTTTCACTGTACTAACAACTCAGAGCCAGAACCTCTTTCAGTAAAGCTCTTGCATACCACCCATGAAAACAAGTTGCTCCCCAGGGATAGCACCTCAACAGAAACAGCTTTCAAGTTTTAGTGAGTTTTTGGCAGAATGGAAAGGAGTTCTTGAATTTTATGTACCTATGACACAGATACATCCAGATAGGCAGTCCTCAGTACAGCAGAGATGAGGACTTACTTGAACACATGCAGAGGAGGGCCACAAAAACAGCCCAAGGGTTGGAACACCCCCCCATGAGGACAGGCTGAGAG
>JAOWBP010002392.1:25970856-26029259 GCA_028571105.1 Tragopan temminckii | reverse complement strand
GTACATAGAGGACATTCACACACAGACAGAAGTCATTCTGGACAATAACTTTATAAACTATATCTGACTCACTAAATTCTATCTTGTCATTCAATCAGTATTCCCCCACATTACTTGTAAAGTAATATGATACTCCATGCAAATAATGAGGACAGTGGAAAAAAAAAAATATCTAGAAACCATTCCACTGACTTGAAGAAGGAAGAGTGGAATAAATAAATAAATAAATAAATTTTCCTGGGAAAATATAAAAACAAATGGTGTAATCCCTGCTTTCATGAGAGTCACTGTGGAATAAGAAAATCTTTCTAAAGCAACTTAATAACTTCATTTACAACTATTCATCAGCACTGACCCAGAAGGCTTGTTGACATCAACCTGTCCCTCACCATTTAGGAAATTTACTTTTTCTTCACTTCTCCTCTCTCTACAATATAATTTAGAAGTAAAAAATCTGAAAAGTTTACCAGCATAACATCTACATTTAAATCCTCCTCCATCAGCAGCACGCTATCAGTCTCAGTAAAAAGTGGCTAAAACTGTTTGCAACAGCATTCCCAACACATTCTCCTTGGTTCCTCAGTTAATGCCAGAATAACTGATAGCTGAAGTGCTATATCTTCTGTCTTCTTGTGTAATAACACTCAGTTTTGCCTTAGTTTGGGGATGTTAAATACTGAACAGACAGTTTTGATGCATTATTCTATTTACTCTCTGACCCACCCAGAAAAAACTCAGCCAGGAAGATGATGGGCATGATATATCGGAAAACTCAAAATAAGGAAGCAACAGCCAAACAAAGCAAGAATGAAATCATTCTGCAAAATCACTTAATCTAACTCCAAGTTTTAAGAAGGTTTCAAGTTTGACCTTCCTCCCAACATCATTAAAGACTTTTTTTTTTTTTTTTTCCCCAAGTATCAATCAGCAGATACATGCTAAAACAATCCCACAGGATGGAATGAGCTCATACTTGGACTTTGTGCTTCTGCAACATACTTGTCTGAAAATGAACAAGCAGGTTTACTTTTTCTAGAGAGACTTCACTATTTTCTGGGAAAAAGCAATAGACATTGAACCTTATATTCTCATTCCTGAAAAGACTGTTTCTAGTTCACTTGGTCACCAGCCATAACCTAGATGATGATAAATTCATAAATTCTTATCTGACATGAAGACTGACGTTAAAGTCTGCCTTTAGCTTTTGAGTTCATTGTCTGTGCACTGCAATGCAAATCTGCTTTTCATAACAAATATAAAGAATCTTGAAAAGGTATATACAACTGTATTTGAAACTACTGCAGTAAGTGTTAGAACTAATTAATCTATTCACATTTTTATTAACATTCTTACCCTGTAACTGAAGCATTACTCAACGAAACTGCTCCTGTTTCGAGAGGAATCTTCTTTAACAAAATTCAACCTTCAGTTCTCCAGCTAGGAAAGAATTATCCACGTGCATTATTTATCTATTTCTGGTTGATCATAGTCAGAGCTGTTTGTTTTGTCTTGGAAGCTATTAATTCACCTGTAACAATAAATATATAAGGCATTTATTAAAGCATAGATTAACTTATTCTTATAGAATAATTATTGTTAGTATTTTTTTGGTTACAAAAAAACCAATCTATATTATAAGCAGCAAGAAGGAACAGTATTTACAACACAGAACCAGTTTCATTACTCTGAAACCAATTTCCTCCTACTGAATTTAAGGAATTAAGAAGTCTTCACTTCCAGCTTGCTTACAAAAAAAAAAAAAAAAAAAAAAAAAACACCCAAAACCAAGGAAGTGGAATATTTTCATTATTTAGTTTAAGAAAAAAAATTAAGTATTTCTGAGTCTTTGAAATAAACACTGCTCAAATGAGTCAGATAAATTCACATTAAGAAAATAAAATCAAATTAATACTGTTCATGGTATTTTCTTAATTGTTTTTCTATGTGAATACTTTCCGGGTTCCACCCAACATCAGGATCTGGCTAAGATATTGAAATAAAGCCAGAAAGGACACTTTCATGCTCTTTCCAGCTCACAATTAGTTTCTGGCATGCAACTGATTCAGCTGCCTGTGGAACAAGAAGAAGAAAGTGGCAGAGAAAAGAGCATATGCCTGACAGCAGTTAGTCAGAGTCAGCCACCCAATGAGGAAACAAATTATGGCATTCAAAGAAGCAGAAATAAGTAGAAAAGAAAAACACATCCTAACCCAGAGTAGTCATCCTCAGATGTGATCTTCCTGGCTTTGCTTCATGTTATATAATATGAACGGGTACAAGACTTTGATTGCTCATGCCACAAACGTGTTTATAGTTGACATTTTGAAGATACATTCTTAATGGCCTACGGATCTCTTTATGAGGTTGATTTTCACAATGCTGAGTGCTTCAACAGAAATCAAAAGTACTCAGTGCTGCTTGGGATTAGATGTTTTTAAGAAACACAAGAAGATAGGGAATTTGGTTGAAAACAGGTAGTAGTTTGACAGCTGCTATAACAACTCATTAGTGGTTTCTGACTGCCCAAAGGAAAGTTCATAGATATTTATTTGGAATGGACACATCTGGAAAAAAACAATCATAAAAAAGGCCCAAAGAAAAATGAAATAAAACATTTTTAATAGAGTTATTCAACACACTTGGGCTCTGACATTTAATCCACTCGATTTTCACATTCCTGTAAAAATAGAGGTGAAGGGAGTTACTGTTCTTTCCCTTCCTGAGTACGAGTTTATAGTGGGAGATAAGAAGCAAAATATTCACTTCTTAATATTTTAATTACAGGTATATAAACTCATCTGTCCAACAATCAAAGTAAATCTTTCTCAAATTCTGATTCCTTCCTTTGTCCACAACTCAAGATTCTAAACCCATGTCCTTTTTCTTACTTCATGGAAGCTCTACGTACTGCATCTCTTAATCATTTCTCATTTACTTTATTCAAAAAGTTTGATTAATCTAATTTTTACTATAGTCATTAAGCTCAAGGCTGGATTTTGCATTTGAGAATATTTTTTCATAAATCACAGGAAGTCTAAGGTCTGCTAATACTGAGCAATCTTTGACCTCAAAACCTTTCCCTTTCTCCTAGTTTGCAAGGATAACTTTCCTCCTTAAATGAAAGGCTACAGTGAGGAAAACAACTGAGATCCAATAAATTTTTTTAGCTTTTCCTGAAGTTGTTGGCTTTCTTTTTTCCACACCACTGGAGGATGAGGATTAATGAAAAAACAGTAATGTAGTAACTCCCATGGAACAGATGTTCATCTGTAGAGGAGGCAGGTAATACAGTACAAAGATAAATATTTTTTCTTGTCTAACACAGGTGGAAAGTCATAAATGTAACTTTTTCAGAACAAAGAAAAGAAAGTCATTTTATACCAAAGCATGTTCTTCAAAAAAATAAAAATAAAAATAAAAATCCAAATTCTTCCATGGATGAGTTTTAACATCACAACAAGCAATCAATTTTCATCAGAGCAATCAGATTTTTTTTGTATTAAAACCTTTTGTTCTTCCCTTTTCTCCTCCAAGGTTCATGGAATAATTTAGGATGGAAGGGACCTCCAGAGCACATTTGATTCAACTCCCCATTGAAAGCAGTTTATTCAGGACCTTAACTAGTTGCATGCTGATTATCCTAAAGAACAGAGATTCCACCTATTCTCTAACCAATTATTTCTATTATTTAACTACTCTATTTTTTTCCTAATAACAATTCCCCTTCTTGCAAATGGCTTTGCCTCTTATTAATTGCTATGTACCTCCAATAAAAGTCTGCCTCCGTCTTCTCCAAAATCTCCCATCAGATAGCTGTAGAAAGTAACAAAGTCTCCTTTTAGTTTTCTCTTAAAGGCTGAAAAAAAAGTCAGCTCCCTCAAACCTCTCCTTACACTTCACGTATTCATTCTCTGACCATCCTGGTAGCCTTCCCCAGGACTTGCTTCAGAATGTTAATACAAGGCCAGACCCCCTGACTCATGTTTTCCTTGTCCATCAGAAGTGCCAGATCCTTTCTGGCATAGTTGTCACCTACTCCTAAATAAATCAACAAAACCAACCAACCACAAAGAGTTAACTATATTTATAACATTAAGAAGGCATTCGGGGGAGAGTTCCTAGTGTTTTGCTTTATCGTCTTAGAACTCTATTGTTTTGTTGTTGTGTTGTTTTTTTTTTAATAAAGAGCTTGAATTTTGAAGCAGAGGTCTCAAATTGTAAAAAGATGAATGGGCAAAGATTCAGAATCTTACAAATGTCCTTAGAATATACAAACTACAATTTTAGCACTTATGTACGTTACTGGGGCTACGCTGCCATTGCATGACCAATAATGAATCTGGTATCTTTATTTCTCAGCCTACCGTCAGATCTTAATAATCTCATTTTTATGGAAAAACGAATTGACTCAATGTGAGTAATAAATAAAAGCAATTTACAAATAGCCTTGGGTTGAAACCAAACTATTTAAACTGTTGTTTAAAAAGGTCAGCTAACCAATATTTATTATAGTCAAGGGACTCATTAGCTTACATAATACCAAGACACAGGAGGAATTTATAAAGAAACTGTCTTAGAAGAAAGGCCTTCTGGGGAAAGGTTTCAATTGCCCTCATCCAAACTGGGGGAAAAAAAAAGAAAAAAAAAAGTTTCCATTAGTCATTAAAAATTTAGGAAGCCCTTACAGTGTGCTTTTAAAGCCATCTTAATTGTATGAAATTTCTCTATCAGAGAAGACTACATATTCTGTTTGCTTTTTTAATTTTGCATGTTATAGAACATTCTCCAAAACAGCTAATTAACAAAAAACCCTGTGCTTTTAATAGTGAAGCTAATAGAGCCAGATGCTGTTTATGTAAACCTCTGACCAGCTCCTATGAAGTATGTAGCTTTACTTATCAAGATTAAGCAAAACATCTCAGACCTTGCTCCCAGGGTCAGTGACAGTTCAGTCTTCTTTCAAGCACTGAAAGACTAAAGGAATTCAAAAAGCTTATAGTTCTGAAGGCAGGATACCAAACATTCTCAGCATTTATTTTTCATCAAGGATGCCTTATTACCATCATATTTTCTTATCTTGCAGTATTTTTTTCTCCTATTGTACTGAAAATAGAGCTGTAAGTTCTTGGCAGACTGCTTCCCAGCTAACTCAAAACACAGAATCACAAAATGATTTGGGTTGGAAGGGACCTTACAGATTATCTAGTTCCAACCCCCTGGTTGTCCCCCACCAGATCAGACTGCCCAGGGCCCCATCCAACCTTGCCTTGAACACCTCCATTGATGGGGCAGCCACAGCTTCCCCAGGCAGCCTGTGCCAGTGTCTCACTACCCTCTAATTAAATAATTTCTTCCTTGTATCTAATTTATATCTACTCTCTTTCAGTTTTAATCTGTTATCCTTTGTCTTATTACTACACTCCCTGGGAAGAGTCCTCCTCCAGCTTTCTAGTAGGCTCCCTTTAGGGGACCTACATTGTACTCATTTTAGCAGGCATGCATGAGGCATGCCAGAAAACAGCAGCTATAGAGAATTTTATAATTGCTATCATCCTCAACAAATTGACATAATAACAGCACCTCTTGTACCATAAAATTTTACATGCCATCTTGAGATGCCAGATATCAGTTTAAAAGCATGAATAGATATAATATCCCACACACACTAGCATATCAAATACAAAAAAAGAGATATTAAGTTAACGCACTTTAAAAGTATAAACAGCTTATATCAATTTTAATAAATTTAGATCTTTTTATGTAGAAATTTTTATGTATCTATCCGAATATTCTGTATTTCTAAGTAGTCACAAAATATGTTATGCTTAAGTTCATGATTTCTACAATAAACAGCACATTTGGGCAACTAGCATGTGTGGGCAACTGCATGGAATGAAATAATTAACACCAATTCAGAAAGACAATATGTAGGCAATGATGTGGTACATACATCCATTAGATGATAATATCAGTATGATTTTATACATACTTCATTTTCAACCAGTTAACAATCTATTCTTTAAATAGCAACCCTGTGATTCTGAATCTTGTGCTAGTCTGAAAGAACCACAAAGGAGCACTCTTAACTCACATTAGTCCTTTTGAAAAAGGGATAACTTACCATGAGGCAGTGTAAGTTAGAACTTGCAAACCAGCAGTTTCCATTGGGCAGCTTGTTCCCTCTGTGTTAACATCAGTGCTTTCTACAACCACTTTGAGAGTCTGCACCACCAACCTCTGTGAGTGAATCACTTTTTTCACTGGAAGACATTTTGTATACTACAAGCTGTAGCATGCAGATACAGAAGCTCCATTTAAAGACATTAGTATCAAAAGTATACTGAGAGGAAGTGACACACTACTTGATATAAAGGATTTTTCTCTTTTTTTTTTTTTTAAAGCCACAGTGAGGAATAATCTGCAGTTTATGGGTAAGAAGTTGCCAAAAATGAATGTTCCAAACCTTTCTCCAGCAACAACAACAACAACAAAAAAAAACATAGCATGCCAGCTGCCAGCTCTGGTTGCTAAATTTCAGCTGGGTACAATTAGAAAAACCTCACATGTGGGAATTCAGGAATTAAATTTGCTTAGCAAAAATGCAGCAATTCTGCAAACACTTCTTCTCTAAGAGGTTTTAAAGTCCGTCACTACCACAGTTGTTTATTTCCATCTTTATAAACTACAACAAACTATTTTTTGTTCTAGACTTGTCTTAACATCCTGTTACAAGGTAGACTAATAGTCTCAGAGTCATTATTTTGAAAAAATCACAAGCGATCAGCTCTTTCCAGCACAAAATGAAAGCAGTATATTAGGATCACTTCACATCATAGATTTCTTATTTGCCAGACAAAGGCATAATTGATAATATCAGTTAATAATATACATATGTCCAAGTTTTAATATGCCATTAGCAACAATGGTGGGGAAACTGAAAGCTAAATTTAACAGTAGTAAGCAGCATTGTCTTTTGAAATTAATTAAAAGACTTAAAATAGTTTTGGAATTTTAATCATGAAACTGGAGTTCTCACTAGAATTGCCCGCCTGCCAAGAGAATCAGAGAGCCTCACTACTGCTGTTTACGATTTCCATATTCCAATAATTTTTTCTGTAATAAAGCCACAAAACCACTAGACATTTATTCCTATTGGCTCTTTCAGAGTTCACAAATCCATCAAGCATCATCTTCAGGAAATACGTTGTTCGTCTTTGACATCATTAGCCTACTTATGTTCCCTTCAACCTTTTAAGGAAGAAGAATTTGGTTACAGATGAATGCTTCTGCATGTCACCTCTCTTTGTCATTAAAGCATCAGTGCACCATATGCAATCAAGGAACTTCTTCAGGATAAACCAGAGAGCAGATGAATATATTCTGCAGAGGGTCCCTCCTGTGAACCTAGTCCACATGGTGCAAGTCTGTACAGTCCTTCCCTCCCATGTATTTCACATGGATACTCCTACATCATACATATGAAAACAAGACAAAGAAACAATTGCTTCTCTAGCGAATTTGTTCTAATCTGCAACCATAACCACTAAAAAATACAGCTGTATAACTCATCTGAATATCTTTGACTAGCTTTGAGACACTAACCATTGCTGTGTCTCTCTAGATCAAAGACCTCTGCTCATCACCAACTTAAATCAAGCTTGGAAGCTTTCTTTCTTTGTCAATCAAATGACTGTTGGAACACCATGCCTTTCTGTAAAATACTTTCCACTTCTAAATTTATTATGATACTATTCTGATTTTTTGGCACCATCCTTCTCCTTCTGTGAAAACATAAGACTGCATTTGATGTTAATCTTTCCAGTTCTACAGAAGTTGTAAAGAACCATTCTCTCCCTCTTTCCTGCTGCTGCTCTGTACTTACAAAAATTAGGAAATTCACTAGCCATTATAGTCTCACTGTGTAACGCTATATTGGGATGGAAAGTACAACAATAACAGCAAGGTAGCAAAGGCTTTGGCTGTAGCAAATGAGGACGAGCCCAAATGCAGTGGCTATGGATGCAAAAACGAAGGAAGAAAGCTGCTTACCTTCAGAAGGCCTCAAGCATGCAGGAATCTCCAAAGCAAGATATCCTTGCTTCCACTGCCAACCCTTAAATTAAGTCTGGGAAGAGGTGGCTCCTGGCTCTACTCCTTCTGGTCACTCAGATACACTGCATGCACCTGAGCTCCCCTGGGTTGGCCCTGCCTTCTGGCCAGGTGGTCAATCACTGGTTCAAGCTGTGACTTAGCATTTATGCTACGCACTGCAAATTAAGTCTCAATATTTTTCTCATTACAGTAATACTTTTTAGCTTTCCCACCCTACAGAATTTTCATTTTATATTTGCCTTTTCACTGTCTGAACCACTGCCCTTAAAGAAAATAAATGACCAACTTCTTGTCCCACACAAAGCAAAAAAAAAAAAAACAAAAAAAAACAAACAAACAAACAAAAAAAAAAAAACCAAGGCCTTAATGAAGGTACAAAATTTGCTGCTCATCCACTGAACTTGGTAACTATTAGTTATGAAACACTAAAGCCTATGAAAGTCACTTTCTGTAACAGAAAGATTTTATATTTTGTCATTACTCTTAGTAAATAAAGGCAGATCTACTTTATTTTTTAGAAAGACAAAAATGTAACCCAGAGCTATTAAAAAAAAATTACTAAATCTCATAGTTTTGTCTATTAGATCCATCATAGATGCTATTTAAGTTACATTTTTATATAAGTTACATAAAGTTATATTTTTAAGTTATATTTAATTTATTTTGAAAGACAACAGGCACATCCATTTCTCTTTCAAATCTCTGCAAGATATCTTGATACAGTGGTCAGCATAAAAGAAAACTACAGCAATAGTGTTTGCATTAAAAAAACAAACAAACAAACAAAAAAAAAAAACCCAAAGCCACCATACCCACCAGTATTTGATTCCCTTCCCTATAACATTTAGCAGTAGGAATTGAATTACTATCTTCTACTCAGTTCCATATTATGTTTGAGCAGGACAGGTGCTCAAAATACAAACTATACTTAGAGATCATCCATGTTTTCAGAGATCACATGTTTTGGGTTGTTCCTTCCTTCTTCCTTCAAGTAACCTACAAGATTCCTAGCTCTAAATTGTTCCTTCCAGCAACCACATGCCATGATTTTGCTGGCTATTTTTATTCATTAATACCAGCTGCTTCACAGTGCCTGGAAGTAACAGAAAAAATATGCATATATGTTTTAACCATATGGTAAAATCTGATGAAGGATGGCCTTTTATGTAGGATAATTCATAAACCTGCAGTAAAATTCAGTCTTATGCAAAAGACAGGGCTAAAAGTATGTTCTCCACTTGAACTTTCAAGGACCTGCATCACTTTAAGTTTCTGAAACAAACTCAGACATGTGAGTTTGCTCCCATAAAGTCAGCAGAGCAACATCTATTTTCCATCATGGTGGACTTTTCTGATCAAGTGGAAAACAGGATTTACATTGACCTTCTGTACAGAGATAGATTTTACCACTGTGCTTGAAGATAGCAAAGCATCATGCTGCAAACCAAAAGGTTCTCTACCAACTCCCACTAGTCATGATACACTTCAGTTCCAAATATGTTCTGTTGCCACTATTTGCAGATATTAACATACAGTTAGAAGCTCAAAAGGGATGAGAGCAGCAAAAATTATGTATTCAAATGACATGCCCTAGTACTCTAACAGCAAAACAAAATTAAGACCATTACATTCTAGCACTTAATTATATACATAAGACTACTTAAGCAAATATTTTTTTCAATGCACATGAAAGGTTTCTTACCTCATAACCACAATAATCCTGAACACAGAATCATAGGACACATCAAAACAAAATAAATCAAAATAGAGAGGAAACTGGGGTTTACAGAAGAGTAACAACAGAAGGTAGAAAAGAGCCACTTACGGATTAGGAATGTTAGGATCAGAATCTCAACTAATTCCAGGAAACTACTTCTTTTTCCAGAAGTTACTGACTAGTGTAACATAAGCGTTATCTTTCCAGGATGATGTACCCATTCAATTAATTGGTTATTTTTAATTAGTTACATAGCAAAAGAATGGGGCTGTCCTCCCTCTATTGTTTCTTGTTGATGTTGTTTGTTTGTTTAAGACTACGTACATCTGTGAATGTTCTTTCACGACAGTCTCCAGTATTTTCCCTGTCCCCACTTCCTTCAGGTTTAAAGTATTTTTTCACTAATATAGCCAGTATATTCTCCAGCATAAGAGAAATGGATACTCAAGACCTGCAAAGGGCTGATCATTCATTTCTGCTGTAGCTAAATTAAAAAACAAAATATGTTTGTATCACCTAGAACACAATGCCTTCAAGACTTACCACTAACTTAAATAGAAAAATATATATATAAATGTGAAACAAAATTGTATCCAATTGGATGGTTAATTGTCATAGAACTCAATTGTCAAATTTCTTTGACAAAAATTGTCAGAGAAGAATTAATCTCTTAAAATGACAACAAATTCAATTTCACCAAGTGGTTATGGGAACATTAAAAGAGGATCTTTTTCATTATGTTCTCCATGAACATCACGATCATTCAAACCACAATGTCTCTATTCTATGTATTACAAGAGAAAGAAATGTCAGATCTTTAAAAGAGCCTTTGTGAAACCCCAAACAGTAATTACACCTAATAGCAGGGAGAATCTCTTCATCTTTGGCTTAACAACGGTATTAACTGCTCTTTCTTTGCTATTGTACATGTACACCATTATATTAAAACCACTGTCATTGTATGTGCACTGGTAAGTATTGCAAGGCCACACTGAGCATGCTTCTCCGAGTAGGGAAAGTATTATGCTGAATGCTAAAAGGTTTCCTTTATCTGCTATATGTTCACTTTGCAAATATTACCGATACAAATATTGTCGATACAAAACACAGCACACATTAAGAACAAGTTTTACCAGCTTTACATACCCAGAGGTACGTATTTTTTAAGATCAAATTAGCCAGCTAATACCTTCTCATAGAGCCACTGAGAAAAAAAATCTTCCTCAGAGGGCAATTCCAAGAAGGGTTCACTTTCTGAATCACCACAGAGAGAAACCAGTGCACACCTCTTGCTCTGTACTGATGGTATTAAGGTTTGGTAGGGTAACTTTTACAAGTAACACTGAGTGACCTCAAAGTGCTTAGAATAATATCCTGTATACTGCCTTAATCTCAAAAAAATCCTACGTTCTAAGTCTGAAAACGACTCTACTTGCTCTTCCTCACTGATTTTCATACTACTGGCTTTTGATATGCAAAGCTTGACTGTGTGGCAGAAACGTTCTCCTAACCAATAGCAGACAAAAAATGACAAAAGATCTGAAAAACCAGAGGCAAAGCACCTGTCCCCTGCAAATAACTAGGCTAATAACAAAATAACTAAGCTAACCTGAATTAACTTATTAAGTAATATGGCAAACAGCTTGTTTTTCCATATCAGTACCAGCCTGCAATCCCAACCAGGACAATCATGTGGATTTGTCACTGAAGAAAATGAAAATCAGTGGAAACATATGTTGTGGTTAAGATACTTTCTCTGTTTTCACATCTCTTTATAAGAATATACATGTATTTACAAACAAGAATACTTTAATCTCTCTTGAATGTGAATATTAAAAATATATATATGTGCTTCCCAACTGTCTCCTCAGAACCAGATTTGTTTTCTTTTGCAAGCAGTGTTTTCAAAAAGCTCCTTTGTATTTCACATAATCTGATTTCTATATTTATTTACATTTAATCCTACAGTTACTTACACTTAGTACCAGAAATCTATAGAACTAATTCTGCAGGCCAGAAAGTATCAGTAAAAAAACCTCACCTCCTGATCAGAAGTAAGGAAAAATCTCATCTAGTAACACAATTTAATCATATTGAGTCCACTTTTTGATCACCATCAGGCAACTTGTCCTGTGGACACAGGCTAGCATTTCTGGTGCACACTCCCTGTGAATGAAAATATCACCACAACATGAAAAGCAAATACAAATTTAGTTTGAAATTTTTTCCTTCTAAAATTGCTGAAAACTCACATGTGTTCTTGATGTTAATTTAACTATTTAAGCCACAAATAAAACCACTTATGGATGATGAAATAATAATCTTCTACGTTTAAATCCAAATAATCCAAAAATAACACAATGATAGAAGTTAGAAGCAACAATTTCTTCTGAGAAGGGATGAAAAAATCAATCTAACAGTAGAAAGATGAACATAATCTTATGTCCCTCGGGCTCTGGTAAAAAACAATTCCTTAACACGAAACAGTACTCTGTAAAACTAGGTGTCTCAAAAAAAAGTAAATCAGTACAGAGTTACAGAGAGAGAAAATTAATAATCTAATTTCTTATTTTATTATGACAAAGAGTGCCTGGTGTCTTTATGCTAAATGTTGGCTTCCACCAGAAGGAAATGAACTGAAGGCCAACAAACCAAAAATCAGTGGCTAGGTACCTCTTCTTAAAAAGAGAAAATATGCAGCAGAAGGGACCATGTTTCAGAAGTTTTACCCAGATAAACAAAATCCACAACTGTCTGCGTAAAAGAAAATTTAAATAAGCCTGTAATTAAATCCTATTCAGTTCCTGCTTTTTTATTTGGGCAAAAGATCAGAGCAAATGCAAATAAGTGTGTCACATATGAACAGCAGGACTAGTTGGTATTTAATTTTGACGAAGACTGTTACAGTCCTGCTTGTTCAGCAGAACTCTGTAAAGTGAAGACTTCTATTTTTCCACACACTTTTAAGGGGAGCATTCATTCTTATCAAATAGAACAGAAGGAAAAAAAAATCCCTCAACAACCACTGGATTTTTCAGGTAATATCTCAATCAAGTCATTCTAATACGCAAGACAGCAAGGCCTGTTTCACAGCATCAGGAAAAGATCAATAACCAGCTCCTGCAGTGAAATTGCAATATCCTTTTTTTTATATTTACAAAATGACTTTGCCATGGATGGATTGACCTCAGAATTCAAGAGTGTATCTACCAGCACTGACTGTTGTAGAAAAAAGGTCCAAGTGACTTCCAAGTCTACCAAGGTAAGAATGCACTAAGCTAGCTGTTCCCACAGCAGCCTGTTCTCACAGAAGCCCACATCACATTTTGCACTGCACCCATCAAGTTAATCCCAGAGCATGATAATAAGGGCAGATCTGCCATTATCCCATTGGGAATGACATCTAATTAGTACATCAACTGGCCCAATGAGATGCTGTGAAGGAGCTCACAAACGCTCATGTGTGACAGCTATCAATCTGCAAGACTTAGCTTTTTATTTTCACACTGGATCGGTACAGAAAACTCTAAAACAAGACATTTTACACTTTCTGATTGCACTTTCCTGTCCTCGTAAAACTTAGAAGTGTATTTAAATCAAATGTAGCAGCACTTGGGTAACTGAAATTCAGTTTTAAGATAAGAAATGATGATAATTCCTATAACAAACTTGACCTTGCAGTTTTCACATCATCAGCTCTTCAGCAAAGATCCCTGCTTAAGATCAATAACAGTGAAAGCAATTAATCCCTAAAGCCTTTTTCTGTGTTCAAGATTTCATGTCCCCCCCATCCCTCTACCCATTATAGAATTTAAATGTTTCTACTTGAAAAACAGTGGGCTTCCTTTTTGCTCTTTGCTTCTAATGAAGCCTGTAAAAAATATGAATTTTTTATTATTTCCCAGTTCGTGCATCAATACTGTGGATGTTGTTATAACAGTTCTGAGAACATTTTGCAAATGAAGTGCTACCAGCTGCAGCTCTGCCCCACTGCAAAGATGCTTTCGTAACTACCATGATTATTTTAAAGTTTTGCCTTGAAACCCTGAAGAATTGTGGCCCTTTTCAAACTAGATTTAATCTCTTTGATCCATATTGGTTGTCATGGAAACAGTAGAGAAAACAAAATACAGAACTAGGGAGATACCAGGTCAAAAGATGAAGTAACATGAAAAGGGTTATTGTGAGCTCCTCACTTCTTCCATTTCAGTTCAGAATTTCAGTGGCTTCCATGTCACTTTTCCAATGAGAAAAGCAAGCAGTGGAACATTTATACTCAATGTGGTTTCTTCTTATGCCAAGAAGGTGTAACATTTTGTGTCCATAAGACTACTGCAGGCAAACATTCCACCATATAACACACTGGCATTTGCCTTGGCTCCAACTCCATATCCATTGCACAAGAAAAGCACTCCCAGGTTTCAGGGTTTCAGTTCCTCTTTCACTCCATTTAATTCACTGAGTCTTCTAAGGCTTGATAGGTTTTTGGAGTCGTTTTTACTTTCACTGGGTTCTCCCCTGTGTCTGTAGTAGCATACAAACACTGAGTGCCAACACCAATCAGCTTTCTTCTAGATGATGAATGTAAATGGAGTCTGGACTAAACAAAAATACAGAAACCTCTCAGATATTGCCTACTCCATGTGTAATTCTTTTTTTTCCAATTCTTTTCCCTATACTTCTTTTGAATGCTTCTATATTTTGTAATTTTGCATAGACAAAATTAATGAGTTCACTAGCTGTTATTCTAGAGCAATAATTTTAAACTTGTGAGTTGCACTTACCAGAAAAGCTCACAAACTGCTTTTAAGGGAATCTCAGAAGACAAGTGAACAACAAGATCATTGGCTAATACTTACTAAAATTATATAATAGAAAAAAAACCTACACTAATAAACCATAGTAGTCTGCAAACTGAAAAAAGACTATGGGCCCATATTATACCAGCCCTGAACAAAACTCGAAACTCCATACATGAGTGGAACATACTAAGAACACAAACTGTATCAAAATTGCATTTGGAGATTTGAGCAGATATTGAAAATTCCACAGAAACCAGAAAGTAGATAACGAACTTGTGCTGCAGAGAATCCTCTACTATGCTGGAACTGTTTACGGCAGTGCAGGTCTTCCAGTGGAGCACAGGTCTTTGGGTTTCACGGGCAGGCCTTCTCTGACTTTTATCAACAAGATTGTAATCCACTCGCTAAAAAGCTTTCATCTCATGCCTTTGTATACAATCAGCCAAGATTTTTGTTTGAAACTTGCATTATCACATCTCAGAAAACAGTGTATTACCCTTTCCTATCAAAAAGGAGACTGTGTATTCCAGCAATCACTCACAAACTTTGAAACAAAAAAAAAAAGTAGTGTACTCTCAATGCAATCAGCTGCATCCTTTCTTGAAAGACAGTGAGATCTTAATTCAAGTTCATTTTTCGAAAGCATTGAAGTTAAGCTGATGTCTTCCAGAATGAATTTCACAAAATCAATGTGGAAAGATATCTACTTCCTCAGTAATAGTTCCAAGATCCACAAACACACGTAGGATAATAATCAACCAAGAATGGTAAAGAGATTGAATTTTCTTTTTAGCAATTACAAAGGTATGTGGAAAAACCTGAAACAAAGAGTTGTTTCAAACTAAATACAGGTGAAAAAAAGTCAACTGAGTTGATCTAAGTTAAAAGGCAAGATTTCTTTTTTTAAAGCATCCAGTGTAGAATTGGACTAGATAGGCCAGTATTTGCAGTTCATTGCCAATGTTCAACAAAACCTCAAACTGAAAACAATGCAACTCTTTGAACATCAGAAAACACATTGGTCCTTGTGAAGACACATCTTTAAGTACGAAAATGGAAAGATCTGAGTGCTTTTTTTATTTAATACACTAAAAGTGTGAGAAGGAATTTACTTTCATCTCTCCAGAAAACAAGTGACCAAAGAACCTTCATCTCCTTCTGTAAATCTTGTAGACGGAGCAGGCTGCTCTGAATTTCAATTGAATCTCAATAATCATTAAAGAAAAAGCAAAATATTATACTGAAAGAATTACATGTTACAAGAGATGTGGCTTTCTTATTGTCAGTGCTTGAATAATGCTGTCCTGGAATCGTCAGTGATCAATTCATCACCTTTTCCTGAAATTATACTTTTCTATACTCTTATCCAGCATATGAAGTGTGTCACAAGAAGTCATCACAGCATGAAGGACAGATCTGAATTAAAAGCTTTTTTGAAAAAGTCAGCCATAGCTGTTTTAATATTTCACAAAAATTTTGTACCCAATCTCCACATAAGATTGAGCTGTATAAAACTTTGTTCCTTTTTGTTTGTTTGTTTGTTGAAACAGAGAGAAAACTAATGGCACTGTAGGTAAAATAGCCAAGACCACTTACAGAGAAAAACTTTAAACCTGTAATACTCTTTGCAAAGCTATTTTGTTGTGGAGCTCACAAGCATGCCTTTTAAAATACTAACTGAAAACAGTATAAATTATGAAGAGTGTCATTCTGAGTGTCTCTAACTACCAAGTAAGGCAAAGAAAGAAGCAGTATTTCGTTTCAGAAAGAAGCAATATTATTCCTTGTAGAAATAAGGAACAAAGGAGTTATAAATAACTATCTCTAATGAAGAAGAGCCAATAGTAGTTTGCATTTTGCATTGTACTTTTGATGTTGACACTGATGGTATGTCTATTGTTCTGCTGTCACATAGCATGACAAGAAATTTTTGCTCACATAATTATAACACTGCTTTTTCCAGACTGTGCCACAGTTTAAATATAAACTATAATAGTGGTAAGTTTTCTCCTGACAGAAAGTTATGTTTAAACATAACTGATCTTATCTCGATTGTCTAGGAAAACAAATGAATCGAATGATCAAAACACTCCTTTTCACATTTGGTAGGATGTTGTGCTCATCAGCTAGAAACAAGGCAGACCTCAATGATACAGTATCAATGCTCTTTCATGGACTGACTGCAGTCTTCCATTCTACAGCAGGCAGCTCTTTCGAATCCAATGTTTGAAGGTCAAGGAGTCTCTTCTGCTTCCACTCAAACCTTTGAGAAAACTGTTGATAAAATAAAATTAAAAGTACAAAAGCCTAAACTTTTGTTTTCTTTCTCTGAGTAGCACTCTTGAAATCAAATAAATGTTTCTAAGTTAGAGGAGTAGATTTGTCCCTCTGAGTGAAATGTCATAATTGTCCTTCTGATATTTTTTAATAAGTAAATTTTTCATAATTTTTTTAATAAGTGCAGCAATGCTGTCTAGAGAGTGTTAACACATGGATAATGCTTTCTCTCATCTGACTCATCACAGCTATTGCAATAAACTTAAATATCAATCATTACAGAAATAATTGATGTAGTCCACAAAAATTTGGACAAAGGCTATCTGGGTGGAAAGACTGGAGATCTGCAGGTACTCAGAAAGAGAAATAAAAACTCACAACTTAGACTACAAGCCTTTTACTGTCAGGAGATGAAAATAAATGGACATGGCCAAAATGCTTATTTTCTTCTTATGAGGTGCAATTTAGACTGATGAGGGTAGGACTCCACAGAAAAAATAACTTTGCAGAGGATAAAAGAGATTCAGGCACTATTTCCACTCCACTGAAGATTAGGCTGAAAAGGATGCAGTTTTTTTTCTCCTTTTATATACAGACAAGTAGCATTCTGACTACAGGTATACTTCAAAGTGTTGCATTGTTGGATTTTAACATAAAGGTTGGGTGACAGTTCTTTTACTGAATCCAACGCTCCTTGAGTTTTATGATATATTAAAATCTCCACATTCTCCGTTTTAAGTTGCAGTCATTTATTGTCTAAGAATTCCAGATGTGCCTTTAAAGCACTGTTTCCTAGCTTTCAGGGCAGTTGCCTTCCCCCTTCAGCTTCAAAATTATATCAAGATGAATTTTCTAGGGCAAAAAGTTCTGGAAATGTTGAAGGTATAACTCTGGTCCATGCACATATACACCCTCCCATAATGAAAAAAACTGATTTTAATAAAAGACTAAATAATGAAAATGGATACAGGTAAAAAAAAATTCCAATATCAGAAGAGCAGACAGAGATCTTGCAGGAGACAAAAAGAAAACTCCTCAATGGACACTTCAAAAGCCTGCTAAAAATCTAGCGCTATATTCATAGTCAAAAAGCTTTTCATGAAAGGAGAAAGCAAATAAAAATGAGGCCCTGTTACTCCAGCCCTAAGGCTTTCTTCAAGGTAAAACAGTACAACTGAGCAGAAACCTTAGCACTGACTTCCTTTAAATCACATGTTCAGCCAACACCTGCTTTGCTGCTGGCAGGAACTCCCGTATCTAACAAAATGGACATGGAAAGCTTTAAAGTTACCCTTGGCAACCTATCTTAAATTATTAAAACTAAATGTGAAGAAAACTGAACTAACATCACTCTCTTTCACAGCAACTGAAGTAGGAGTTTCACAACATAAATTTCCAAGATCAATTAATAAACTAGAACAAAACAGTAATTCTGAGCTCCAGTTGTATTACTTGTAACATTCAATTCAGCCAATTCATCCAGCCTATTAAGTCCGTCTTATTTTGCAGGTGATGCTGAAGGATTCTGCATCAGGTTTCAAGAATAGAACACCATTCCTGCACATTTCGTCTTACTGTTTAGTCACCACAGTAAATCATGTTCCTGTAAAAGAATAAGCACACATCCCTGCATAGAAACTGAATTTTCATTAACTATCTCATTTTTTTTTCTTGAGAATTCTCCAAATTCAAGAACAGCAATAGCTTTTCCTTTCCCTGCCCTTGGAGTTGGTGCCGTAGATGCAGTAAGCTCATCTTCGACTCATAGAGAAACTAATTTACAACAGGGATGAGAGCTGCTTTCTGTGTTCCTACGATTCATAGCAGAAAAACGTAAAGGTTCATAACCAGAGATGACAAGGCACAGTGTGCATAAACGCAGAAAGAGACACACACGTAACTGTCTTCAAAGCTGTCAGCTTATACTGGGAAAGGGAATGCACTGATTATGTTATACTGATAAGCACTTTTAATCCAACAGGAGGGAAAAGCATCTAGACTACTGTTAGAATTTTGTCAGGATTACTGAAGTAGCTTTTATTCCTTCTGTAGCACAGAAAGTTTAAACCTCTGCGTGACCCACCTGTGAAACCTTTTGAAATTAAGGATACATGAAATACAGAGGAAGTCCAAACTCAAGTCACATACAGTACTGCCTGCATTGCTCATGCTAGCCCTGTTCTGTTTCCACCACCACTCCAAGATATCCACTCACTGCCTCCCACTCTTGACTTCTACTTAATTATTCCAGATGCATAAGCTTGGTATCTCCAAACTGTGTCTAGAAAAATACTGTGACCAGATATACGTTTTCTATTTTGTACGTCCAATGTATTACTAAGTCATTAGTGTTTAAAACCCCTATGGAAATAAACCAGATAAAACCCGAACCCCTCAGTATATAGCCAGTATTTTTCTATTGAGACTCTCAGATTGTTAATTGAAAAGTCAATTTATACTAGTCAAACACAGGCATAAAGTGTCTCACATAGGAAAACAGAAGAGAACAGTCATCTTGGGACTAGACAAACAGAACTGGATAACAGACAAATTACTCTGCACAAATTACAAATTACAGCAGCAGGTAAAGAACCATTTGGGAGGTGGGAGGCAAGGGGAACATTTTTTTTAATCACTTCTAGGGTAGCCTTTTCCTGTGAAGTACTTCTTTCATACACAAGAGAGTAAGAAAAGAGGAAAAATTAGAATTCTACAGTGAAAACACGTATGATATGGAAAAAAGTTGTACAGAGTAAGTCCTACCCACAAAGTGACTAGATGTTCTTGTTCTTAATCGTGAATTCCTTAGGAATGCCATGGCTGTTACCTCCAAGTTAGAATAAACATGAGGGCTTCATTAACACAAAGCACTGTAAGGAATGCTTTCCAGAAGCACTGTAGAAACAGAGCCTCAGCACTGTGCCAGTTGAGTATGAATATTGGATCTGCTTGTTATCACGGTATTAAGTTGCTTGTTCCTGCTTCTAAATTAATTTTAAAGGATGATTCAAATTCACACTCACCATTCAAGTTATTTTCCAGACTTCATATAGTTTAAGTAGCACTTGTAAAATATCTACTTCTGTACTTTTCAACCTGTGCGTGCCATTCCGCTAAAATACACTATGATGGAAGTTATTTTTAATAAGAATCATACCTGACAGCAAAAAGTCCAAACTCTAACTTTCAACAGCAAATCCCTTTTTAGCAGCTCATAACTTTTGTTCATCTTTGTAGCTAAGCATGAAGTATTGCACAAATGCTTGCACAGAGAGGAAGTAACTTTTTCTTCTGGATTGTGCACAACCTACATATTGATATGATCTAAAAAAAGAAAAAAAATTAAAGGCAAGTTTGAAGAAAAGGTGTTTAGTCATTCTAAAACAATAAGCTTTATGCTACCAAAATGCAGTTTCAGTAATCATCGTGGTTTGCTGATAAACACGCCTCTTGTCTTTTCCCAACTTGGTCTTATTTTCTTGCATCCTATAGAAGCATAAATCCCCCTAAAAGTTACTATTTACATATTCTCAAGGAGACAGAAGAAGAAAAGAGAAGGAAGACACTCCCAAAGTATTTGTCTTAAAATTACTTTGAACAAGTAAATGAAGACTGCAATTAGTATTCATCCCACTCATTACACAGGTCCCTTCACCACAACCTCCCACAATCCTCCCCAAAAATTCTGTATGAACATACACTTCATTCAGGTTCAGTAGCAGGCCAGTTTCAATGTTCTAAAAACAATTTTTTACTCTTTCCTCCTACGTACGCCTTCTGCTAAAGAAGAGAGAGTTTCAGTGAGAAGGATATGAGAAGTACCTAGTCAATAGCTAAGAACAGTTTGACTGTTTCTCTGATTATCTACAAACACTGGAAAAGATGTCAACAGATCAGTACTGCTGTATGTTTACTGTTGAGCGTAACAGGAACAAAGACCAGCAAGTGAAATCAAATGGGATCAAATGATCCCTACTGACATTCATCGCAACAAGTACACGTTAAAATAAATATCTTAGTTTATTAAGAGAAAATTAAGTATTTTCTTTTATTCATTACTTGGTCATCTTTACAGGTCCACAGCAGAAGAAAACTACCGGACAGAGCTCCAAGAACTCTAAAACTAAACAAAGAAAGCAAAAGAAGTTAATTATGCTGCATAAAGAACTCTGCTTTTTGATTACATATACTGAAAAGTTAATTTCAAATGCTTCCGGAGATGCTGATGAGAATAAGATAGAGTACACTTTTAAGCTAGTTTAAAACTTATTTACTTATTTCATTTATAGAGCATCTATCCATAGTTAAGAGTCTAACTAATACATTTTCTCCTACAAACTACTAAAACCGAAAATATTCAGCAGTTTAAATAATATGAAAAAAGCTGCATCTATTTAACAGCTGCAGAACTCAGAGGACAGAGGCAGTAAAATAATATAAAAAAAACAGAGTTAAAAATCCCACTGTAAGAATATTAACTGTAATAAAAGAAAAGACATTAAAAACAGCAGCTAGTTAGGTGCCAGGATATAATAGAACCCATAAGGACAGGCAAAGAATGATGCTAAGTTAGAGAGAAAGAGTCTGTTTTCAGAGAAGAACTTCCTGACAGATACCACAACAAAGCGACATGAACGGTGACTGTGTGGTCCCCTTCTCGTAAATAAATCAGGCGTCAAAGGTTGATCTGCAGTTAATAAGAGGCCTAAGCCTTCTCCAAGGATTTGTAGTATTCTGTCAGCACAGTCCAAGCCTTAGGAGCCATGAAGCCTTCCGGTGGGTTTTGTCCTTCTCGAGCCAGCTTGCGCATGCGGGTCCCCGATATAAATTCGAAGTCTTCATGGCTGAGAGATGGGAGTGGGATTAAGGGGAGAGAGGGAGAGGAGCAGATAGGGGGAAACAAGAAAATATTTTAAAAAGCATTATGAGTTGTTCATATTTCTTCTGCTTTTTTTTGATACTTGAATGAAATTTCCTCTTGGAAGTATAATTCTGGAAAGCAACTGTTATTTCCAGACATTGTGCATCAATGACAGTACATCTTCAAAAATACACACCCTCTACAAATATACATTCTCTACAACAAACAGCTTAGGTAACTCCTGAGTTTAGCAGCTTAGTCCAACTGATCTCCTGCTGGTTGCATCAAGTCTGTGCTTTCATCTAGCATGGCTTTCTCTCTAAGAAGAAACAAGGAACTATATGCTGTTTGTAGATTATTTCAGTGCTGGCAGAAGATCATTTCAGTTCCACTAGAGAATGTGGAAGAACAACATGGCAGAAAATTGCTTGATGATAGACAGTTTGCAGAACAGAAAGTAATAGAGTCTAGAGGCAGGTTCTACAGTTTCAAAATAAAATAATGGAGTTTTAGAATACTTTTTTTTAATAGTAAAGTTAGTGAGGCAGCAGCATGGGTTGCCTGGAAAGGGGGTGGATACCCTGTCCCTGGAGACAGCCAAGGTCAGGCTGGAGGGGCTCTGAGTACCTGATAGAGCTGTAGGTGTCCCTGCTCACTGCAGGAAGTTGGACCACATGGCCTCTAGAGGTCCCTTCCAACTCAAACAATCCTATGATTCTATGTTCTATAGCTTTTGCAGCTGTACAAGCCACATAGCATGCATGTACATATATATATATTTACATATATATATATTTACATATATATGGAAGTGCACATGGTATATACAGATCCAAAAAAGAAAAAAAGCATAAAATTATCTGGAGGAATAATAAAACTGCCTTCCCATGAAGACGCTTTTCAAAAAAAAAAAAAAATTCAATTGGACAGATAAAAAAAAATGAACCCAGATGAGGACTGTTGATTATCGCTATTAACATGACAATCTAAATTAAAATCAACTTGTCAGGTATGTGGTGATAAGCAGCAAAAGCTCCAGTCAAATTAAACAACACTCCTCATAGAAGTGAAGAAGTATAACCAAGACAAGAATGCCAGAATTCTACCAAATGTTCCAAAGAAAAATGATTTATTCTTAAATCAAATATGGCAACTTTACTTACGCCATTTGCTCAATTTGCAACATGTAACCATTACGCACTCTTTACTTGTCTGTTTGAAATAAAAGCCAAGTATTGATCTCAGATGCACAAGCCTTAGACAGAAACAAGAGCCAAGTGTGCGCATCAGAGGGCAGAACTTGGCTTTAAGTGCTGAGCTATGCTCAGCAGGGTATGGAAGTTAGCAAGATGCAGAAAGCATTCCACAGTTCCCTTTCACAAAACCACTAACCCCATAAATTTTTGATTTGGATTGTGTGCATACACACAGGAGCAATGCCATACATGCTCTTTTCTTATTGCTTTCAATTTAGGAAAACACTTCAATTGTGCTCTTGAAGTGCAAAGACAAGATAGAAAGCCTACTGTGCTTCAATTTTGCAAAATACAAATGACACAAAAATAAAAACCTTTCAGCTTATGTAAGCCCATGAAAGAGTTATGCCACTACCACTCAGAACACCTGCAAATGTTGTTCCTTGGTAGGGTGATGCCTAGTATTTACTAATGCTGCTTGAAGGTAACTTGATTGTTTTGAAGACAGCTATTTCTACAAAATATACACAATGAAATGCTAAGTCTGGTTATTATTCTAGCAAAACCAAAATATTAAGTCTCTAGACAACTGAGATGGAAGGAGTGAAGCATTTTTCACGTTTTCCACAATATCAAAGTCTGAGCATGAAAAACACATTAGTTGACTTATTCACTCCCTGCCTGTTAGTAGAATGAGACTCAGCCTCCTAAATGCCCTACAAGTTTAATAAGAAATAAAGCTGCCAAGAAATTTACATATACTATGTAAGTTTGCTTCAGTAAGACCCTCCCTTCCTTCAGCTTCCTCCTTCATAGCCGTGCAAGAAGCAGTTCTAAGAATTAGAAAAACACATACATGCAAAAAAAAAAAAAAAAAAGAAAGAAAGAAAAGAAAGAAAAAGAAAATCCATAGAAGCCTTAGAAAAAGGAAAGAAAAATCTAAGTGAGGATCATTTAAGAAACTAATTAGGTTCAGTGTAACAAAAAATTTCAACAAATGTTTCAAAAATAGTATTTTAAAAAGCACAGAAGTACTAGGTGAGGCCTTATCAATGTCCCAAAATTCTATGTCAAACAATTTTCTTTAAAAACCTCCTAAATTAGTAATCATTAAACTAACTCATATGAGGCTTTAGTAATGCGTACTGTATATTGAAATGGCTCAGTAATTTTTGCCTTTCTTGTAAATTCCTTCATCACTAATTTTGCTATTTAAGTTTCCAGCTTAATCTCCACGTTCATACCTAAAATAGTCTTTCTATAACAGCTAAATACTCAATGCCTTCACTAATTGTGAAAACACAATTTCCAGAGGAACAGAAACTAATATTTCTGCTACACAGAAACATGACTTCTTCACGCTGTTGTGATTCCAGAGCAACTGCCATGTTCTACTCAGCTGGCAAACTTTCAGATGCAATCAATTCCTTGAGCAATTCACAGGCCTCTTTTTCTCAGGTTCAGCCTTTTAACAGCTTTACTTCTCCAGCTTCATATTCCCCACTGAACAGGATCTGTCAGGAGGTGAAATCCAACCTTTTAACCACTCTCAAAAGGATTTCCACTGAACTAAAATTTGTCTTTGCAGCATGAAACTGTGACTCACACCGTAACTCCTTCAGCATCAGAACACTGTCCTTACAGTGTTAGCCTCTGTTTCATCAGACTCCACTTAGGTCTTGGGAACGCTCTGCCATGCTGAGTGAACCAGCTAGTATCAGACAGGTTCCAAACCCAGCTGGCTATGAACATACACTGTGTGAGAGCAGAACATAACCAACGTACTTAATATCAACCTAAGGAAAGTAAATCCTTTACCTGACACACATTAAACTTCTTTTTGACTAGACGTGTTTAAATCTTTTGAGCTGCTGATATGTATCCTAACATATCCTAAATGATGCACTAATATTTACTAATACTATTTCACATAACTAAATGAAGGAGGACAATCAAATATGTCTTTTTCAGTCTCTTTCCTACCACTTTTAAAATCAGACATCACATCAAACAAGTTCGCAAACACTACACATTTGGTTGAAACAACTAAGTATGACTTGACAGTATTAAAACAGCTGTGACAACCACACTCTATAGTGTATTCCCAGGACTTCTAAAGTTTAAAAGTCACAATCATCCCTACCCTTCAGATACCCATGCTTCATTCACACTTCACAAAAAGCATGAACAGTCTGCTTCAGTAGCTTATTTATGGGTTCCTTTTAGCTGAAGTGATCTCATTGGTTCTCCTCAAGAAAAAAAAAAAAAAGCTGTTTTTTTTTTCCAGACATTGCTGAGGATTTTTTTCCCCTTTTATTAAATTATTTATTGCTTGTGCATGTGTGTCGGGTTTTTATTGTTAATAGCTAGACTAATTTCCTTTCTTAACTGAGTTTTTTTCTCAGCAGCAGCCTGTGGCTCCATTTTTAGGACTGATCTTCTGCAGAGAATTGGGAATCTCTGCTCACCCAAAACAACTATTAAGCCACCAATACTAAATTACATCTGCTGCCTGTGGTAAGCGAGTGGCCTTTCTGGCTAAAGAAACATACTTTTTCCTGAAAGGATTTCAGCATTTGGTGGTAGTTTGTTTTTTACTTTAGTTGCTTTGGGGCTTGGGGTTTTTTGGTTGTCATTTTGTTTTTTTTTGTGGTTTTTTTTTTTTTTTATTGTTGTTGTTGTTTGTGTTTTGTTTTTACACTTCAGCCTGAACCACTTCAGTGGTTCTCAGATCAGACATTCGTTTGAAAGTTCTCCATTATAACAACAATTCCTTCTGTGCACTTCTTCAAATCATGTTTGGACTTACTCAATTATTGATCTCCTTTCAGTTCTCTCTTCTGGGAGCGTTTGAACTTAAAGTGCAAGGAGTTTCTTCTAACTCCCTTTTTTGTTCTTACAGACGTTTCCATTTCAGAATGCTGTTGGTGGCCTTCTAACATCTGTTCCATTGATTTATTGACACTGTGCAAGTCACACAATGAACAGAACAATGGCAAAAATGGCAAAGAAATGACTTAACTTAAGCCTCTTGTTTGCAGTTACCAGTGCACATGCCACATGCCATCCAAAGGAACTTCCTTGGCCATTACTTAGCTGGGAAGTGATATGGCCCCATGGACTGGATGACCGGTGAAAAGCAGGCACAGTCACTAGGGGAAGGTAGCAGCGCAGCACCTCAGATTTCAAGGCATGAGCATAATTGCTCTTGCTTGTAGGACAAGAACTGCAAAATCAGAAGACTAAAGTCTCCCAGATCAGAATCTAGGATTTAAATATCTACAGTGGCTTTCCAAAGTTGTATCATGATATGTACCTGCTGTTGTAAAATTAAGAAGCCCTAGGCACAGCAGCTAAGAGAGATACAGCTCAGATACAGCTTAGTCTCAGGGAAACTCATGTAATACGTGCTTGACATAACCTTCCACGCCTCTGTTAGTGTTGCAAATTCTTAAACTGGCTATTGGCTGTGAAGCTTCCAAGCCCCAAGCAATTGAATAAGATGAAACAGAAATCAAGTTATCCCTTTCTAAAATAAGTCAGAGTAGCGCTTTTTTTGCAAACGAACTTCTTCTCCACATTTTCAAGTTATGTTTTTCATGAATTAAGTAGTGTGCTAAGAAAAGACTTTCATGAGGAGTAAAGTCGTTACTTTACTCCTGAGATCCTCCACCAGTACTGACCCTCTCACATTTCCAGACAACTCTCTATTCCCTACCATCTTTCTTGCAGAGTTGAAACACCACTTGGTCCAGGAATCTGACAGGTTTTTGGCATTACATAGACTAGCCTGAAATACAGCCAGCTGCACCCACCCAAGCTCTGTCTGCAGCCTACCACAATGTTCTGTCTATGGTGAGCGGGAACAACACTGGCTTTCTCTTTAGGGAGCTTGCATGCAGCTGCATTGCCATCTAGAGGATTGCTGTCACACTCCAGTCTATCCTATAGTTAACAAACAACATCTAGAGGACGAGACAAGTAGTCCTGCATTCAAACAGAAGAAAGGTAAAGCTTCATGTTAACAGCAGCATTAACTTTTTTCCAAGATAGTGGTAGAAACAGAAAAAACTCCTGTTGTGGTTTAACCCAGCAGGTAGTTAATTACCACACAGGCGCTTGCACCCTTCCACTTCCCAGTGGGATGGGGGAGAGAACAGAAAGGAAAGAAAGGAAAGAAGTATAACTTACAGGTTTAGATAAAACTATTTACTAAGATAGAGAAAGGAAAAAGGATAGTAATTACGACAATTTTTTATACATATATGTATATATATACACACACATAAATGTATACCTAAATGTATATAACAAGTGATGGACAAGCAATTACTCACCATCCCCCAACCGATGCCCAGCTAGCCACCTCAAGTGGTGGAAGAGAGTGAGATTAATTCCCACCTCTTTCAAAACTGCTTCTGCATGATGTCACACAGTATGGAATGTCCCTTCGGCCAGCTTAAGTCAGCTGTCCTAATTCTGTTCTATCCTAGCTCCTTGGGCCCTTCAGTGAGAATGGCCTTGGCTCTGTACAGCACTGCTTAGCAGCAACTATAAACATTGGTATTTTATCAACACTGCTTTTCTCCTAGAACCAAAAACATAGCATCATACCACACACTCTGAAGAAAACAATTCCATCCCAGCTGAAACTAAGACAACTCCAACTCAAAGGTGCATACAGATATCACAAAAGGATATGAGTAAACATTCTGCAGTCTGTGATCTAAGACAAAACCTGTTACAAGAGGTTTTGTTGATTTTTGGTTTGGGTTTGTTTTCTGTTGTTTTTTTTATTTAATCATCTGGTCCAACTAATGACAGAGATAAAATTCAACTCCCCTCAATCTAAATCAAATCCATCCTGCCAAGAGTACAGTATTAATAATCACATAATCAATATGCTATAAAATTTTTCTGTTCCGTGCAGTGAGAATTCTTGTGTCTCATATTGTTAACCCTATTCCAACATAGTAGAAAGTGACACACCATTAGACCTACTCCATTTTGATCATGGTGTACTTATCTTTCAAAACAAACATGTTGAATCACTTGGATGACAAACAAATAGGACAAATACCCAATGAATCTAATACAGTAGCCTTTTGACTCTTATGTATAAAGCATACAAGTTGTAACAAAGCTAGCAAAATTTACATCACAGTTTAATTACTGTGCAGAGCAATGAGGATTTCTAGGTGCATCTCAGATAACAAACTGCGCACACGCACTTCACTCAAGTGTTCAAGAGCTAGCTGTCTAAGTGGCAATAAACACAGGAAAAGACTTTAATGTCCTATATGTTAGAAGAATGCTTCCTCTGATGTTATTCCTTCCAATAAAAGTATGACTATGTAGTTCTGGTCTGATGCTACCGCTCACAGCTTCATTTACAAAAAAAAAAAAAATCATGCTGCAGTGCTATCCAAAGAGATACTTCAGAATATTGAGGAGAGACTCGTGCTAGACTGCTGCCTAAATGGGAGTTAAGGAAGAGCAAACTACAACTGCTAATTAAGCCTCCTTGATTAGCTTCTATTTCAAAACATCTGCAGTACAGCAAATCATCAAATTTCTAAACACCTATGAACATTGTAGAGCTTCACACAGTGAAGCTACTTCAATTCTTACCAGGTTTCAACACATTTGCCATTGTCCTTCTACTCATCATTTCCAAGGAATGCAAGAACATACCATAACATTAGATTTAGTTATGCAAAAGATAATGCTTTATAGCTTTCAAAAACAAGAGTAGGTCAGCTCAGGTGCTTAGAATTTAAATACGGGAGCTTCCAGTAGTAACTAAAGTTGGATCAAATAAGTTGTGCTGTGAAACTACACCCAAATCATCACTGAAGTCAAGTTGCATTAGCGGTCTAAAAATGTCTCTAAAAACTGACATATTTTAGCAATATTCATTTAATACTTCTCTTTCCTTGGGGAGCGAGGGCAGGAGAAAACAGTTGTTGTTCAAAATATTTTAGAACTAAAATACAACTTACTGCTCAGAGTCATAGTAGTCCATGGACTTCTTTTTCTTATTATAAGCTGCAACCCTGAAGGGTACAATTTCCAGTGCTCGGAGGCCTGGGGCCATTGTCAACACTTTGGCACCATGAGTTGGTTCATACAGATCTTTCCCAGTACCAGGGTGTGGCATCCCTGCAGGATCTCGGCCTACAATGTAGAAGTTAGCTCCTGCAACCATCCGTGATCTGCAGTGCCACTGAACCTAGAACACAGACAAAGTGAAAAGTTAAAAGAAAACAGTTAAAAACACGATCCTTAAAACACGAGCACTTTCCACCCCCCAGCCAAACAAATATTCTTTTCAGTACAGAGCCACACCCAGTCAATTATATGAATCACCAAATATACAGCTAAGACACACCATCCCCTGTTTCATTTGCACAGCAGGATGCTATAAAAAAAGACTTCACTACAGAGTTTGAAATAGCATCATCTGAGGTCCAGCCTAAAGCTGTCTCAACACTAAATTACTAATAATGGTTTAGTAATAATTTTAAACTATGAAATGTCTTGATTCTTACATTCTTAGTTGGGAGACCAGGGTACAGCTGTTCTTAGGAAAAAAGCTACATTTTTCTACTGCAAATAATTTATATAAAACAAAATCGTGATCTTTCATATGTTGTTCTACCTTAATTTTAGGTAAGAAGCTCTAAAAACGATATCTCAAAAGAGAAATTCTTGTTTTAGTCATTTAAAGTTCTATAGCTAATTGTTAGAAAGACATCAAAGAGGATGGTTTACAATCAGTTTGAAGATTCCAGTACTCAAATAATGGAATTAGGAAGCAGCCATGAGTAATGAGGTTACTGGTATCAGTTTTCACTTTGACCACATTCAGATGCTACACCTGATGGACTCAACTGCTATTCAAACATCTGGGTGTTATAGATGCTGACAGATGCATTAACTACTTCAATATTTATGTCACAAGCACAGAATGGCCAATCTCACCAAATGCCAACACACCACAGCAGTAGGTTTTCCAAAACTATCCTACTACAGTTCCAGAATTTAAATTTCATGTTGTCGTTTGGGTAACAGAATGGAGTTCTTAAATGATGCTGTTCAACTAACTTCAAGAAAATTTAGAGCAATGCAAATCACGTGTTTGAGATACAAACAGCTTGTCCATTCACTGTGCTACTTCAGAACACATTTACTTTCTTACACAGGTGAGCTCACTGCAGTCTGATTTAGGATTTTTTCTTTCTACTTTCTTTCAAAGTAGTTATTAGGAAAGTTAAAAACAGGAAAAAAAAAGAACAGAAAAACACTAAATTCACACTCATGAAACATATGCATCAAAATCCTACAAATTGAAAGGTGATATCCATCCTATTGATAACCATGCTGACTCAACAGCAGCTTGTATTCCTGTAAATAATGCGTGCTACGGAAATAAATCTGGTATGTATGCCTTTTAAACGACCTACAGAAAATGATTAGAGGAAGAGCCTCTTATTTCCTGGCTACAGATGTTATTGTCAGTTTGTATTCTGAAATTATTGGTAATATATTACAAAAACATCTTACTCTATTCAGAATAAAGTTTGGGGATTTCATTTCTTCTTGTATGCTTGTGAGTATGAGATTGAAGTATAACGTTTCTATTAATTCTCACAAGGGGAACACTGCAAGATTACCTACAGTAACTCAGTTACATACCTCATCTGGATCTGGACTACAGTTCTTCTGGGTTGAAAAGTAATGCAAGCTCTGTTTGACCAGTCAAACAGTCACTAGAAAAAAGTGTCAACTATCTAATTTCTTTCCACCAAAGGTATCTCTCCTATCTATCAAAAAGCTACCACAGATTTAACCAATTGAACCTGGTCAGAATACGAACATCCTGAGACTCACAAAAGAAAAAAACTGTTAGGAAGTGGAGAAACCAAGTCTCTGAAATTAACTGCCCTCAAGCAAGAACATTTGTTTTTCTCATTGCTTCCCACAACCTATACAAGGTCTAAACTAAATCTTGGTTTCTAAATAAAGCATTCTCAAATAATTATTTCACATAGAAGCCTCAAAACAATTGTAAATTAAGCTTGCCAAAAAAAATAACAAAACCTTTTCTTCTGAATTTGTCTAACTCTCCAATATACACACTTTTTGCTTAATAATTACAAAGCTTAAGATACTTAACATTCAGGACAGCTATTTCATGTGCTAATTGATCTTTTGAAAGAGGTTGTAAAAAAGGAGGAAAGATTAATGCACTATTACACCCTTAAAACTGTAAGGAAAATGAGCACACAAAAACCATATCATCTCCTTTCCATAAAAATTCTTCACTGTAGAGGTCCCTTCAAAGAATATTATTTTCACTGAGGACGGAGGGATCCCTTACAGTCTGTTTTAACAAGGGAAATTAGCTTTCACTGTCCTCTAAAAAAAACACAACCCACAAGTCTCAGAAATAACACAAAACAAAATATTTCAGTGCACTATTAAAGGGGTTTTGTTCTGTTTTTGTTGTTGCCATTACCGTTGATTTGAACTCTTGACATGCTTACCTCCGTTGGTCCAGCATACATCATGGGGGAAGGGAATATAGCCACTACCGTTGTTTCTGGATTCAAGACTCCCTCCTCCAGTACTGCAGCATGCTGCTTCATGCGCCACATGAGAGGGACGTCATCCTCCTTTGTCCAGCCTCCAAGTGGATGCAACAGCAAAACTGGACGCCTGTAGCCACGTTCCAAAAGCTGCTTATGAGTATCCTGCATTAAAAGTGCATGCCCATTGTGCACTGGGTTGCGTAACTGGAATGCAAAGACAGCATCTACGGAGAGGAGGAAAAAAAAGAGAAGATAAATGATAAGGAAGGCAACTTATTTTATCAGGAGTTGTACGACCAGAGAAAAATCTCCAGATGGTACAATCTTTCCTCTGAACTTCATTAAACGAGTGTAACAGTAGCAGTCACGGGTCATTATTCTCAATAAGCAAATCTAATAAAACACACACTAAAACATTTATCATCTTCCTTCATTTCTGAGATTTCAGTAGAATTACTTTAGTTTCTTCAACAGCAATAACCTCTTCTTAAGATTTTTATCTGCATGAGTACATAACATAGACCTAAATTAAATTGTAAGAGGAAAAAAAACCTATGCTACCTATCTAGCAACTAGCAGTATCACCAGGAAGTCAGAACAGAGTCCAATCCTGTTTAATATCCTTCACTAACGTGCTGGATAATAAGGCAGAGAGTACACTCAGTAAGCTTGCAGACAACACAAAACTAGGAAGAGTGACTAGTATCACAGGAGAGCTGTGCTGTCATTCAGAGGAAACTCAACAGGCTGGAAAAACGGACTTAGAGGAACCTCATGAAGTTAAACAAGTTACACGAAGTCCTGCATCTGAGCAACAGCTTGTACCAAGCTGGAAAGCCACTCTGCAAAACAGGATCTGGGGGACACCAAGTTGAATGTGAGTCAGCAGTGTGCTCTTATAGTACCTAACTACATTAGGCAAAGTAGCAGCATGAGGGAGGTGATCCTTTCCCTCTCACTGCTCAGCAGTGATGAGGCCACAGAGAGCTGGGTTCCTTGGCACAAAAGACTGGAGAAACTCTCCAGCGAGAACAGGCTGAGAGAGCTGGGACTCATCAACTTAGATAAGGCTCAGGGGGGAATCTTATCAGTATATACAAGTATCTGAAGGGAGGGTGCGAAGAGGACAGAGAAAGACTCCTTTCAGTGGCACCCAGTGACACGACGAAAAGCAGTGGACACAAACTGAAACAAAGGAGGATCCACTTGAACAGCAGGAAACATTTTCATTGTGAGGGTGAGCAAACACTGACATAGGTTCACAGGGAGATTGTTGATTATCTCTTCAGATAATAACAGCCATCTGGACGTGGTCCTAGGCAACCAGCTCTAGATGGCCCTGCTTCAGTGGGGGGAGTGGATAAGGTGACCTCCACAAGTCACTTACAACTTCAACCATTCCGTGAAATATAAATAGTAAGCTTTTTTTTCAGGTATCAAATATATTTATTTGGGGAACAGTTAAGACCAAGACTGGTATACCTCAAACCTGAAGACCACAGTAATCCTGACAATACTGAAAAAAGACAGGATCTCAAGATTGCATTCTTCATGCATTTTTGCAGTCTGCATTCTCTTCCTTCACACTTCAAGTGCTTTGTAGCTGCCTGCTAGTTGCTGGAATTAGCTGGCTATATGTGATACTTAATAGCCATTTATTTACACAGCCATCATTAGCTTTACTCCCCAGAAGCAGCATGTAGGAGACTTAAGAACAGAAGAGCATAGAAGTCCAGCATTCAACCATACCTCTATAGTTCTAATCAAATCTGACGGTTTTTAAATCATGTTCTACCACATTTTAACATTATCTTTTCTTGCATTAATAATAAGTCAAGCGTGCATGAAACGATCAAATTCAGAAACTTAAGGGTTACCAGCTTCTCTTCTCATTCAGGCAAGGCAGAGCCTGAACTTCTAAAAATTAATACCAGTAAAAGGCAAAAAACACCACTTAAAAATTTATATCCCCGAAACAAGGCTTGTCCTTGCAGTATTGAGGTAGTAGGCATTTGGATAAACCTTTGTATGAAGAAACAAAACAAGAAAAAATTACTCACCAGCATTCATTTCCTTGAACTTCTGTCTTAGTTCAGCTGGAGTGAGACGGTACTGATCAAGTCCATCATTCCAATAAATACGATCAAGGACCTGTAGATCTCCTCCTACAAGCCAGTTCCCTTGCTCCATAACCATCTAGGAGAAGTAATAAAAAACAGCTTGTTCTGAGGACTTAGACCATTGCAAAGGGACACGATCTTTACAAAGGAAAGAGTTCCAGGTTAATTGTATTTGATAATCTGAAGCCAAGTGCCAATGTTAAAAAATAAGATGAAAAAGTTATGAGCTGCTGGTTTTCTGTGGTACTGCATTCACCATACCTTTCCCCAAGTAAATGACAGATTTCACATCTCAATTAGGAAGAAGGGGAAGGCATGAGACAGATAACGAAACTGAGAAAACTCACCACTATGTAAGCTCTGAGGCACCCAAAGATTTCTGACAATTTCAGAAGGGCCACCAGATTGATGCAGTGTCACACAACTACAACACACACATATGTATGCTGTTGTGCTACTACTATACATGCCAGTACAGACACCAGAACATGGTTTCTCATCTCCTACGTGAATTTCAGTAGTGACATTCTGTAATTGTTAATATATTGTAACAAGTCAACCAAATCTTTTCAGTCCAAGATTTTCTCAGCATTTCTTATTTTTGTGTTACTTTTTCAATAAAATGAAAATCTTACATTCATCAGCACAGAACACATCAAGGACACACCTTCCTCAACACTCTTACTTGTATCTAGCAGATGTCCTTTCCAGATACATTCCTAACTGTATAGTTAGTGTTGCATAACTTTATTCAGTAAAATGATGTCATTACACACTAATAAGAAAAATGGGTAAGATGTCAAAAAAAAAAAAAAAAAACAATTTTTCACATATGTATAACTGTTAGTCATACAGATGCTTTTAGAACACACAAAAGGCTTTATCTTTCCATAGGGAAATGATAATTTGAGTTTTGTTTGATTTCCTTTCATCTGATTTTAAGTCATACAGTAAACAAAAAGATAAAGAGTAATGGGAAGAATAATACATTGATGGCACTTCAGAGCTATAATGTAACATTTACATCAGCTTTCAAAACCAAATGCAGTATTGCACTGAGTATGTTATGATTAAAATATTTCAGTATGACATGCACATAAAGGTCAAAATAGTAAAACATATTTAACACAATAGATGGAAAATAACTCCTCAGAGACTTAAATCATGACCTCTTCAGGAAGGATGTCTGAATTTAAACAAAAGAATTTAAACAAGGCAATTCTCAGGTGCTCCACATGCAGTCAGAAAAGAACTTTTCTTGCCTTCACACTGCATATTAAGGAGCTCTGATGATCCATCTGGGTCCACAGGGGAATGGATTTCCTAGGCACACAGTAGGACAAAGTCCCCCCCTCTGCAGCACAGATTCTATATCCCAAATTCATTTCACATGTTCATATTTTTACTGGGTTTTCACACCAAGCACAGACTACTCAAGAACAACATTGAACAGAAGAGCACCTCTGTTTCCATTCAAATGTTTTCATTATTTCTCCAAGAAGTTTTGTTCTCAAAATACACAAGTACACCAACTTCAACTAATTTGCACCTCCACAGACAGGACAATTTATAAGGCTAGCTTTTCAACTTCACACGCATACCTTTATGTAAGGATGATCCTTGCATGTCGTTCCCCACTGCCTCGCACAGCGTTCCTCTTTCCTGTGCTCATAGAATTCTGGATTACGGAGAATGGCCACGCGGCGACCCTCATACACTAATGCAATTGCTGTACAGCCATCCAATCTTTCTTTGTCTTCCTGCGTAGCTGTCAGCACTATAGGCACTGAAAGATTAATGACTCCCCCTACAGAGTGAGAAAAGCCATTACCCATATTATCAGCCATATAGTCCAGACATCAAATTTCCTAACCAGTTACAGAATCACAGAATCACAGAATGGCCAGGGTTGGAAGGGACCTCAAGGATCATGAATCTCCTACCACATGCAGAGCCACCAACCTCCCCATTCAATACCAGACCAGTTAATACTAGACCAGGCTGCCAGGGCCCCATCCAATCTGGCCTTGAACACCTCCAGAGACAGGACATCCACAACCTCTCTGGCCAGCCTGTTCCAGTACCTCACCACTCTCTCTGTAAAGAATTTCCCCCTGACATTCAACCTAAATCTCCCCTCCCTCAATTTAAAACCATTTCCCCTTGTCCTGTTGTTATCAACCTTTTCAAAGAGTTGATTCCCCTCCTCTTTGTAGGCTCCCTTTAGGCATTGACAGTCTAGCTGTTGTATGATAATACAACAGGTAGTTCTAGCTTTTACAATAAGGACAACTTTATAATGCACTTTTGCATTAGATTCATGCGCTGTAAGGATGTGCAAACACTGAGGTTTGGGAAAGAACAAAGACACTACTGAAAATGGCAAGTACTTATAGCTGCACACAAGTATTCATACTGCAAAGAAACTATGTTTAGGGGATCTCAAAACAGTGAATATCTTCAGGAGGCAATACAGTAAACCAAACCGGATAACTTAAAATATTACTCAAGAATGCCACTACTACGACTATTATAAATAAAAATATCACCCTCAATAGCCGTAATTTCTGCCTATTAGAAAAGCTCATTGTGATGGAAGCAGCAAAATACATCTTTGTAGTTAGCATACATAAATCAAATATTTCAAAAGGTGACTTTTGCTGTTTACATCAAATTACGTTCAGTCTCAAATGTATCTACCTCAGAAGAAACTGCAGAGTCAGATATTTTGCATAGTTCATTCAGTTGAAAGCTTACCAGCTACCAATTTCCAAAAATAACCCAATATGTCTGAATTCAAATGTTACGTGGTCTTCATTTTTAAACATTTACTTCACTGCTAGATCCCAGAAGCGTTGTTTTTCTTGACTACAAGTGTAAGATCTGAGAAACCAGTGGAGTAAATACTGTAAATATCAAACAGTGGCATAAGTCTAATAAGTACAGACATAAAAAAAAAAAAAAAAAAAAGTGCAAAACTCTTAGGCGTTCTCCAAGAGAAAAGTAATGGCCCCCTTGAAGTTAATAGGAGCTTTGCTATTGGTTGTAATTGAGGTGAGATTAAATACAGCTGGTTTCCTCATTATTTGAGCAATGCTTTTTTTTTTTTTTTAAACCTTCTCTTAATCATGTCTTAAGCATGATAGGAAGTTAAAAATCGCAAAGCTGGGTGTAAAGAATAATAGAAAAAAAAAAAGAAAAAACAGTCAAAGACAAGTGGCAGCTTTTTTTTCTGCCATTTGGTTTCCAGAAAGAAAATAGTGACACAGAACGAAACAGGACTTGTTACTATCCCTTTTATCATATAAAGCATGCAAAAACACAAAAAGTTGATGTAAAACAATCTTCAAAGAAGAACAAATGAAATTAACAGAGAATCACTATCGAATTTTAAACTTGGTGATGATATCACTTAACTGCTTTAACTGATGTTTGCTCTTAGCCTATTGGTAACGCAAAATAAAATGTAGTTGTTAAAACAGGGTAGTTATTAAGGCACAGTCATTCAATTTCATGCGACAATCATCCACAGTCAAGCCCTCTTCTCAATTCTGGTTTTATACCCGACAGAGCTACAGCACTAAAGTCACTTTATTGTCTCTTCCTTCATCACAATCAGGGAAGAAACCTTTTTGTATTCTTTGCACAAAGCTAAACAGCAACTGAATTTAAATTCTGAGTTCTAAAACAGATTTCTTCAACACAAATTAGAAACGTTGATTTCAGTTTTAAAATCTTTTCCAAACTGAAAGTATTTAAAAACAAATTATAATTTGTACAGGCAAAAAGATAAGGGGTTGATTTTTCAAACACGATGGTACAAATAAAAAGAATAAAAAAGTTTAAAAAGTAATGATTTTACAATTCTATCTTCTCATCTCAGATTGCGCACAAACCTGAGAAATTTTCACCACACCATTACTAAGAAGCAAAGCATCAATAATATTTTACAAGTAGTATTGCTCAGATTTACTAATGGAAGTATTTTACCATCAAGGAGACAGTCAAAGTGAAGGCACTGCAGGTATTCTCTCTCTCTCATAAAGCCATTCAGGGGTGTTGCCCAACCTTCAGCCAACACTTGCACCCACTGCATATCCACCTTGTAAAGAAACGGAGAAACTGAGCAAATAAAAGGTGTTGCTCAATGACTGACGTTAGGTGTTAATCACAACAGAAGATGATTTATGCATAAAATGCAATGTGAATGGAAGATTTCTCAGTGTGATGGTCTTAATCAAAGAATTTCAAATCTCTGTAAGTAAGAAAAATAACAACTCGCTCCTCAGTGTTTATAACTACCTTCTAATTCTTACACTAGATCAAACTTGATAGTGTTAAAAACAAATAAGCTTTACTTATAAACATTTGATAAAGTTTATCTTACCGGAACTAGAGAGTTTCATTTGTATTTATTTTTCAATAAAGCAAGATAAACAAGAGCTTTAAAAAAAAAAAAGACAATAACATACAGTAACTACAAAACAGAATTAGGGAGAGAGAAGACTAGTGGGTCTGCTCTTAGTACAGATTAGTAAGGAGATTTTTATTGCAGAAAGTAGTGAGAAAATCCAGAACTAAAATTCTCGCAGGAAAGTATTTATTTTAGCTTAAGATTCAACGCCTCACAGGGAGTTTCCTTCCTTACCATTTAAACTGTCACACTGTGACTGTGTGGCCTTTATTATTTTTGCATGTGCATTACTAAGACTTTGTCAAGAGTCTTTGACAAAGGACAAAGTCCACTGACTCCACTTGTGCAAGTCTCTCTTGTGGAGAGCATGACTAGTTTTATTACATCATTTAGTTTATGTTGAGACAAATAAAACACACATTTTCTTCCCTAGCTGATGTTATATACTTGCCGGTATCTAAAAAAAACCACCAGTTAGGAATGGAGGGGAAGAAGGCTGGTTTTGCTAGATGAGAAGCACTTCAGAATGGGACCCTACAGAAACTCAATAATGGTGACCCTAAATACTTACTCCTCTGCAAAGTAATATACAGTTTTACTGATGCATGTGAAAAGAAATTTAGTAAGATGCAGTCAGAGGAACTATTAAAATATATTAGAAATCTAAGCAATTTTAGAACCATTTAGTTTAGTGCTTGGTATGATGTCCCAGTACTTCAAAGTCATTCACTGCACATGCTTTGTCAGGTCCCAGATACAATACTTAAAAGTTTTAATAGAACAGAGAAGTTTAGTTGGAAGGAACATATGAACATCTAACTAACTAACTAACTAACTAACAACTAACTGACAAGATCAGAGCCAAAAAAAAGTTAAAGCATATCATCAAGGCCATTATCCAAATGCTTCCTGAACACTAACAGGCATACAGTATCAACCTAGGAAGCCTGTTACAGTGCTTGATCACCCTCACGTTTAAGCAATCTGTCCTGATGTACAATCTGAACCTTACGAGCACAGCTTTGTGTCGTTCCTACAAGTCCTGACCTCAGCTACTAGGCAGAGGAGCCCAGAGTCTCCCTTTCTCAGGAAGGTACAGAGAGAAATGAGGTCACACCTCAGCCTCCTCTTCTCTAGACTGGACCAACCAAGCATCCTCAGTCTCTCCTCAAAGGACACACCTTCCAGCCCTGTTACCAGCTTTACTGCCCTTCTCTTGATGCTTTCAAGAACCTTAACATTGTTTTTCTATTGTGGAGACCAGAATTGCACATGAAATTCATGGTGAGGCTGCACCAACACTAAATAGAGCAGGAGAATCATCTCTTTTGACCAGCTGACTATGCTGTGTTAAACACAGCCCAAAGTGCAGCTTGCTTTTTTGGCTGCCAGGGTACACTTTTAAAATAGAACCATTAAGAATTCAGAAGTCAGTGAAAAAAATCATCTGCATCTGTGTTTAGGCCTAGTTCTTCATAAAAAGATGACCAGGAAGAACAAAAACACAGTCAGAAGCAGCTTTGTCAAATTAACTACCAAGTTGGAAAATAACACATTTAACTGAAGTAAAAGCATTACATTGATCCATGCTTTTCCAAGTTATTTTTGTCCTGGAAGCCAGAACATGTAGCATGAATTCATTCCAATTAGAAAAAAAATTAAAGCAAAAACTAATGAAGTAGGTCTGATCACCTATTTGTAGACTTAAGTTTGCAACTGCACGAGCTTGATATACAGTTACTACTTTAACCTGAAGGTTACTAACAAGGAGAATACTCACTCCTTGGTCACTACAATTTAAAATAAAATTGTGTAGGCAACCTAAAAAATGTATATATTAATAATTCATCTAGAAACAACACAGGATGCATGCAAAAAATGGTTTAGTCTATGAACAAGGGGGAAAAAAATTACCAAATTTTAATCTCCAGACTCAGGATAAACTAAGTAGCATTATCTGAAATTCCAGCCAATACTTATGAAGTTATTAGTTAATTGCTATCTCTAAAAAACTACAAAAGAAAACATGCTATTATGTTCCTCAAGAAAAGAAGGACAATGTGTGTCAAGTTACAGTCTGTAACTAGTACAGGTGTTTTGACTATACATAGTTCTGCCTAACCACAGACTGTTTTGTCAGCTTCAGTAAGGAGATACATGAACACACAGTACCTTGTTTATTTCCAAGGTTAACAGAGACTCAGCATCCGTTTTAGCCAACTTCAGTTTGTTTTCTGGCACATAAAGCTCTTTCACCTCATACGAGGCATCTACTGGTACGATGTCCTGTATAAAAGGAATAATCACAATTTTATGTTTGCAAAGAATGCCTCTTGGACACCGAGTATATAGTCAAGAAGTAAAATTCTATATTGTGCTGCTTTCTAGCAAGAACATATGCAGTAACGAATTTTTATTAACTTTTTATGAGCAGTTGCTCAAGATTTGTATATATTACTAGCAAAGCCGCTGGCTTGAGTAGCATCAGTGAAACATTCTGTCAAGAAGTATTTTTAAAACCCATATCACTATAACATTTACCTGGTGAGTATTTAAGTACTGAATTAAGTGCAGTTTTCATGACTTATTAATGTTTACATTAGCCAAAGCAGAAAGAGTTTACATTTTTACACATGCTAAAGAAATAAAACATATATACATAAATGCTCAATCTCTGAAATCTTAAGTAATCAAGTATACAACATGTATTAACAGTGCTAATACGAAAATAAAACTGAAATTGATTAATACATAAGTATAAAGTGAATGTTCTATCTGACAGCTAGGGAAATAAAATCAGTGTTCTAATTATAACCCAAATACCACAGAATGTCACTATTAAAAAAAAGCATTTTTCCTCTATGGTTTTTAAGCAAGACATTCTCCCTTCATGATAATCTAGATCTTAAATCCCTCATAAGGATAAGGACACAATTCCAAGGAAAAAAGGGGAAGAGAAAAAAAGGTCATCATGATAAAACTTGAAAGAGCCTCCTGACACTGGGCGATGTCCAATGTCAAAACCCAGTCAAATTGCTCCAGTGGTGTTTAGTAGGAAAATATTCTTTTGAGAACAGTAAGAAAATGTTCTTTTGAAAACAGGTTTTTAAGATTTTTGAAATCTTCTGTGAAGTAACTCTTTCTGGGGCGGAGGGAGGGGCTCACCCATACAGCAAGGTATACACACACCTATAACAAGAATACACTAGAAAAATAAAAACGACTCCTGTATTTGCAATCCACAGTAAACAGGTGTGTCTGCAGAAACACAAAGTTTGCCCAAGAATGTTAAAGCACTTAGTCAAGAATTTATCTGATGTCAGGCACCAATTCCATGGGAAGTCAAAGGAAGTGACATGAAGAAAGAGAGATAAAATGACTGCAGTCATGAGTGAAAAGAGCTGGTGAGACTAGCAAACCGTTACACTATTTGTGTCTCCAAAGACAAATAAAAGAAAAATAAACTAGCACTTAGACTCTGTGTTGTATTAGGAAAAGCTGAATCCATTACAATCAGACTTTGTTTGAGAAGTGATTTTATTAGGTAGTAAATGAGGTAAAACCTGTCTTGTCTTCTCTGTCTGAGCAGAAGATTTACAGCCCAAGAGAGCCATAGCAGACTCTCCACAGCAGTAAGCTCGGAATCAAATAAAACTGTTGCCTGCTGGTAAGAATAGCAGATTTTATAAGCAAAGAGTAATGTCTGGGTACACGTTATACAGCTTCACAGAATATTCTGCTCTGGACCCTAGTTTCTTACCACAGTATAATGTTCTTATTTTACAAACCACCAAAAGCTTTAAATAAATGTGTCCATTGAAAAGTTTTCTCCAATATTATCCTACTTTTAGTGCCCCTCTAGTGGGTAAAGCAATGGAAGTAACAAACGTTACAGAATGTATTTTCTGTGAACAATCTCTCTGCCTCACAATGAGGATGTAGACAGCATGAAGACAGCTCTAGATATAGTGAAAGGCAATAAATCCAGAGTACGTAATTCAACCCTGCTTGTAAAATAGCTCAAGCCCCACCAACATTATCTAAAGCACTACGTAGAAAACTACAACTACAGCAATGGCCACACATGCATTTGTATTTCTACCCCAGTAGAAAAAACAGCCAAAAACATCCCCACAATATTTTTAATCTAGGGTTATATATGTTTCAACTGGAACGGCCAAAGAGGTTATATGGTTAGATGTGGGATTTTGATGTTTTGTTGGTGGTTGTGGTACTTTTTTGTTTGTTTGTTTGTTTAATTTGGGTGTTTTTTTGTTTTTGTTTTACAGTGAGTGACACAAACATTATGGCATGCTAAGACATTAAATAGAATCTAGAGGATTTGCAGGATTAGTAAATCTAGACTCATCAGCAGACATAAAAATGGCATTTAAAGCAGTATTTTTGACTTTAAACATCAGCAAGAGAAGCTCATAGGTCATTAAACTGAATGAATTTTAGATAAATCGTAGGCTAGTAGGCCACCTAGTGACCACTTTAACATGGCCAAAGCGACAGTTCTTTGCCAATAGCAACGCCCTTCTCAGTCTGTAAAAAAAGAGCCTTCAGGCAAGTTTCCAGTAGACAGGCATTCACAAATGTCAGCTGATTTATAAGACCAGTCATTCAATAATGTAAGTTTGCATTAACTGATGGGTGAGGCCACTAAATGGTTTACATAAAGAGAAAGAGACAGAACTATTTGCTTAACTGCAATCACTGTTTCACACAATTACTGCTATCTGGAACTTGGCAGGGAGATTTATCAGAATATTAAATACAGGAAAGAATAAAAAGTGTAGCGACAGTTGCAATCTTACTAAAGGGAACTAAGATTTTCTGTACTAACACCTGTTTTGTTCCCATCTCTCCTGTTACATTTCCAGTTCACTTGAGCCACAGAAGCACCCCTCCCTGTTGTGTCAAAAAGAGAAATTTCTGACCCTGGTCATTCACTGCTATTTCTGTCCTGACTATGCCTTTTACACATTTGTTTTGGTCAAAATAAGCCATGTTTAGCCTATACTGAACATCTTAACTAAGGCAAAACTTTTAGACCCCAAAACATTGAGAAAGTCACAGAATCACAGAATCGTATGGGTTGGAAGGGACCTCCAGAGATCATCGAGTCCAACCCCCCTGCCAAAGCAGGTTCCCTACACCAGGTAATGAGAAATACTCATATAAGCCAATTAGTCAGGAAATCTAACTAGATGATTACCTTCAATAATCAATGGACTCTCTGAAGCTTACAAAGATTGTGAACCAAAAAATTGCCAGTCCCTTTTCCCGGAATACGGAAGTTAAAAAACAAAGAAAGCAAAAGCAATTTAGCAGCAACAAAAATGACACCATCACCGTATCTAATTACACAATTCAACATAACTGAAGTTTTGTTTTTTTAATAATAACCACGAAATTACACATGCTTTCTCAAAACAAAGAAAACACACTTGGAGCTGCTGAAATCCATTTCAATAATATCACTCTGTTCTATACTTTCAATGGAAAATAGCAATAACCAAAGTACACCTATCCCCATAGTAAGAAATCCATAACTTAAAATACAGAAGGTTGTGCCTCCTTCCCTAAGCACAAGAAGAAATCAATGTTTCATTGATGCAGGAATTACTAAAGTTGAATACTGAGGTGGGTGGGGTTTTTTTAATTATACTTGAAAGCTTAAGTCATTTTCTGCTCACTGTGGATATAACAAGAAATACGTATTTATTGTTGTGTGTAAATCTTCACTGCAGCAGTATAAAACTACTAGTACAGCCTTGCATATTGTTAACACTGGGCATGGCTTTTTGCATTGATTCTCACACAAAATAACTACTAGCCTTAGCATAGAATCACACAGGGACCTCTGCAGGTCACCTAGTCCAGTTTCCTGCTCAAAACTAAATCAATTACAAGAGGCTGCTCAGAAGCCTGGTCAACCAAGTTTTAAATATCTGCAAGGATGAAGTGTCCACAAACTCTCAGGGTCACTTGTTCTAATCACTTCCCTTAATGTGTTGTTGTATTAGCAAGAGCATAGCCAAGTTTGCTATTGGCCCTCTTTGTTGCAAGGGCAACTGGAAAAAAATTTATTTGCACCATTACATAAAAATTACCATTTAGTAAGACAAATCATTTAAAATCCTCATGATTTGTCTTACAAAACCCAGAAAGTCCCACTCAGTCACCTAGTGCTGTAGGTATTTGGTATTATCAGCGTGCTCAAAAAAGTAAGTAAGAAGTCGTATTACATACAAATTTTCCACTGAAGTAGTTTTGAAAGGAGATGGAAAACAAGGCTGCACGTGAAACAATTATTCCATACCCGGCCAGCGGATGAGTACAATCAGCTGTGTCAAATACACTCTACTGACTGTATACTTTATAGTCAATTACTTGTGAATTGGGCTGAAGAGGTGGAACGTCTGTCCTACATAAACGTTAGAAATACTAAAAATCATGTTCGTAGGTTTCTCAGAAAATACTGAAAGATGGTTTCTGGCCTGTTGCAACTCAATTTCATAACCAAGGTGATCACACAGAGTATTCTTTGTCACATTTTTGATCAGTGAATAAATGAGGAACTTAGATAAGACAGAGAACTTTGACCCAAAATGAATCATTACGTGACAGTGATAGCTGTAATATAAACGGAGGAAAATATATAGAAAGAGATCATACAGAACAGAAGAATTGATTTCTATGTATTTTCCAGGAATTGTTACTCTCCATTTCTACTTTGTTCTGAATTCACTTGCAAAGAACTGTGTGCATACAGTCAGAAAATCAATGCTTTAAAAGACCATATGGAGAGCCTCCCTCCAACAAGTGTAATACCGAGTCTCAGAACGGAATGTCCCTGAACTTAGACAAGGGGGATGGGTGGTAAAAGGAAGAGTGAAGGTTTATACTCACAATAGATTGTCTAAATAGTAGAAGTATATAATCAGATTCCCAAAATTTATGGCTTGCTATTGTGGTATTTGGAGAGCTGCGTTATGTCCCCAAGAATGGGACTTTTGTACAAAAGTTGTTAAAACACACTTTTTCTCAGCATGTTGAAAGTTACATACTAGAAATGCAATACTTTCTTTATACATTTTTGCACTTCCTTAATAATAAAGGTGGCATTCCTGAGAGGTGACTTCTTGAGAAAATATCTCCCTGGTTAAATATTGAGCTGATTTCATTACTGCAAAATCCCAGCTTTGTTTAACGAGCAAGATCAGCTACAATTGTTGACAGGAAAAAACAAATCGAAACAATGAAATCTCTACAGCCAAATATCTGCACTAGGCTTGTTTGACTCCATTGGATGGTATCAGCAGACTGAGAGCCAAATTTATCAAGCCCAAAGCCACACATGCCTTTCTGACTGGAGAAAAAAAAAAAAAAAAAGGATTGAGCAAGGACTTTTATTTGTATAGTACTGAAAGCAGTTAGGAAAAAAAGGAGATTTTCATGACTCAGGCTCAGTAGCTTTAAGAGATACTCAGTAGCTCCCATTCTAAGTCCCTGAAAAGAACTGTGAAGTGTTTTACTCATTGCATTTACATGTAAAGAAACCTATCCAAGTGCTCCTCAAAACTGATATACACCACACAATAACTTTCCAGATTCAACAGCTGCTTATTAGTCCTCTTTGTGGTTACCTCCTTTTTCTTCCATAAGGGAAGAAACACATTTCTGGTGAACACTGGATAAATTTGTTAGAGTTCTTTACAAGTATTATGAGGAAGTTTTAAGAACTAAGTCATTCCATTTCCTATGAAATAAAAATACTCCAAATTCTCAATATATATATGTGTACATCCATCTGTCTAGCTCAACACACACATACAGTTCAGCCATTTCCGCTCCTGAAATTCCAGTATTACCAATACTTCTAAATCACGTTTTTCTCAGCTACAAACAAACATCCCAGATGATTTTTAATGCTGCTGGTTTACAACCCTTTTCCTAACTAATCACAGTGAATTGTTTAAGACCACAACCACTGCTTATCCCAACTTCAAAAAATTCTACAGAAATTATATTGTCAGGGTATCATTGGGTTATGTATGGCCTGAGAACAAGATGTGCCTGTTCAGCCATGCCTTGGTTTCAATGTCTTATTGAAGTAAGCAACCACCAAGACACGTTTCTATTCATGGCACTATTCTCTAGAAAGAAAATAAAATACTAAAATGTGCTTTAGACAAAGGATAGAGCCAAGCTGACTGGGCCAGAAGCCAGCATTCAGCATTGTGTACCAAATGTACCAATGTAAGAGTCTGGGGATCACTATGTTAGCACACTGATTTATAGAACTATGAAATGTACTGAATCGGTCTTCTGAGAGGCTCAGGCCCTCTCACAGTCAGGAAGTGCCACCTCCTACCGTAGCACTCAGGCAGCTCTTTCCTTATTCCCTCCAAAAAGTATTCAGATGAGTACATGTCTAGCACTCTGTTGTGGCCTGTTGTCCTGCCAGATCTCCTCAGCAATATTGATCAAGCAATGAACTGTTAACAGCATTTTCTTGAAAATTAGATAACAGGAACTAAATGTCTCCAAAGCTGTACTGGCAACAGTAGACTAAAATGAACTCAATGCTGTCTATATAATGAGGTCTTTTTTTTCTTGGTGGAGCACTACTCAAGGTATTGCCTACATGTTAAATGTCCCAAACATCCACCTCACAAAAAACATGAGGAACAGACTGTTGGAGGATCTAAACCAAAATCACTGTCTGAAGCATCATCCTGCTACCCACAACGAATAAGAATATAAGGAGACAAATTAATTCTACATAAATACTAGCAAACTTCATCCTATCAGGGTGATAGGAAGGCAAAAGGTCTGGCAAATCAAAGGCAGACAACTGAACTTGCTATTACCTTAAGTTACTACCCTATTATCCTTCTAAAATTCTCCTATGCTAGCAAACAATTTAAAAGTTAGCATTCACCAGTGTTTCCATATTCTCCCTTGCAATTAGCATTTACGGCAATGAATATAATTCTCTACTTCTCCAGAGCTTATTTCACTTGGTGATCACTGTTGTTGCGAGGCTTAGATCAGAAAAAGGTAACACACAACAGGACAGTTTTAAAAGTTAGAACTTAAAAATGTGGAAGTCTAACTCAAAAATTGCATCTGCATTTTTCAGCATGCACATTCAGACCTCATGCTTTGAGAAAGCCACTAAGATATACCTGCACTGCTGCTTACCCTCTCTTGAAGAAGTTCCACAACTTGTTGTACACAATCATTCACATCACAGGAATCAGTTTTCAGCACAAGCTCTGGGGCTTCTGGTTTTTCATACTCAGAATCAATCCCAGTAAAGCCTACACAACAGAAGACAAAGATTTTAAATGATTTCTTCAGAAAGATGACTGCACTGTAACACTGTTCACGTGGCAGTTTCCTTGACATACGCCAGGCAAGTGCACAAAGCTTTAACTTTATTAAGAAATGATTTCATAGGGAAACCAACCGCTTTTTTCTTTATTGAGCCATTTGTTAATCCCTACCACATGACTGCATCTAAATTCAGCATTATGCAGCAGGCAAATTGTATGTTTGCTGATATTCGATTTATATGTGAATAAAAAAGGTAGCACTTGGGAAAGAACCGTGCACTTCAACACATTCATCAACTGTCAGTTTGATTTCTTTTTTTTTTTTTTTTTTTACTTTTTTTAAGGTAGATTTTAGGTGTTACTTTTTTTTTTTAAAAAAAAAAAGGGTCTGATTTTCAACAAGTATATATTTAAATTCACACAAGCAATACCTTGCAGAGTAGGGAATTCAATCATCTATTGCATTAGTTGTTTGCAGTTAACATATCCATTTTAAGACAGCTAGTTAGAATAAGGTAGACATCTGACTCTTGTGGTTGTAAGGACTGTTTTCACAGACCACGTAAGCAATTCGCAACACCTCTTAGAAATCTGCTTTGAAACAAGAGATTCTAACAAACCATGTATGAACAAGCAGCATCCAAAAAAAAAAAAAAAAAAAATTAAGCCCAGTGGCAAAGCAATCTTCACTCGAGCGTGAGGGACTTAAAATCGTATTCATAGGCACTAGTACAATACCCTAACTTCAAAATAGAAGTTATTCTCTTCAGATGCATTCTCGGTGAAGAGTCTTTACAGAGGGATGGTGACTACACTTTACTTCTTGGGAGAAGACAGTAATTCTTACTAGTACCATTTTTTACGGACTCAAAGAGAGAATCGGGCTCTTTTTTTAACTAGTCAATGGACACAGAAAGAAAATAGATTAATCTTTAATTCTGAGAGTCTGCAAATGAAAACCTGGAGCAGATTATATGTTTTCTATGGGAGGACAGACGTTTTTGCTCAATTATTGTATTTTGCATTTAAAGCACTCAGCTCTACCAGCTGGAAGTTAATCCCAATTTCCTGCTCAATCCTATCCCCAGTTCACCTGTTTCTGCTTCACATTCACAGACTTCAGCACAGTCACTTATGTGTAGTCCAATCACAACATGTCACTTAAGTAGGAAGGATGAAACTATATCTAGGTTTACCTTTGATTTCTCCAGCTCTGGCTTTCTTATACAGTCCCTTAACATCTCTTTGTTCACAGACATGCAAGGGAGCATCCACAAATACTTCAAAAAAAGGCAGGCTGGCCCCTTCATGAATTCGCCTAGCATTATTACGATCCTGAAAGAAAATGGGAAAAGAAATACCAAAAGATTGCACCCATATAATATCTGTATTGCCTTTCTGCTTTTGAATTTCATTTTAAAGATACTGATAGTAAAACGTAAGCAAATTCTCCAAGTTTGAATAAAAAGAACAAACAAACAAAAAAAAACAGGATTTGATCAGCCCTGCCAGCTACATTAGTTTTTCTACAGTTCTTCACATGTTAACAGTTGACGTGAAGATGAGAGAGGTTTTATATGAACCAGTTTTGGTTTTTATTGACAGCCAGAGAGTACATAATTATCTATACCTGTTCCAGTACTAAGAGTGCCAATTCTGAGAGTTGCATCTACCTCATGTAGTAAAGCCAGAGCACATATTACCTGCAGCTCCTGTTATGATCAACCTTCTCTCCAGATCACCTGATTTCCACACATTCACTTATCAGACAGACTTGTACACTCCAAATACTTTATTTGCAAGGTTCACTGATCATTGAAACAATTAGTGAATTTCATACGTGAATTCAATAAAATAACAAAAAAAAAACTTTCCAAAAATCTATTAAAACCATCTTCCATAAAAGCCATGAGAAAAAAAATAGCAATGTTAAGTCTTACTGCAGGATCTCAAGTTCCACAAATCATTATCAAAAGAATTCTTTGTTCTTCACTATGACCAAAGAAATAACATCTTCTCATGCTATGTAGCTGAGCTATAGCCATCGGGTTGTCCTTCAAGATACTTGGCAGCCATGCATTCTACTTGTCTCTGTCACCCTGTTCTCATATATAAAAAAAAGTCTTCAAAAACAATGTGAACAAGGATTTAAGCTAATTTGCAGCATTAGCTAATGTCCTGTTGAACTAAAGAAGAACTAAGAGCAATCACACACTTTTTACTTGACTTGGTAAAACAGAGTTCCCACCATCAATTCACTGATGGAAGAGCTGCTTTCAAAAAACAGTTAAACCAAGGATTTAGGTGAAGTGTGCACCAAGTCTTCACACTTATAAAGTACTGGCATTTAAGTGGATCAAACAAAATATTGTAATTTTGGACAATTTCTTGTAGTATCTTCTGCTTTTATTCCTAATGCTAAATTAATAATTCTGCCTAGTAAACCGAAGAACTGTTCCAGTTTTAGGAGTAATCTATATTTTTCTTATGTTTTAGTTTACTGCTTATGACTTCTGAGTCACTGTCTCTAGAAAGTAAAAATGTCATTTTAGAAGAAAAAAAGGAAGCATTTAATCCTGGCTAAGTTTAGTGAGGAACTCCTAAAACTCAAATTCTGAGTGACATTTTGCATTTTGCTTTCTTCACAATATCTAGAAGGTTTTTGCATTTACCTGAGCATAAGGAGAGATGAAACTAGTGATGCACACCAAACCAGCATCTGCAAACAGTTTAGCAACCTCAGCAATCCGACGGACATTTTCTTCTCTATCTTCTGGTGTGAAACCCAGATTCTTATTAAGGCCTTGGCGAATGTTGTCACCATCCAACGTGTAGCATGGAATGCCATGGCATACTAAATATTCTTCCAGGGCCATGCTAACTGTGGTCTTCCCAGCACCAGAGAGACCTAAAATATTAATTATCATTATGTATCATAAGCGCAGAAACAAGTTAGGGCAAATTGCAGTGTGAAAAGCCCAATAAAGACAGCAGCAATGCACACTTCCGGCCTTTGAAGATACTTACCTGCAATAAAAGCTAAATGCCTAATAAAGACAAGAGATATAGGAAGAATAACACACAAAGCTAAGTGTGCCACTTGAAAATAAAAGTTGGGCCGTGATAGCTAGAGGTAGTACCTATTTCCCAGTTGCTGGCAGTTGTTTCTACCTGAGCAAACTAAGTTCAGAAACCCAAAATGAAGTTGAGGATATGTCACATTTACATCAGAAAAGGAAGATCTCACAATCAAGTGAATTTCAGTCAACAGAAAGGGACCATACCACGTTCCTTGCAAAGTAACAGCACCACAGACACCACATACACAAAAAAACTTTAAAAGAACAACAACAACACAACACGTTAGTCTGTTAGTGCTTCATAGAAATCTAAATAAATGATGCTTACAAAACAAAGCCATCTTCCAGAATTCACTTTCCCCTTCTTTTTACAATCAAAACAATTCAGTAGAAAAAGACTATGCTAAAATAGCTCACCATATGCATTGCATCAACAAGCAATTGCCATTAATAGGCAAAGGTTCATGTCAACCCAAAGAGACAAGAAGAATATAAAGAGAGGAAATCTTTACAGAAGTGACTGAGCAACATAAACGCCTAAAAGAAAAAGTATAATATATTAATAGGTGAAATGGGAAATAGGATGGGACAGAATGGATTTAAGAAAATAAATAAATCACAAGGGGTACCACAAGAGGTCCAAGAACTAGAATTAAGCAAAGGACAAGGCTAAGTAAACTTAAAGTTCCTAAGTGAACCAAACAAGATGGATTCTCAAGTTACTGTCCCAGAGCAATTTCTTGACAGTCAGTCTAAAAATAATAATAAAATAGCATCAAGGGCTCAGGTGCCACATTCAACTTTGGATGAAAAAAGAAGCTACAGCTCAACAGCCTTCCAGAAGAAAAATTAAAACAAAACACAAGGAGCCTCAGAATCCCATAAATGTACCTGTTAACCAGACTGTGCATCCACGGAAACCACTTCTTGTTCCTACCACTTGGCCTCTCTTATTTCGGCTGACATGATGAGCTTGGTAGGTAACATTGGTTGCCCTCTGCATTCCCTGTAGAAATAGCAGTTGATTAGATCTTAACTTCTAAAAAGGTAAGCTGGCACAGCATATTAACTCTTATTCACAGGCACAAAGAAAGACTTAGAGACCTGCCAGTGGAAGTAAAAACAATACCTAATCCATCTGCTGCAGCAATTCAAAGGATGAAAGGAAGTTACAAAAGTCACCCACAGAAAACCACGTACTTTGTGCTCCTTCCCTGAAACCTGGAGTTACCAGGCTAGTCAATTACTGTTTTCAAATGCAGCTGGTTTAAGAAAAGTAAGCAAAGAGAGATGAACTGCTATATTTGAATCCTACTCAAGTCATTTAAATCTAAGACGACCAAGCAGATTCCCCTCACAGAAATTAAGGTTCCAGTCATAAACAGACAAACATTAGCTCACTTTCAACTCACAAAAAGACATTTTCACTGCAAACTATGCACGCGATCGACCTTTCAGTTCAGCAGTCACATCTCTAAACCACGTTGCCTTTACCCAGATCTTAAGTCTCCAAAATTATAAGAGCTGCTCTGAAGGTAATGCCTCCTATTTTATGATATTGCCCCAGGATGTCAGAGATGGATGTTGGTGGTATGGCAGCAAAGGCTGAACCTTGACACCAATATTCCCTTGCACGTTGTTGCTGTGTGACAGATGGCAGCAGAGGGACAGTCTGACAGAATGGTGTCTGACATGGAAGCGTGTGTGAGCGAAGGTGTGGAGTTGAATCCTTCCATGAGGAAAAAATGGCATCCATTGACATTCATCAACACTTGCTGAATGTTTATGGAGACCAAACACTGGATGTGAGCACAGAGAGGCATTTCAGCAGTGGCAACAGTGATGGGACAGACAAGCCATGTTCCAATAGCCATGCAAATTTTTACAAGCACGGCATGCACACTCTTGTTCACTGCTAGTGAAAATGCATAGCTAATGGTGGTGAATATGTTGAAAGTAGTGTTTTTGTAGCTGAGCATTCATGCTATCAAGTGGTGTTATTGAGTTCTCTCTGTTGTAGTTCCACGGAAATAAATACAAGACCTTACTTTCACAGTGACCTATCTGAGACAGTTACTGTATATTCTATATCTATATCTATATCAAATAATGTTTCTAAATGATTTTTTAAAGAACTTACAAAGTTGATTTTCTGACAAAATTCTCTTATAACAAATCTGGTTAAAGACTTTCTTAAAACTATCTAGTCATCACAATAAGCTGCTGCATCATTTTTACACAAGATGACAATGTTGTCAAGCACCTTTCTTAGTGTAAGCCAAAGGAACAGGAAAATCAGCCTCAGCACTCCCTTGAGCTTTGCTGGTACCTGGTTACAAGAACTTTGTTCATACAAGATCAAGACATTAGATAACCAGACCCAGTACAAGCAACCTAACAAACAGAAATGAAAGCTTCAAGAACATGCTGAGGGTGGGATTGTTTGTTTACGTAATGTTGTTTTGACTTCTCTTGTGTACAAACATATTGCAAAATATTTGCATTATCTTCTCTTCCGTCATTATATCAATGCTAGCTGGAAAAGATGACAATGAAAAAAAAATGAGGTAGGATATCAATCTGTGGAATACTAGCAGTTCATAGTTTTAGAGTCATCACAAAATAGGGTTAACAGTAATACTGTTGCATCATTCTTTAGAACAGTTTTTCAAAGTTTAGCTTATTATTGGAAAATAACAGGATTGTATTTATTGGAGTGGTTGTATCTGTCCCTGCACAGCTGGGCTCATAGCTGTTAAAGAAACTCAAGGTAGGAACAGATGTTCAGATTTTTAAATAAAATAACTCCGTAACTCAACAGTGACAGTCAGCATCTAAAATTAGAGGAAGACTGAGTAACAATCCAGAAGAAACCACCACCTGCACCGGGTACAGCCACGTAGAACAACATTCTATTTGCCAACTGCATTATCTTCAAACAAATTATCTCCTACTTGCAAAGCTGTTTTGCAGATGAAGTCAGTGCAATAAAGCTAACTAAAACCAAAAGTCAAAGAAAAGTAAAAAAAAGTCGACAAGTCTTTCTTCTTGTAGACGAAACAACGATGTAATACCTAAAATCAGAGAGCTCTGAATAGACACAAACTGTGGTACCAAAAATAATGAAAACTGTTTAAGGACTTTGTCTTTAGCTAAAAGGAAAGATACACTGTGGGCAATGAATGCACACATCAGTCCAAACTAATAGGTTACTAGGAACATTCTCTCTCATTGAGTCAAGCTTTACCATATTGCATAGTCTGAAAACACAACTCCTCTGCCACTGTCTCAGTAGGGCTGCAGTAGATATTCATAACAAGTAACATTTCCTCCAGTTTCAAACATGAGGTATCTTGGTTTGCCTAACACAACTGCTTTGTTATTTGTACTTAGATAATTTCCAAAAATAAAGAATTTCCACAAAAATAATTTCCTACCCTTCAAAAAAATATTATATTTAAAAAAAAAAAAAAAAAAAAAAAACCACACTCATGCTTTGCTTTCAACTCGTACCATGGAATCAATTATCAGCATAAGTACTCTGGAGGTTAAGTGTGCCACACAACAAGACTTATTCCAGTCTGTACTCAGTGAATTACATGAGGGTTTTTGTTTTGCTTTGTTTTCCAGAACTAGCAAAGCAGCAGCAAAACTGATCCAGGTATTTTACTAGCCCTACACTTAGAAAACATACAAAACCCTGAAGAAGCAGGCAGAGGTAATTTTTAAAATGATAAGAAGGACATAAATTGCAAAAGAAAAAACAAAAAAAAAAAAAAAGGCATCAAGTAAGGAATTAGCAAATAAGACAAATCACAGCAATGAAAAGGCCAAAAGACTGCTAAAACAAAAAGGCACACAAGTGCAGTAGAACAGTCAGCAAGCACAGTGGTGGGACAGAAATACACCTGCATTAATACCTCCAAAGCAGGCATTTGAAAACTAAAATGCCCAAATAGTTTGCACACATTCAGAGACACACCCACACCCAGCAGGATGGGTGCACACACACACGTACACCAACTAGACAGCTCAGTGGCAAAATTCTCCTTAACTTCCAACAGAAAAGAGCTTTCTATGGAAGCACATTGGAGTGTTAAAATCTAGCAAGTTATTCTCATTGCTGAAAAAAATAGCAATGTTTTCTAATCATGTCTACTTTCCTACTAGGTCCTCCACTACCAACACTGAGCAGCAAAAGCTGAGCAATCGATCACTGACAATTAATTACTGACACACACACTTACTACAAACACTGCTGCGGCACAAAAGAGTACTTAGGAGCAGAAATCAGTGGCTGAGATTGGTTGTGCTCTTAAGTTACTTTGCCAGTCTTCAAATTCCTGTACTTAAAATTTGATGAGTATCGATTAGTGAAATTTAATGGTCGTCCAAAACGACAGCAGAAAAAAAGAACAATCATTTCATTTTATCCTCTAGCAAAGCACTGCTTACCTTGGAGAACCCTATAATGGATGTTAAAGGAAATGAAGCATATTAAAATGAGTAACAGAAAAAATATTAATGTAATATCAATGTTATGAGAAATAAATTTTTTTCTTTAAAAACAAAAAGGCTAATTTAAACCTTCTAGCCTAATTACAGTCCTTATAATAATCTCTACTGAAAAGATACACTAGACAGTTTGGGTTTTGCTTTGCTTGTTTTTTTCTTTTTGTAAAGAAAAAAGGGCATCGATCTCAAAGGCCTACTTTTCTCTTTTTTTCCCCACAATCACTGGTAATTTCATCTCTTGATTTGCCCACAAAATTCTTTCTCCCAATGTTACAGATCAAGTGCTTCCACACTGCTTTTAAAAACACTCCCTGTTCCCCATGGTAAATAACAACAGTGCTTCAGTCCCCTGTTGCATTATAACTGTAATGTCAGACAAGAAGCCTGACATCCTTTCTCTTTCTTTCCTCACTGCGCTGGTTTGTTTCTCACACGAAATCTGAAGTGTCATCATAAGCTCATATTTTTGCATAAAAGATGGAAAAAAAAAAAATATGGAGAATTAAAATAAAAAGTTCCATTGTGCTTTAACAGCCACCTGTCAGCAAATCTTAACTTTTCACAAAAGCAAGACCTCTGGGTTAAGAAGCAAAGCTTCCAATGTCAAGTAGAGATTTTCCAAGCTACAGCACCAACTCCAGACAGTCAGCTTTGAGACTGGAAGTGTCAGGAAAGCACCATCTACAGAACAGGTGAAGTTTCTAAACAAATCATTCATTCATTCTAAACACATCATTTATTCAAGAAGCTTGGACTAACTCCATTAAGAACACAGTGTGAATACCCTATGCTAGAAATTTCCACAAGCTAACAACAGCAAACACATCCACCACCTTCTCCCTAGGGTAGTCTTACCTTCAATGCCTTTCCCACTTTCCAACCACTCCAGACATTTTCTAGGTCATTTGCTTGCTTGCTCACCACCCGTCCCTTGTAAGACAGGGATATCCTGATAACAATGTATTTGTATGACATTTATACTCAAATTGTATATTTCTTTTCCCTTCCAACCTGTTCTCTTCAATAGCCAAACAGCAACTTAAACACATAGAACATTTCCCATCTTCTCTGTCTGCACAGAAACATCTTAGCAAAATTGTAATATCACATGTGCTACAACAAATGCACTACAGCCGACAGCCTGTCTACTCAACTCTTCAGATGAGGTATGAAGAGCTGTTGGCTAAAAGACCTGCCAAGAACACCTTCCAAAACTATCTTTTCAAATTCAGGTTTGAAAATTTGTGCTTTGGAATGAAGGGTGAGTCTAGAAGTGACAGCCAAACGCTAAGATTTTTACCATTGTTAAGAAACTTAAAAAGCACCAATCCATATTCTGCCATAGCCTACAGCACTACATTTTCTCCCACTAAGATTTACAGCAAAAAGTCTTACTTTTATCCTGATACCTGCTCGCTGGAACATGTTTCACTACAGTGATGCTGATACAGTATGTACCTAAGTATGTACTTTAGTACATCGCCACCCAATCAGCCAAACGCACGCACCCCTGCCACCTACACAGACTAGACTCACAAAGGCTGCCTTTGTCAGGAGTCCGAATGCTGCAGTGATTTCAAAAATCACTATGACAGAAAGCAAGCAGAACATTTCAAAGCACTGTGGATATAAGCGACACTGTGACAACCAGATAACAAACGAGTTTATCTTTACTTGTCAGCTGCTGTGACCACCAGCAGTAGCTTATTCACCAGTGCTGAATCCAGTCATTAGCTGGTAGAAGGAACTAATCAAAATGAAGTACTAACTGCAGAAATGCCTCAGCCAGAAATAAATACTGGAGAAAATTCCTCATTTTGCAGGTAATTCCTAACACCGCAGGACTTGAAGCTGTACTAAGGAAAGCGTTACACAAGTTTTCCAACCGAGTGAGCCGCAAATACTGACATTGTACTGTGTTGTGTGCTGCTCTGTAACTCTGAGCATACTGTGCCCAGAGGTAGGTCTGGCAAGTCCACAAACACACACAGGGGTTTACCTAGATGGACGGGCATTCTGAAGAGCACCAGATGCCCAGACAAAGTCGGGACGACACAGCTCTGCCTGCTCTCCTAAGGGCTGCCGGTCCCAGTGGGACATCAGAAGCCGCCATGACCTCATTCTCCAAGGAACAGACGCCGCCAGAAGTGCCAGGACATTTGAATATTTGCAGAGTGCATGAATCAGGACATGTTTTTTCCAGCAAATCATATTGGATTTAAGGGAGCACTTCAGCTGAGGCCTTCTGAAGAAAAAGGAAGAGGCGGAAGACTTCCTCTGCTTGCCACGTATCTTTTGGCCCTCGCTGACATTTGATGAACTCAGTAAACAGCTAACGTTAACTAACTTTTTTTAATACAATCTCCCTGATTTGAGCAAATCCATCACAATTCGGACAAACTAAATGATGTCGTGTAACTTCAGAATAAACTTCGCTGCCTCCACCCAGAAAGGATTCATTTCACTGCCTTCTTGATAATATTTGATTTCAACTTCTCCTCACAGAAGCTGGAAGAATGTAGTTTATCCATTACTCTGTTATGTAAACAAGTTGGAACTCGCACACGGCAGAGGAGGACCGGAATGGCACAGCACCTACTGAACTGCTTATAGTACAGAAACAGCTTCCTCATTTTTCCAGGACAGCGATGACGATTTCTTATTCTTCTAGTAGAAAGCTGGGGCCTGTTCTGCTCACAGCAAGCATCAACGACAGCTCTGCAATGCTGCTACCACACCAAATAACTTCCAGACCTTATCTCTCGTCTGCTTCAGCTCAACGCGCTTTGAAAATAATCACACATCTATTTCTCTATTTTTTCTCTCTTACTTGCCTTGCACCACCAGAAGTATCAAATGTGCCCAGTGAAGGCCTGCAATGTGCCTGCTAAATAGCTTCATTCTGGTCTGTGCTGTAAGCCAATCTCCCTCCTCCTTGCGGACAAGAATGAAGGCTTTGGTTAAGTTTTTTTCTAAGCCCTATCTCGACAGTTTTCCACAGAACACCCAGCATACAAAGAACCTCAGTCCTGGCCACCCTAGTTGTGTGAATGCCCACATTGTGCATCGCCTTCTTAACTCTGCCTTCTGCCACATCGCTGAAGAAGAGTGCTGGCGGCGAAAGCGGCGGGGACGAAGCCCCCAGCCCTTCTCCACAGACGGCCCGGGCTCCCCGGGGCAGGACGGTGCCCTCCAGGGGGGACCGCAGCGACTCCGCCTGAGGGAGCGCGTGGCCGCTCCGGTAACGGTCCCGGCTCGCGCGCGGCTCTCCCCATCCCTCCCGCTGCGGGGCAGGACAGCGCCCAGGCCGGCCGCCACATCACCTCAGAGCCTCGGCCGCGTCTCCCTCCTCCCCGCGCTCCTCC
>JAOWBP010002392.1:25951085-25970756 GCA_028571105.1 Tragopan temminckii | reverse complement strand
TTGAACACCTCCAGGGACGGGGCATCCACAACCTCTCTGGGCAGCCTGTTCCAGCACCTCACCACTCTCAAAGTAAAAATGTTGCAATTTCCACCGTTATGAAGTGCTATTCAATCAAACTGGAACACCACGTAATCCAACATAACACCATGAATTAGCTAAAGGAACAAACAAATAACTAGGGTTTGTTACAGATCACTTGAGTAATCTAGGTCATTTGACTAAGGAAGCATTCTAATGCAAAAATTATAAACAGATGACATTTTCAGCTACAAGGATGGTAAACCAAGTCATCTACTATACTGCAGATTAAAATAGATTCTTAAAAAAAAAAAAAAAGAGAGATTCTTAAAAATGCATGTAGATTCTATCTATCCAGTGGATTGATGCAATATTAATTATTTAAAAACAAAAACAAACCAACAAAGAGCAAACTAACCCACGAAGAAAAAGTGAGTTACTCAAACTACAGAAGAAAATTTCTAGTTTATTAGAAAAGCCTCATGTGGGCACTCTTTTGATTTCATTTTCCATGGATCACCTGCAATTTCATGTTGCAGGTGAGTAATTAGAAATACAATTTTTCATCTACAAAAATGTTGTTTGTTACCCTTTCTACCTATAGGATTTATATGTAGGTAGTTACTTGTATATAATTGCTCAATATTATCCAACCAAAAAAAGATCATTTTATTCACTTTAAAAATCCAAATAAAGCAAATCACACACTAATTAGAGAAAACTCAAAGAGAAATAATAGCTAAATATGACAGTAGGAAGGACGTATTTAGATCTAGCTTTTAGAGATGTGAAACGTAACAATATTCACTTAACTTCCAAAACATCTCACAGAGCAGACTCTGGACGCTATACAGAGCTTAATACCAAATACACAAAGTTTCATACATGTAACCTCAGAACAGAAATGTCATGCAAAATTGTTAGCACTCATGTTAGCAAATTCTAAAGTAGACAGCTAGAAAAAGAATAAAAAAGGCTACAAAGTTGTCTTTTCCTACAAATTCAAGATAGATTTCCTAGTGAGTTCTTCCTGGTACAGCCAGAGTACCAGTAAAGAGGAGAGAATCAGAAGGAGGATCGACCACAATCCTGAAAGCTGGAATGAGATGAAAGATGATAGGCATGTGAAATTGGAAAGGCAGAAAGGAGGATAGCAGCTCCTGAGTCAATGAATACAACAGTATATGCTCTTGGCTTTTCTCTCTCAGACATAGTCTTCACTTTCTGTCATAAGCCCATGTTTTAAACAATTGCACAAACTAACACTGCTGTATTTTATGCAAGAGGAACCAATGTCCAGAAGAGAACATAAAAAGGTCTCTTCCTGACTCAGAAGATGAAATGTCTTTTTAATGTTGTGCTCCAATCCTTTGACTTTCCATCCCTTTCAAATGAGCCTTTATGCTTCTAGGACAGCTCTATTTGGCCCATGAAAAGTTTACAGGCATTGGTATTTGTCACTTAAAATTGACTTTCAGTTGATGTTTTAAAGCATTTCAAACTGTCCTCTTCATTGTTGAAGCTACCACAGAATATATGTGGTCAAGGTATACGAAGAGAAAGCACTGGATCCGAACCAAAGTACCCATGTTACCTGTGCTATTGCTTTCTCCTACAGGAAGATAAGGAAGACAGATAAGGAGAGAAACTGATAACATCTCTGAGCTACAACACTAGGAATTGCTTTGTTCCCATTTCCTGCTCTCACAGTATTGTATGAGATCTCTGCATCTCTTCCTCCCCTTCATGAGGCTATCAAAAATAGCACCTTGCTCTCTCTAGGCATTTGGGAGGATAAATACAAGAAAACTTGCATGTTTATTAATTATTTGGGAACCAAACTTGTATTTCCGAACGGTGAGCTAAATTTTGTAAGGATTATTTCTTACCCATAGCAGGTTGTTTCAAATAGCTGTGCCCTGCAATAGGCACCAGAAGAGTTCCTCTGTTTTTGTTCCTAAACACACTTTGTGTGTTCTGGAGAAGAACAACTAAGAAATGTTTTCTTATTAATAGTTTCCATTTGATCTGCCATGGTTAATTGAAGAACACACTATTTCATTGTGCTTCTCTTCCTGGCAGTCTGCACAGTAATTGCACACAGTAGCTACAGACAAGTGGACTAGGAGTTCTGGAATGATGAACAGGAAGGATGAACAATTTGTAAATTAATCTCTTCTTCTAGTGGTAAAAAACAACTAAAGTATTTATATTTAAAAAAAAAAAGTTTATACCAGTGCTGCACACTGAATCATGTCAACCTATTATGACAGAGTTTGTATCATTCAAATAATGAACGACCTCCAGCTTTTTCCTGAAGTTCATTATTCTCCAAACTTGATTTTCATGAGGGTCCAAAGGAAAATAAAAATATTCTTGAGTAAGAGATGCCAATTTCAGACAGAGATTAGAGCTTTTATTGCATCATTCCTATTGTACATGACACTGGAGAATCAATTAGATCAATTCAAAAATGTGGTTTGTTAGTGGGGTTGGACTGCTTGTGGTATGTGGCATGGAAGTCAAGTCAGTGAGAGAAAAAAGAAAAAATAGCCCAAAGAATGTGGACACAGAGACTGTTTTTTCCTTACTATAAAAGTCAATCTCCTTATTGCAGTGACAACTGATTATTTTTCTTCTGTTTTCCTGAACCAAATCTTCAGAAATATCACACTACAGATTTTAACTGCAGATGAGTCACTGTTTTTTTTAAAAATGTAAATCCATCTTTCTTATTAAAACGCAGGAACTACCTTTTAACATCCAGATTAGTAGGTGGGTTAATATATGTCAATATATGCCACGTGCTGAGATCTTCAGAAAAGCCAAGTTGAATAACCAGAACCAAAGTCCTTTCTAGAGACATACACACAAAACAAAAGAAACAGACCACTCTTTCGGAGAAGTTGTATTTCCTAACGTCCAACATGAATCTCCCTGACAGAACCTTAGGCCATTCCCTCTAGTCCTACCGCTAGGTCCATGAGAGATGAGGCTGACCCCCACCTCACTACAACCTCCCTTCAGGTAGTTGTAGAGGGCATGCAGGCTCTTGTTTGTCACTGGTTAAAAAATAAAATAAAATGCATAGCTAATGGTGGTGACTGTGTTGAAAAAAGGTTGTGTTTTTTTTTTTTAACAGAGAATTTGCCCTTTCAAATAATATTATTGTGCTATTTGTGTCTGTTGTAGCTTCCATGAAAATAAGGAGGAGGCATTACTTTAAGAACAACTATCCGTGACCAACTATGTCATCAGATACTGCATGAAGGAAAATGATCTTACTATGTTTGAAACATTCACTTTTGGGGAGTAGTTAACTTCTTTTTGATACATGATATGAAACTGGGGGAGGAGGGAGAGTGGGACTTCTCTGAATCACACGTAAGAAGATTTCTTTCAACAAATTATTACATGGACCCGTTTATCCAACCAGATCTTGTTACTACTCAGCCAGAACAAGCAGGCATAACTCTGTCATTTCAGGCCACCAATTTATGCGAAGGAACACACATTTTCCTGATACATCTGGGGCTCCCCACCAGTGTAACCACACGAGCACAGAACTACCCTTGTTAACCAAGGCACTCTGAGAGGCAGCTGCATAAATCCAGGCAGATTGTAGTGTGAATACAGCAATAGCATTTATGGTATAAACCTACTTCACCCACAATTAATAAACATATTTTAAACTCCAGATCAGGTCAACATATCCGTGATTTTGCAAGATTTTTCCATACGCAATCAATTTTTTTTTGACCCCTACTTAAAAATAAGGAAAGACATCAAATGACAGGGTTTAGTCAGGAGAAACTATTCCACAGTTTCATCCATCTCATAATTTGGATATTTTTTTCCCAAATGTTTTGTCTAGACTTTTTCACCATTTTTGAATCCACTGTTTCCAGTTTCGGCACCTTTTTTCAAGTTCAAGTTTTTTGCCCTCTCTGTAATCTACACATACCAAATATATAAAGTCATCATTAGCTATCTTGGAAATTGATTGGTCAAGCTTTCCCATGCACTATTGCTTTTATCTTTTTTTCTTAATATGTTCTTCCACCTGTCTTCTTCATGGCCACATTTAGAGCAAACATCAAAAAATGCAAAGAAGAAAAATATAATATCCTTTTTTTTCCAGCTAACTCCATTGTTAAAACTCATTCAAGACTGTCCTAGAAGAATATTTCCATAGATGGAAGATAACTGGTTATGAATAGTAAGAAACAATATAAAACAAAGCCATATATCTCCTCTGTTTGGAGCACTTAATTCTAAATATTTCCAGTAATTTTCACATGGCTGACACAAAAGAAACTGATGATATGTGGGCTCACACCAAAAGCCTGAACGATGGGTGGCTCTTAGAGCTGAAAGTGAGGGTAAGCATCACAGGAGCGAGAGCAGTGTCTTAGAGGCTGATCATGTAGTAAGAGCTACTCACAAGACAGAAGAATGAACATCCAGAAGGCAAATCCAGATACATTTAAGGAGCACTGAATCTCAAGGATGAGCCTAATGTTGTAAGGATTAATGCAATATTAAGAGTTTATAAGATAGAAACTTCAACAAAGTATTGTGTCATGACAGTTATCTTTTAGATGCACCCCAAAACAGCCAGCTCTATCTTAGCTAGCAAAGCAAAGCACAACCATGCATCAGACTAACAGAGTCTTAAAATAGTCAGTAGTCAGTCTACTCTAAGTTGCAAATCTTTTCCTATGCACATATAAACTAATTTTAATAGAATAGCTTAGATATGTCACAAGTTGTAAGCATTCATCCCATCACAGTTGGGCATACCCAACCCTAGCTAAAGATGTAGATTGTATCTTTTTCTTCCTCTTAGAGTTTGAGAATTACCTGTATGGAATTGTATGAATTCATATATACACGCACATTTCATAGACATGGACCTAGGGTTCAAATTTGAGGGTGAGTCTGGTGCATGGTTTTTTAAATCCATATCTGAATCTAGGGGAGTAAGTGCAGGGAATGGAAGGATTCATTGTTCTATTGTGCAGCAATATAGAACCGATACATCACTTGTGTAAATAAACAAAGGAAATAAAGGTACACCTACATTAAAACTGAGGTTTACTGGGTTTGAACTTTTAAAAAAACTAGAAAACAGTTAAAAGCAATGCTGTACAGGTGCCATACATACATTCTATCTATTTAGACTCAGACACCTTTCACCTGTGAAACTCTGCAGTTTCAAACAACTCCCAGCACAATCACAACCCTTTGTGTGCTTGTGGGGACAAAAAACCTTCTTATATCCAAGTTCATTTATTTGCACACAGGGATTTTTGCTTCCTCCACTTGAACAGACCATCTCTTAGAAATGCTAAGACTATCAAAGGAAGAAATTCACTGCATGTTTCTTACATAGCATTACATGTGGCTAACGCAACAAAAGACTGTTTTGCAAAAGGACAGAATTTCTCTCCTGAGTGTGGGTCACATTATTGACAATCTAAGGTGCATTAGTCCCAGCACTGCTAGCCAGTCAAGGGCACTGTCTCACTCTACTCAGCGCTGGTGTGGCCACATGTTGAGCACTGCGCGCAGGTGTAGGTGCTACAAGGTAAGAAGAACGTAAAACTATTAGCGAGCCTCCAGATGAGGACTACAAAGACAGTAAACAGTCTTAAAGGGGAAGACGCATTCAAGAGAGGCTGATGTTTCCGGGTTTGCTCAGCCCAGAGCAGACGCCTCATGGCAGCTGCAGCTCCTCACAGGAAGCAGAGGGGCAGCGCTGAGCTCTGCTCTCTGGAGTCAGCAACAGGACTCAAGGGAACGGCACGGAGCTGTGTCAGGGGAGGGTCGGGCGGGGTGTTAGGTACTTCACCAGAGGGCAGTGGGCATGTAACAGGCTCCCCAGAGCAGACATCACAGCCCCAGGCTGCCAGAGTTCAAGGAGCATTTGGGCACCGCTCTCAGAAATATGGTTTGAATTTTGAGCGGTCCTGTGAAGAGCCAAGAGTTGGACGTGATGATCCTTGTGGATTTCTTCCAACTCAGGATATTCTATGAGATTACACTGCTACCCCAAGGTGGAGCCAATGCCTGCAAACCACAGACTCACCATGAACTGTAAAAGCTGATTCTTTATTCCTTTTCCCAACCTGAAATCTACATTAAAAGGGGTAATCAAAGATAGAGGACTGTACCAAGCAATATACAAGACAACCAATTTTTTGAAAGTTCTTTTGAACACCTTCCATCTAGCATTTCCCTCTCTCTGAGTGCCAACCCTAGAGGTTAAGCAGCATGAAAGATTATTTCATGCAGAAGCAGACATCTATAAAGATAAGTGAATTTGAAGCCTTTATAGATAAGTTTTTGAAAGGTGGGTTCCTGAATTCACTCTACTGATACATTAACGCATTACGGGTACAGTCTTAAACACATTTAATGTCATTTCTTTCTTGTGTGCAATAAATTTTAAGAATTAGTGCAGTGTATAGTTCAGTAATTAAGCTAATTTATTAATTGGCCGAAACAGTAATCAGAGTTAAAAAATAAGGGAGTAGAATCATTTAAATAGATATACTATTTTATCTGTGGCCCCATGCAACTGTAAAAATGTTTCTACAATTCCGTAATTTAAGAACTAGAACCATTAGTATGAGAAATGCATGGGATGTTGGTTAGGAATGCAGACTTACGTAGGAACTAACCCAATAACACAGTAAAATGAGTGAGATTTGTAAGCTTCAGAACATAACCAATATGCTTATTTACCACGAATTAGAAAAGCACTTGAGAAGCAAATAAGGAAATAAATACATAACCAGAGGGGTGCTATACTTTATGACATCTGACTGTTCTTAAAGTTGAGATGCAATCCTGTAGATCCATCACGTAATACTTGAATGCAACTACTGCCAGAAACAAAAGATAACAGAACCTAGCCTGGAGTTGAAAAATACCCCTATGAATATTTATATCAGCTTTTCACATGTTGTCACAGTATACAGGACTGTAATGTTGTAAATATACTTAAAAAAAATTTTTTTTCTAATCTTCTTGTCTCAATGCAACATCCTTCTCCTCACTAACCTTATGGTCTTGTATCATTTCTTTGACAAAGTGCTACAATTAAAGTGGTCTTAAAATTAGTTTGCAATGCCCTTCCTATTGTTGGAGTAAATTGCAAAAGACTTCGGTGTCAAAAAAAACTTAAGGCCATCATATTTTAGAATCACATAACTTCAAATTTCAGTCCCCTCCCTCAACATCCAGAGTTCGGTGGCATATACAATTATGAGTAAGATCAAACACACCCAGAGTGAAGGACTCTTAAAATAATCACTTCCATAGCCTGTCTCGTGTATCAGCTTGACACAATTCAGCAAAAGCACACATATCAACAACATTAAAAAATGTTACTGTTTGACAAAATAAACTAGATTTTTTTCATTTATAACATTGTAGTTCTACCTGACAAAAGCTAAAAGCTTTATGAACAACAAGAAAAAATATATATATATTCAATGGAGACTGATGTTTATCAAGAGGGTCACAAATGGACAGAGCAGGTGGAAACTTCCAGGTCATGGGCACACAAAACTGTAAGTGGAAAAACCTGAGAAACAGGATAGTCTGTTCTCAAAACTGAGATGAAGCTTTAAGTGACTAGCACAGCATCACAACTACAAATTAAAAACTCCTTAATATAATTGTTTCTGTATTAACGAAATCCAGCCCAATTTCAGCAAAAGTTTTTGGTGGGTTTATTTTTTTTCCTTTTTTCTCCTTACTGCAATTTTGATTCAAAGCTATTGGAAAAAACACTGTGGTTTCTGGAGCTATTTAGTCTAACAAAATGTGGGCAGATCCTGCCGATAAAGGAATGATTTAACCAAAATGAATTTCTATAATCAAAAATAAACTAGGATGGAGAAATCCAGACCAGCCTAAATGAAAGAGAACTTTAAAAACATCAATTATTTGTTGCAGCACAGTTAAATATTAATGCAGCCTCTTTAAACTCCTTCCAGTCAATCACAAAAAATGACAAAACATGGGGCTAGAGGGGAAATAAAATGTAACGTCTGGCTAACTTCCCCTCTCCGTTACATCTAAACACTGGAAAGACTCAAATAATTTACACACATGCAGGACAGAATCTGGCCTTCAGAAACATATAGCAAAGCCAAGGATTAAGCCAATTCTAAGCCTCTGTTAATAGAGAACCTTCTAGTGCTATCCTATTACAATTAGTCTTAAAGAGAGCTTCTTAAGTCAGTTTGATAGCATAAAAAGAAACAGCCACTTTCCCATCACTGAAAAAGCAACAACAACAACAACAAAAACACAGAAAAACTAAACAAAAGCAAAAATAAAAAACCAACTAACCTCTCCTGGCATACATCTGAAGACTCTCCTGGCAGCTCCACTCCCCACGCAACAACATTCACTACACTAGCTGCAGCTGAAAGTCATTAAAGAAGATGAGGAACACCTGGTCTTCCCTCACCAGCTGAAAACTATCTGTTCTTACCCAAAAGGTGCCACAAAGGGTCTTGGTTACTATCCTGCAGATGTTTTGGGATACTGTTTAAGTGTTCAGACTGGGGTGTTTCCCTGTCTTTCTAATTTAAACCTGCAAGCCTGGGAGTTAGCTATTCCCCACTGTATCAGAAGCTTGAGCAGAAGAGTTAAGCAGGTCAGTACAGCAAGGCAATATCTCTGGTATTACCTGCTGGGAGAGGTCACACAACTCCTACCCTCTAGAATCCACACTTTCTCTGTTGTTTGTTTGTAATCTGGTTAGTCCTACTTCAGCTTGCTGGTTACATCACACTTGTAGGAGAAAATATCTTCAAAGCATTCCTTACCCTGTGAGCTATTTGGCAAAAAGAGAATGAAGACAACTCTTCCTCCTCTGGCTAGACCGAGAAACCCTCTGTTTCCTTTGCTCTTCAGATGTTACTACTAAAAACTGAATTATATTTGAGTTGCTTTGAATGCTTCTTTCACCTACAAAATTAGGGAAAAATTTGAAGTTTATGAAGACATTTACAGGGGATTTTCAAATACTTTTCAAAAAATATATTTGCCAATAGAACATTTTTTAAAATACATACACTGCCCAGATTACTCCATGCTTTCCTCGTTCTTTTGTGTCCCAGCAACATTTCCAGTAACTGCCAATACATTAGAAACCATGAGCAGACTCACAGGTAATGAACTTTTTACTACTCAGCCATCTCTTCTATTCTGTGATGTTCTGTTTTCTCTGTATGTGTTTCTGAGAGGCATATGTAGGTAGTAGTTACCTCAAGCCAACTCGTAAGCCATCCTTTTTTCCTTATCTCTGAAAACTCTTCAGTTCTAGTCTTCCATTTGTCTTTAGCCACTGATACAAACCTGCACTTTCTTCTACAAAGCATACAGCAGTCTATATCAAATAGCCAGGGATATCCCTGGGCTGAAGGCTATATTCAACATATCAGTATTCCTATTGCATTTTGCCTCCAGCTACTCCTCTTAGCAGCATTTTTTTTGTGTTTCACACTGCCTACCTCTCCATTTGTTCGCCTTGGAAAATTTCTCCCCAGTGAATGTCCCTGCCTACCTGTCTTTCTCATAGCAGGTCTGGAACTCAAGCAGATTCTAGATTAAAAAGACTGGTAGCAAGTGTGCAGAAATAAAAAGCAGTAGAAAAAGAAAGAGAGAAAACTAAAAATGCTTGAGTGAGGTCAAGCTTTCCTCCTGGTAAAGTAATAACCCTCAGATTAGACCACTGAAACATCACCTGTGGCATGGTGGAGAAACTATTCTTTTTTCACAGACTAGCATTTCCTGCCACACAGTCAGTTTCCTATGGATATTTGTGACAAACATCCAAAAAGCTGTTCTGACATAAGAATTTTAATTGTTGAGTCCTAGTTAAAATCTAAGATTACTTTGCTGTCTTGATTACACTAAATTTTTTATTTCTTTATTTGAAACACTGTAACAGTAAAAGAAAGCACAGAAGGTCCAGGTGGTTCCTACAATGCACTGATAACTTTCTGACACAGGTGGTGGAGGAGCTAATGAGGGGTATGCTACTTGAGCGTGTTTTTACTAACAAGGAAGGGGGCTGGTTAGGGATGTGATGACTGGGGAAAGCTCGAGATGCAGAGATCCACAAGATGGTGGAGTTCAAGATCTTGTGTGGAAGAAGCAAAGCAGTAGGTAGCATTGCTACCCTGGACTTGAGATGAGCCAGCTTTGACTTCTTCAAAGACCTACTTAGAGGTATCCCTTACGCTAGAGAGTTAGAAAGTAAGGGGGCCCATGAGAGCTGGTTGACACTTAAAAAGCATTTCTTCCAAGCTCAAGATTGGTACACCCCTAAGAGTAAGTAGTCAGGGAAAGGTGGCAGGGAAAACAGAGTATGGATATAAGAACCCACAGCGCTATTCTAAAATCTTTCAACTGTGCTGTCATGTAATTTTTTTCTTAAAAAATCCTGAACAATGCTGCTTGTTCTAGACTAGAAGCAAGCAGGAATTTGCTAGTTTCTGAAAATAGCAAGGAGGAAAAGGAACAGATTTAACTCTGATCCCTCAAAAGCACATGTGTAAATCACTGATATTTTACTCCGTATAAAAGGGAGGCAACTCCTCAGCGTTCTAACCACAGGACTCACTAATGGAATAGATTACATTTAAGGTTCCCTCCAATCCGAACTATTTTATGATTCCACGATATCTAATCACTAGAGATCAGTTATAAATCCATGGGAGTAGAAACCAACAGCATGATTTTCAAATTGATAGTATGAGATAGATATTTAAAAAATAACATAGCCGAACACTGTTGTGGGAAGGGTGAGTCTTGATATGGATTACATCTGTTATGTAATGTAGTTTTTTTTATGATGGAACTGTAAAGGACCCCAATTAAAAATAGCTGGTAATTTTATGCAGAAACATAAAATATTGATATGCAACTCAAATGTCAGGAATGTAAACTGAAAAACAAGATATTGTTAACAGCTATTGTTACTTAAAAATGTTACACACCATTTGGTTTTAAAGCCAGTTACTCCTTCAATAAATACACTGGAAACATCTACGATGTAATTTTGCAGTGATGTTATAGTAATCTGTTGTGGTTTAACCTGGCAGATGGCTCAGCACCACAAAGTCGTTTGCTCATTCCCTCCCTTCCCAGTGGGATGGGGGAACAAATCAAAAGGAAAAAATAAAGCAGAACTTGTGGGTTGAAATAAAACTATATACGAAGATAGAGAAAAAGGATAATAATTATGACATATGTATACATGAATGTATATATCAAGTGATGCTCAAGCAATTGCTCATCACTGCCCAGCCAATTCCCAGCTTTCCACCCCAAGCAGCAAAAGAGAGTGAGATGAACTCCTACCCCCTTCAAAACTCCTTTTGCATGATATCATATGGTATGGAATATCCCTTTGGCCAGTTTAAGTCAGATGTCCTAATTCTGTCCCACCTTAACTCTTTCTAAGTATGAGCTGAGAAACTCATCCTGACTCATAGGAATGGCCTTGGCTCTGTACAACACTACTCAGAAGCAACTGTAAACATCAGTGCGTTATCAACACTGTTTTCTCCTAGAACCAAAACACAGCATCATACCAGGCACTCTGATGAAAACAATTCCATCCCAGATGAAACCAAGACACAATCCTAAACATTTAGCTATTTTATAACTTGCTGTAATTTCATGTACACAATTGCTTTTCCAAGGCAGGGGAGAAAAAACATTAAGAGAAAATGGTTGTCATGGATTAAGATTGGATTAGAGAATAAATGATTTAAAGAGACCAAAAATGCTGAAGATTATTGTCAGTTGCCATTTTAGGTCATCTTTCCCCCTCTTGCAGACATAAAATATGTATTTTCCAGGCTTTGCCAGCAAACACTTTATTTCTACAGGAACCACTTGAGTGTTCAATAGATCAAAGGTAGTCGTAAAGGTCTGTGTTCTTGCAAATCTGGTGAGTATATGTTTACCTTACACAAAAGTTGTGATGTGAAACTTAGAAAAGGGATGATATACACAAGAATGAAAAAATTGATAGTTACGTATTTTCTTAAAAATTTCTACATGATAGTTATATAAGAGGCATTATATTGAGGAGAAAAAAATGAAAAAAAGTACCTTACGTTACTTACACTGACATAATAATGCTAATCTAGTCTCTTCTTGCATAGCCTTTCCTTATGCTTAAGTAAGTTTGCAATATTGAAGACAAAAAAGAATTCATGTTCACATATTTAAGCATAGATGTTACTAAACGTGCCTGAGCTTAGACTCTACCTTTTTTATAAATTTAAAAAAAAAAGTAATCATTGTCTTTCCATTAATCTAAAATATTATTCTATTATTCTAAAATAGTTAAAATGCTTTGTGGTAGGATAAATAAATTAGAAATAGATTTTAAAATTGTTATTATGAAATAAGCTGCATTGCTCTTCTTGTTCTACATTAAATATATAAAACATCCAGATTCACAAGACTCATCTGCAACAAGGCAGATTTTTTAATAGAGGAGTAAAATCTGGGATGAAATGGAGTTTTTGCAGTCATGAAGATGAAGAAACTGAGAAAATAAGTATCCATTCTGCATGAAAACAATACATCTAATCACTTCAAGAAATAAGTGTATTGTTTTATATAAATGAAAATATCTTAAATCTTCTCTCACTTCACCTCCTTTTTTATAACCGTTGTCCCATTGCACTCAGCGGATTTACTCTTGGCTTATGTCCTGTTCACTGTCAGAGCCTAGACTTCAACTCAAAGAACTCTATTTAGCCTTTGCAGAGTCTGGATCCAGACCTGACTTGCCAAATTATTTTCATCTTTCTGAGTTGTGACCTTTGACTTTGAGAAAACTAGTGAGCTCCCCTCAGTGCCTTACATGTTCAAAGCAGCACAAAAGCCAAGACAATGACAGCATAATCACTGAAATCGGTGCTAATCACTGAGGTAGATTCACTACCCATTTCCTAAATAGAAAGAAGGTGAACATATTTCTTAATTTGGAAATAGAACTGGGCAGTTTCTAAAATATCATGCAAGGTCATGAAGTTAAAAAGAAAACTAGCAGTAAGATAACACCTCAAAAACTCCTTTTAATGAGATAACTTATTATTTTGCTCAACTTCTTCAAAATGTATTTTCTGTTCCAGTAAAAGACGAAATGTACCATTTCCCAGGTGACAGACCACAGCAGTCAAAATGAGTCATTCAGTTAAGGAGCGTTAGAACAAATTCTGTGTATTCCTTTTAAGTTTGTGGCTTCTCAGAGCCTAGATTTCTCCAGAAACCTTTATCTCACCTTCTGTCTCTATAAATTATCATCCCCAGTGCAGTCTCCACAACTCTCTCCTTTGTTGACTTCACTACCCCAAATCGTGCTGAGATATAAACATAGATTCAGATTTCACTAGATGTTTCCTACCATACTGTTTTGTTTTCTACCTTCTGCTGAAGCACTGAATGTTGAACACTGACAGAAACAAAACACTGAATTAGGTAAACTAGCCTAGATCTCTGAGGTGAACATAGTATCTTCTTATATATATGGCTAGCCTCACTTTACGTTAGGTAAATTTTTAGGAAAAATACTGGGGGCACATTTTCCCAAACTCTTCATCATCCAAGTTATTTTATGCACCTAGATGAAGATACTTCATACTGAAATGTAACACGGCAAGAAGCAAAATTGGAATAAATCAGATAATATTATACAGACCAGACAGGTACAGAAGGAGGTGCATAGCCTGTCGAAGGGGCACTCACAGCATCAAAGAAGTAGGACTATCTTTACTGGGAGAAATTTCAAAGCTGCCTCATGTCAAAGCCAGAGATAATTACAAGGACTGCTTGAAAAATAATGCCTCCCATTTTATTATGTTGGCCCACAACATCAGAAGCAGATGTTATAATCTAAACACTTCAGATTAATCAAAAATTTAAAATCCTCAAAGGAAGTTTTTTTTTTTTTTTCAGAATAATCATCACAATGAAGATTTCAGGCAAAACATTTACAATCGGCTGCAACTTCAAATTAGAAATGGATAAGTCATTCTGCGTTTTACATTCAGCATAACATTATGTGAAGGCTACTTATTTTGCCTTCTCAGACCAGAGCAGGAGTTCCTTCTGCTAATATGAAACACTCCTTTTTTCTGTTTCAGACAAAATGTCACTGGAAAGATGGAATGCTCAAAGTCAGCTCAGATCAGCTGCAATTTTATGCATCTGTGTGGTCTTCTATGTACACAATAGCCCTCTGTAGTTATATGACTTTGCATCCCAGGAAACTGATCAAGGAGAAGGCTTATAACTAATGACCTTTGAATGGTCGTCGAATTCCTCACTTCAGAAAAAATTGTACCCACTGACATTCATCAATGAATGATTACGGAGACCAAACAGTGGATGCGAACACAGTGAGGCAGTGGGTGGCACGTTTCAGCAGTGACAACAGTGGGTTCACTTCAGCTGGTGCAGTTTTGTATGAGTGCAGTCTGGTGACAACTATGTTGAAAAAAAAAAGTGATTTGTAACTGAGAATTTGCTCTATCAAATAGTGCTATTTTGTTCTTCTTATCTATTGTAGTTTCTATGAAAATAAATAGGAGGCATTACCTTCAGAGCCACCTACTTACATTGCTGAAAGAGAAAAGAGAGGAGACTGAAAGTCTCTGAAAGTCTCTGAAAAAAAATAGGTTAGCTATAAAACCTCAGATATGTCACAGGGAAGAAATGCTTTTGGAGAAGCTCAACTTGAGCAAAAAATGGAAGAAAATAAGAACCTGTGACTACGTGCAGAAATCTATTCAAATCAGAGGGAGATTTTGTTACAAAATACCTGATGCTTTCTTACATTCCATGGCCTACATTTTTTATAAAAGCTTTGAACTGCGTTGTCTCTTCCAAATAGTGCTTGCATATTTCTATCAAGCGGGCTAATTCTTCAAACAGTTATATGGCAGATGAGAGAGTGAAGCAGGATCTGTTAATAAGTGTTCAGCTTCCCTCCATATCATCCTAGGTTGTCCAAAAACTACCAGGTTATAACAGAACAGTATTTAAACAAATGGATTGGACTGGAGAGTTGGTATCCCAAGAATTACATTTGGAAGGAGAATCTTTTAATGACCAGCAATAGTCAAGAAAGCCAATGGGTAAATGTCAATGAAGTGAAGAACACCTGATCCTACCGACTCAAAAAGAAATTTGTAATAATCATATTCTTGAGACCAAAGGGATTATCAGGTCTGATGTCACAGAAACTTTTTTATCCTCAGGTTACACTGTACAAGACTGTGGGAAAAGTTCTTCTCATGCACAAATCAATGAGGAATATAACAGCTGCTTATGTTCCTAATGCTATATAATCTTCAAACATTGCTATTTTCCTGTCTCAGTTTCATCTCCTGCTCAGACTGAAATGCTTTATATAAATTCTTTATATATAAATAATTATTAATAATTAACAATAATATTAATAATACTATTGATAATAATAATATATATAATGTATATATAATGCTTTATATAAAGCAATATGGATACTTGGGTGAAGATATGACAAGGCATATTAAATTTCCTTCTGAGTTGGGACCTTCTGAAATCCAAGGTACCCAATGCAAATCTGTAAGACAATACAAAGTGCTTTCTTCTCATCTTCCTCTGTCCAAGCTGCTGCCAAATTGTGATTCTATCTTCCTTCAGCTCATATTATGTACCCTTAATCTCAGACCCAGAAAAAGCACTTGAGATGGTATTACAGCAGCGAGTAAAAGGAAGTGTCATGGCCACAAACAGTTTAGAAGAATAGAGTTATCTGGGAATGCAGTCTGTGTACCAGCACTTGCTCTGAATGCATCTCACCAGAATGTTTTATATACTGTATTTCAATAGAAGTTAACCTAATGTTATTCAATTAAAAAGGAAAATGTCTTAATAAAACTCTGCTAGTTTGAAAGAATCCTATAATAGACTTGCTTTCCCAGATAATTTGATAGTGGAACAAATTCTGTGGGACCGATATCTCAGATAGGATGGATGCTTTCCACTTGCTAAAAAACTCTGGTGCCCTAATAGTTAGTGTTATTTATTTGACTGTGCTCAAAACAGAGCCTAGTAATGTGAGTTCTGTTAATATTCTAAAAAAATTTTTGGTTTTGCTTTGTTTGAACTCTTACTGTCAATTCATTTGGTTTGAATAATATGCATGATATACTTGTAGATTTTGCTGTGGAAAATCCCTTTAATAAGGAAAAACATCTGAGACCTTGAAATATGCAGAGGATTTTTTGCGAACAACAGAGTATAGAAAGCCTTGAACACTTACCAAAGAGGGTGATGCGTGTCTATTCCATCTCCTAAAAACACTTCCTCCTTCAGATTTACAGTTACTAAGAACAGAGCAATTTTGATCAAAAGAAGTAGCAGCAGCTGTAAGGGAGAAGTGTTCAATTCTGATTGCTTCATCTGGAATGAAGGGGGTAATGGCATAACTTTATTATACCAGATGCAGTAAAGGGCTTTATTTCATTTAATCTGGAGAACAGAGGAATTTGTCACATACAAAAGATGAAAATAATCTTGTTCTTCTCGCCACTACCTAGGCATGATGGTTATTGGCTGGGTCTTCATAAGAAGTTGGAGATTATAATTACTATTTACTTTCTCCTGCAAAACTGTTGTAAGAGGGCTGGTATTTTGCTTCACTACAAAGACATGGTGAAAAGTTATTTTTGTTTGGCATTTGCTGGAATGCACTTGTTTTGGAAATGTGTGCTTCTGGGATTCGTGGCGGGCTTGAAGTTTCAACTGTACATCATAGTATACTACTTGTTACTTGGTACAGGGTTTATTAACACTTATTCTAAGAACCTTCTGTATACTAAAGTGATTTTTGACTGGCAGTGTACACTGATAACACAAAATGGGCTCAGATAGAATTTTTTTTACTCCTATTCCTTTCAGTGGTGGTACAAAGGATTATTTAACCCAGTAAATATATCACCAAGTTACCAGTATTATCTTTGTCTGAACTCAGTTTTGGGGGTTGTATATTCTATAACTGTCTTTATGCCATTAATTCAACATTATGGCTCTGTGTGAGGATGAGCAGGAGCTAAGTTCAAAGTTAATAGAAAAGATTTATCCATCAACTACTTGCTTGACAAATAGTTCTTAAATGCCACTGTTTCTGACACTTTAATATAATAAAACCTCATAGCACAAAGGGTAATAGCTATACAGAATGGAGAGCAGGAGAAAGTCAAGCCCAGGATTTCTAGGTTAGACAAAGTTAGAAATTGCATTTTCTTGAAAATAGGAAAAACAAAAGTTATTCACTGTTTTTTTTTCTCTCAAGGGAAAACAACTTATTTTCAACAGATTGGCAGGTTCATTAATATGTACACAATACGGCCAGGAAAATGGAATCCAGATTATCTCCCTTCAGTACTGTCCAACGTCACAACACCAGGTTGCCCCTATTTCAAATAATGAGTATACAGGACCATTACTTCTAAGTGAGATACAAAAATACAATTGTGTGCTCAGTCTACATGTAAACAAGAGCGAGTGTGCCATACGAATCAAATCTTGAAAATGTGACTGACAAGTAAGTAAGCTTTCCGCTCAGATTTCATGAAGATGAATTTGTAATAGCCATCAATGGATCTCAGGCAGAAGCAATTGCACAGTGCTAGCAGAAAAGAAGAGTGATACAGCTTTTGGCAGACAAGAATTCTATGACAGTTTGAGATGCTCCTGAATTCAGCTTTGTTGCCTATCACTATAAAAATTAAGCTCTGCCACCCTTCAGTAGAAAGTCCCTTAGTACTTAGTACTCATTTCTATCACAAAGTCTCCATCCTATTTTCTTCTGTCATGACTATTAGACCAAAAATCAGCATTAGTTACAGAAATCACAGGTAAACCACAAGTAAAAATCTCTTAAAAATACACAATATCTATTTGCACATATACTTGCAAAATATGGCTAGGCAAATTTTTTTCTAGCACTGTTTTTATATTTTCATTACCAAGAAAAATCAGTGCAAGACTTACAGTCTGCCTGGAATCCCTCTTACTATTATGGCTAATGATGTATGACACTTCATCCTTGGTATCGTCATAATACTTACAACCTTCCCGCTTTCCTTAGTTTAATGACCGCATCTACTTTTTCCGTTACCTTCATGGGAAGCCAAAGCCTATACGGTCTGCATTACTAATGCTCCAAACTGTACATTACAATTCTAAATATCAGTGTTGACTGTTTCAGTCACTAGAGCAGGCAGTCAGCATAAGTATAAAGTCACTGCTGAAATCCTCATGTTTTGTTAGGTAGGACAAATAAAAGTCATGCTTTTGCAGGACTAAACCAAAAAGTTAGCACTATGTAAAAGATAAAAAGCATCAAAAGTCTGACTATAATGTAATACAATTTTTGTCTTTTTTTGTGTGAAAATCATCACTGTTTCTGCTTATCTGTGAACCACCTATTTCTATATGCTGATTTCATTCATGTTAATATATATTTCTGCTATATTTAACTGCATTTGTTATGTACACAGTTCTCAGTTCTGGAAAGTACTTCCTACTAAGAACAGAAAGTTTTGAACAGCAGTCACACCTTTTCCTGAATCATGGCCATTCCAATCAGTGGAAGACTACAGCATTCATAGAATCAGAGTTGCTCAGGTTGGAAAAGGTCTTAAAGGTCATCAAGTCCAACTACAACCTAACCATACTACTTTAACAACCCTCCACATCCCTGAGCACTACATTCAAATGGTTCTTAAACACATCCAGAGATGGCAATTCAACCACCTCCCTGAAGAGCCTATTTCAGTGCTTAACAACACTTTCTGTAAAGAAGTGTTTCCTGATATCCAACCTAAACTTACCCTGGCACAACTTGAGACCCTTTCCCCTTGTCCTGTCACCAGTGAGAAGAAACCAACCCCGCTCTCGCTGTAAGCATCTTTCAGATATCAAAAGAGAGCAATGAGGTCTCCTCCCCTCAGCCTCCTCTTCCCAGACTAAACAGCCCCAGTTCCTTCAGTCTCTCCTCGTAGGGCATATTCTCCAAGCCCTTCAGAAGCCTTGCTGCCCTTCTTTGAACCTGCTGCAGCACCTCCATGTCCTTTCTGTACTGAGTCCCCAAAACTGAACACAGTACTTGAGGTGAGGCCCCAGCAGTTCCGAGTACAGGGGTGGGATTACTTCCCTAGTTCTGCTCACCAAACCATTCCTGATCCAAGCCAGGATTCTTGGCCACCTGGGTGCTCTGCTGGCTCATATTCAGCCGACTGTCCATCAGTACCACCAAGGTCCCTTTTTATCAGGCAGCTTTCCAGCCCCTGCCCTCCAAGCCTGTAGGGTTGCCTGAGGTTGTTGTGACCAAAATGCAGGACCTGACAACTTGGCCCTACTGAAATTCATACGCTTTACCTTAGCCCATCGATCCAGTCTATCCAGGTCCCTCTGTAGTGCCTTTCTCCCACTAGCAGATCAACACTCCCTTCCGACTTGGACTTGACTTCCACCCTCAGCAAGTTTGCTGATGATACGAAGTTGGGAGGATTGGCTGACATGCCTGAAGGCTGTGCTGCCATTCAA
>JAOWBP010002392.1:25921275-25943820 GCA_028571105.1 Tragopan temminckii | reverse complement strand
TCTGCAAGCAATAAAAGCTTTCAATATACTAACGAGCAACAAAATCAATTCCTACTAAAACCAAACAAACTTACAACCCAAGAACATGACAGGAAGAGTATTACCACAGTACCCAAACAGATCTTAAAAGCAAGCATTGAGCACTAATACAAATACTGAGTCTTGAGAAGCTTGAAGCAGAAAGCTTAATATGAGCTTTTGGTTTTTTCAGAAGTATAATGACACTAAATGGAAATGTTAGTATTTTACATAAGTAAAATTACGCTAGCCTAAAGGATACGTACAAGTCAAATCAACCAAAGTACTTTCCTGTAACAGCATACATGCCAGATAGTAGATGCAGTAAATATCATATAGTTTCAGCAGAGAACAGCTTTTAGTACCATCTCCCTTGACATTTTCATAAGACACCAAGAGAGAGACAGACTAGAAAGGACACTGGATTCAAGGAGTTCTTATTAATGCCTCACTAACTGGAAATACATACATACCAGTGTATATAGAGAGAGATGCTCCCAAGGATCCTCTACTTCATTAGGTATTTCCAGAATTGTTAATAATGTCTTGAATTATGATGCTATCCATGGAGTTAAATAAATATGCCAAGAAGAAAGGGACCACAAAGACACTGGGCAAGGTAATTATTTTTCATAACAATACTGATAACAATGAGAAGTAATCTGGATTTCAGGGAAAAAGAAAACAATTCAGGTTTGTGACTAAAGAGTACAAATTGCATATTAATATGCCTTTTTTTTTTTTTTTTTTCCATTTAGCAGAAAGAGAAGCACGCGGAGCTGATAAAATTTACTCATAGTTAGGCCACACAATGTAAGAAATCTGAAAAATCAGAAAGTCAAAAGCCACAGAAATGTATCATTTTTCACTAGTGAGAACACACAAGGCTTCAAGCAGGACTAGAGAAATCAGAGAATCATGGAATTGCAGGGGTTGGAAAGGACTTCAAGAAATCACCAAGTCCAACACCCTCTGCTAAAACAGGTACTCTACAATGGGTTGCACAGGTTGGTGTCCAGTCTCCACAGAAGATGACTCCACAGCCTCTCCACACAGCCTATCGGTGGTCCATCACCATTATCATAAAGAAGTTCTTCCATATGGTAGTATGGAACTTCCTATGTTCGGGTTTTAGGCCATTAACTCCTTGTCCTGTCACTGTATACTACTGAGAAGAGCCTGGCCTCACCCACTTGCCTCCCACCTCCCCTTAGATATTTATAAACATTAATTAGATCTCCTCTCAGTCTTTTTTACCCCAGACTGAACAGACATAGTTTACTCAGCATTTTCCCTCGTAAATGCCAACGTGAAAGCATAAATCACAGCTAAAACGATATAAAGTGGCATAGAAGAGATACCTGTGTTCTTTCTCTTCCTGTGTCTTGCAAGTTCATGAAGAAACTATCTTCCAGTTCCACTTCCAACTTACCCAGAACTGCCCCCCAAGTTCATACCAAAGTTAGTGGCATTGGCTAAAGGTTGGAAACAGAGGACACCAGGTTGTGTAGGGGTGCCACTAGGGAAACAGAGCAGGGGCTCACAGTGCCAACCTGGCACAGTGACCTCCAGCGCTCCTGCCTCCCCTGAGGAGGCTCTCTGCCAGACCAGTTTCTCTCCTCACTTGCCCTCCCTTCTGGGCTAAGAAAACCCTGTCAGTATGCGCATTCCACATTCCTCTTGCATATCAAAGAGATATTAATACATTCCTAGCACAACTCTCAAGGGAAAAAGCATGCCCACAGGATGTAATTACACTCCCAACTCTCTCAAAGTGAAACATGGTCTACTTATATCAGGAGGTACAGGCAACAGGAGTGAAGATGCTGTGTGTCTCATGAAACTGAAGTTTAGCATGGTTTCTTTGAATAGATTTTTTTTTTTTTTTATACTTTACATCTCCTGAAAGCATAAACAAGCTCCAGAGATCTGTGCCAGTGATGAATCCCATGGATAGCAGTAAGACTGCCAGCAATCATGAGATTCATCTAGGTCTGCACATTCAGACACAAAAGCAGTGCCTGACTGGACCAAGTGCCTATGGGCCCTTTAAGTTATACTAATTGACATATGTACGCCCTCTTGCAGTAAATCAAAATGAGTTTTGCATCGCTCCATGGATAACTTGGTTATCAAGTATTGGACACAGGCCCAGATCTTGCACTGAGAGCTGAGAAGTGCAAGGGTATGTCAACACAATTTTCAATGAAGTCATAAATCTGCTGAATTGCTGTGTGACACCAAAGATCAAATTGAGGTGAAATGCACATTCTAGCAAAATAAAACATTTCATGTAGATTACTTCTACAGTGTGTTGCCTTATGTTACCATTTGCAAAATAAAAATCATATTTTGCTATTCCAAAAAGTTGTGTAAAAAAGTTACAAGGTCATTTGCAGAAATGCACAAAAAAACTGTTATAAGGGGGATTCATCCCCAAGGGCTATGAGATAAGGCTCTGATATAGCACCTTCAAAAATCTGTTGGAGTTTTACTATTGAATACGATGCAAACAGGACTCTGAATGCAGGGATTTTCTACAACAAATGTCGGTGTTTTTAATTCCTGCAGCACATGTTATGTCTCAAGACTGGTTTCTTTGCTAGTAATTGTTGGATCACACTGACTTCTCACTTATATTTCCAGAGAAGACAGTATGATAGAGGCACACACCTTGGGCTCTTAACCCATCTTATCTAAAAGAGGATTCTTATAGACAACCTTTTCTTAATAGAATTTCATCTGTTTCTTAGAAGACAAACAGAATATGACTTGAAAAGTACATCACAAGAAGCATTATAAGATGCTTCTGTTATTTTTAAAGAAAAAGACGCAAGCATTATGTATCTTTCATGTTTCACTATTACATTCTTAAATGGCTAGAAAAGCCTACCCATTAACAGCAGTTGCTCTAAAAGCACACAGTATTTGTGAGTTATGAGCACATCAGTGAAGGAATTAAAGATATTTATAAGCTAGTTTTTGACTTTGTGGACTCCTCCATGGTTTTCTAATATAAAAAAAATAATCTACTGAGAGCTTCTTAACTCTTTAAAGAAAAGTAATAGTATTCAAGCCACATAAATTCAATATTCATTTCATTTACTAAATACACTCCAAATATACCCTATATCAAAATATATTTCAGTATATACTCCAAAATACACTGTATGAAACAGCATAGCTGCTTATTCTTTTTCACTATTTGAATAAACGCTAAGATGTTTAAGGGGGAAAAGGGAGGGAAAAAAGCACAGGCAGCCAAAGGAGAAAGTAGGCATGTATTATCGTGACACTAGTCCACTCATTCTTTTTAATGCACCCCAGCCTGTATGAGAAAAGCCTTCAGAGGCTCCACAATCAAAACTTTGTTCATTTTCTCACTCAGAAAATCCTAGCGCAACAAAATGAGTCTTGCAATGTGACCCAGAGGACAACAAAGTAAGTTTTTGGCGAAACGATAAAAGATTCAATTTCCATTGCTATGGCCCTCTAACTGAGAATGTCCCTTTTTGATTAAACCAACTATGAGATCATCTCCAGCACTGAGCAAACAACTGCTATATTGTCATGCCAGGAGTATGTTGCTATTTGCACTAAGGCAGGAAGACTTTCTACTTAACACTTAATTTGTTTTTATTTAAACATTACATAGCTCTAACATAAAACAAGAACCTGGTGCTGAGAGGTGTGATGATCTCTACATTCCTGTGTCCAAGACAGCTTTTGGTCTTTTCAGACCAGCAAGTCACCCCACTAAAAGAAAGAGGTGATTTCTGAGGCATCATATTCCCAAAGTATTCAAAACTAGTTGCAGGCAAAAATTTACACTTAGTTCCCCATATAAATTTCTCTTCATGCTTTTTGTTATCTTGATCAAAGTCTGTCTTGGGACAGATATTTCTCAATAAAAGTGTCTTATTTCATAAAAAATGGATTTTTATAGCATATTTATTGAGATTTGTCGTTGCTGCTTGGTGCTAAGAGACTTGCATAAGAGATAGCTTAACACTCAAAAAAAACCGCTGACAAGATAATTCTATAGGTATAAGAAAAAAGGTGCTTCACAACCAAAAATAAAGCTGAATAGGAAAAAAATGAAAAATCTCTACATTTTGAAATGAATAGAATATACAATATTAAAGTAGTTGGACTGGACTTAACCTATTTTCTTCTAATGCTACATGCAGATCTTTTATCAGGGTGGTAAGATATAAGAAATATAATAACCGTTGCTTCCCACTGTTTATTTCCAGAAATAGTGCTAGTGTTCAAAAAACATGGTAGAAATACATCAATAATAATCCAAAGGCATAGTTTTGCATTTAAAATCCTACAATTTCTTATCTTAGTATCTGCTATTAGATCCAAGTTTCACTTAAGGACTAGAAACTCATACTATTGCTTTCCGTCAATGTTCATATCAGGTCTTAAAAAAATTTCTTGTTCAGTTCAAAGGATGTTTAAAATGAAGGCAGAGGTATCTGTGAGAGGTAGTGTAATAAAAGTTGCTGGTGAATGCTGTCAGAGTTGCTGTCCACTAATCCTATTGCAAGTTTGTGTGAATAGAAACGGATTAAGTTGACATAAATTGCACAGACATCTTCAGCCTTATTATAGATAAAGGGACACAAATTGTAATTGTTTCTTTCCTTAATATTTCCTCTTAAACTTGTGATCATCAGCTATACCTCTACCATGTAAGAAACACAATTGTGATTAAGAAAAAACTGCAGTGAGAACCTGGAAGCGTAACCAAATCCCTGAACTTCTCATACCTCAGTTTCCATGAGATTTTAATTTGGAAATTTAAAGCCATGACACCCTTCATTTGAATAACACACCGATAATGAGATTTTATTCAGATGCAGAATCTTATGGGAGATTCTAGATCTTATGATTCACTTATGAGAGAGGGATGAAAGACATTGCCGCTTGCCCAATCCAAAGCCCACTACAAAGCAGGAAAGCGGCAGTACTTGAAATATCTTCCAGGCCATTACACGCCACCATATCACAAGCAGTTAACATCAGGTACCCCCAGAAAAGGCTTACTTGCTTAAGAGAGACTGATCACACTTTGATGACATGAAATACATGCTGTCTTATCAGCATTTAATACCATTTCCAAATAATAAAGTGAAGGAAGAGAATCAAAGCTGACAGAGGAATTGAAAAGGGACCAGTGATGATGTCAGTGCTGCTAACTGCACTATCTATGTTATTTTTATTTGATCCCTTTCCCATAAGTAATCTGGGCTGGCATAGGAAAGCTTTGTGGTATTTCAAGTTGTGATACTTCAAAGCTCAGTGCAGTAGCGATGGCAGAGTATAAAGACAGTAACTTGGATCCTCAGCTTCGACTCGGGATGTTAAAACATGTATATGAAAAGCCCCTTCCCACAGCCTCACTGCCTGAAAAGGTAGCCTTTAGAAATTTTAGAACAATGGCTCCAACTCATGTTCTAATGGTCCTTATTCTTGCAGATGACCTTGCGCCTGTGAAAACGCATTAATGTACTGATTCTATTTATCATCCTCCTGGGACTTATCGCTGCATTAATCACATACAAATGTTAATTAAAATTGCTAATGCAAAAAGCACAATATGGAAGTTTTCAATCAAGGCCTCAAAAAGAAAAAAAAAAAAAAAAAAAACAGTGAAAGAAACAAGAAAGAAAAAAGTTATGTTGCAAATATTCTTTTTCCAAGTGTGAGCTGTAACTAATTTAAAGAATATGTTAGAATGGAATGTATCATCTGTTTACTAAGAGCTCAAAGACCGGGGCAAATAAATGGCTCCTGTGAGGGCAATTCTACAGGATAGCCAGTAATTTCCCCAGTTCACAATCAACGACAAGAAATGTATCAAAATAGTTAGCTCTCCCTTGTACTTAATAATTTTCATTAAATTGATTCAGCATCTTAAAGCAAATATTGCGCTGATTCATGTTAAAAGACTGAAAGGATATCTAAGGATGTTCTCCTCATAAGATATTATGACTAATCACAGATTGGTTCAATATTGTATTTGGAAAGTATCTTCTGGTTTTGAAATTAATAAAATGAGTGGATGACCTGATTTGCTTTCCAAACAAACAAACAAAAAAAAGACTGTAGAACTTTAGCACTTCAGTTCACCCTTAAGCCAGACCTATAAATACAATAACAGTTTTATGTCGGTTTTGAAATCTTGGCCTGTGGACTTATATTTTGAAAGACAGCTGATGTAGGGAAATTCCCAGTGTATAACTCCTATGCAGTAATGCTCTCACCCAGCCACAGCTATTGATCCTTCCTTTAGGCTTCCATCCTGTAATATTCCTACACAAAAAAACTTGAAAGCATCACAACATGAAATATCATGTAACATTTTATACCACCATGGATTACACATGGGAATGGGACTGAATAAAGCTGGCACTTCTACACATAGGCTGCATGCTTTCTATGAATGTTTTACAACCTCATCAACTTTTCCTGCTGATGAGAGCAACTCATTGCATAGAAGTCTAGCTTGCACTGGGACTTTGCATGTTTGCACATTATTAGTCTTCAGTGAAAACAACGAAGAAGAAAATCCCTACTTTTGCCTGCTTTATGCAGCAACAATGCAACTATATTCTGATTTTTTAATCTATATTATTCCCTATAAGAATACTATACAAACAGTTATTTTTTAAAAACAGAAGCCCAAGGCAACACACAAAGAAGTTATACGATTTTGCATCTGAACTTGCGTGGAATATGCTAACCAAAATATAGAAATGGATCAAGAGTTAAAAAGGAAGTTGAATGGATTTCAGGTAATAAGTTCACTACTTTTGTGGTTAAGTTCTGTTGTCTATTCTTTCTTAATTACAACAGCTATCAGAAACTGCATTTTCTTAATAAAAAAGATTCTCAGAGTAAGAATTTTGCTACTACAATTATATGAGTTTTTCCACAGTGAATATAATTTCTCATCTATAAAATTAAAGAAATATGAAATTCCAAAAATCTTAAGATCACCTACTGGTTCCATATCATAGGCTGAAATTCAATTTACATTTTCCCAAACTAGTATTGGGAAATACAGATTGCAAAGTCAGACACATTCACTCCTCAGGAATAAAATGTAACACCTTTCAGATGCACAGGCTAAAGATAATCAGCATTTACTACATTTATATTTTTTTGTCCATAAATGATTATTTGCACGCTACATTAAAACTCAACTTCATTAAGAGAAAACAAGCACTTCACGGCGAGTGGATATTTAATTTCCCCAACAGTGTCATCGTTCTGAAATTATTAGTTTTTGTAGCTCTTTGAACTGATATGCATTGAACAAGCTACTTGGTTGCTTTGAATGCTGGCATTTCTAAGACTGCAAAGCTCTCTTAGAGCTCTCGCATGTCTCACTCTTTGATTCCGACTTACTTTTTGTTTGGCCTATCTTACAAGGAACCAATATGCCCCAAACCTGCCCCAAGCCTCTTCCTGCTTTCAGAAAGCAGCCAGGATCTTGACATACCCCTAGCTCTCATTGACTTCATTTGATGAGGATGGGGCTCTCCAATTCTTCCTCTCTGCAGGAGTGCAGAAGGATGCTAACTTCTAATACGTCAGAAGGTTATTCTTATTTCGGATATTATCTCAGCTTGATCATCACAGCAAGCCCAATTCTCATCCGAAACAAGAGGAACCAACTTGTCACCACGAAGGTCCTATGAGAGCTCGGATGTTTTCCTGCCACGCTGCTGGCTGGGATGCACTACTACTCGTGTACAGTAAACACTGGCATCTGGTGGCAGCTGAAGGAATCACAGACCTATCTTTCCAAAGGCATACCAGGGAACATAAATCTTTAAAGATAGTTGCTTATAAATTCATTGATATTCAATGGTAAGACAACCTAGCTGATTGCCACAGAAGTTAGATCAACAGCTCTTGTGATTTATATTTTTATAAATCACAAATATATTTATATTCCTGGTAGGAAATTTGAGTCAGTTCAGCTAGTTTCTAGTGCAAATCTAGTGTAATGAATCGCTGATCCGAAACCTATGGAAGGAGCTCTAAGGGCCATATAGGTGGATGGGGTTTTTGCATGAGGAGAGCTGAATACTGGAACTTAAATGATGCTCTACATAAGTCCTAGATTAGCTTCAGGCCAAAGCCAAGTCATTCAGCCAACTTCACATCAATACAAAACTGCTCTATTGACAAAGATGGAGGCTGTAAGCAAGAGTTCACAAATCAGTACAAACTAGGCAGCACTTAAACCAAGCCCTTGTTTCTCTTTGAATCTCTTATCATCGTAGGCCCAGCCTTGCTCAACATTGCAGTCTCAACACCATTCGTGAAAACGGATGTCAACAGCATGCAAGCCGTGCACCATAAGTCTCCCTTCTGTGAGGAAAAAGCAGACAAGGGTTTGTTTGTGTGACTACTGACATTCCCACATATTTTGCTGCAGTAGAGATGCAGTAGGAGATACTGAAACAAACAGCATCAGGGAGTTTCTCTGCAGAAAGTCTAGCCTGATACTGCATATTTTTAATAGTGCGAGGAGTTTGGAATGAGGTTTGTTTATGCATCTGGAATTTTATGTCCCTATCTGAACCAAACTGCTCATACTTCTGAGCTTTGCGCATTATGGCTCATCAGGAAGCTGTCTCTCCAGACAAAGCACATTTCTCCTAATTTAGAAGAGAGAGTGAACAAATTTGAAGCATGGCAAATTCAGAAGGGGCTAATAAAGCACCAGAATGATTCTGGGTCTCATCTAAATTCATTTTCTTTTTTCAAAAATAAGACTAGACAGGAATAGATGTGTGACCTTGTATGCCTGAGAAGGAAATTGATAAAGGCTATTGAATTAAGGCCCAGTGGTAGATTTTGAACAAATTCAGATGAGAAATTGGAAGATTATTTTTCCTTTGTGAAGGATAGCCGTTCAATCAGCCAACATACGGCTATAATTGACTCTATCACTTGAAGCTTTTAATTCAAGATTGAAAATTCTTTAGAAGTACTTCTTCAGAAGTGTCTCAGGTAGCTCCTGACAAATCACAGAAATTATGCCTGAACTGTACAAGGAGCCCAACTAGATCATTATAACAATTTCTAGCCTTAAATATTTATGTCTATTTTGTACCAAATTGAGCACATGAATAACTTGTTCACCATTTGCTAATTTCAGTGACTTCAACAGGCCAATTGAATGGCTTCAATTTGAGCATGGGTTCACATGTAAAACTGACAAAAGACTATGATAAGAATCTGTAGAAATCTACAGAAAAGTTTATCATATATTAGTTAAAAATACAACAGCATTCTCAAGCAGAATAGAATGTATTGTCCTACATTAACTGACTTTTCTGCACTCAGGAAAACCTCTTTAAAGATTTGGATCTGAACAGCTGGGAGCCAACTACTCTTCATGGAAAATTATAATCAGACATCTAAAATTCTTTGAAAGTAAAAGAATTCTGAAAAATTAATTTGTATTTCAATGTATCTCACTTCAATACAAATCTGTATTGCCTACTGCTATTGATTTATATTTGAGGCTTGTTTTAAGAAGAAAGCAATATTCTGGTGGTCCATATAATTTTTAACTTGATGTTTCATAAACTATGGCTTTATAAACAACATTGACTCGCTCATGCCTAAGGCATCATATCACAATTATGTTACACTCTCTCCCCCAGTTCTTTATTGCTTTAATCAACTCTAAAAAGCAAGTCAATTTAAGAGAGAGACTTCTCCCATCAAGAGCCTCAGGCCCAGGTTTTCTCTAGGTATTTCTCCCCTAAGTAAGGTACTTGCCAAGGGTAGAGTCCAAGCGCTATGTATTGCAGCCCAGTTCTTACAGATGAGCTCCACGGTTACCATAAGGACTTTCTGTATGATACCAAAACCTGAACTATCTATCCTTGTGTACACTGTATTAAAAAAAAAAAAAAAAAAAAAAAAAAAAACAAAACCCTGCTACTGAGAAGGAAATAAAAAATAAGAATGAAAAAAGGTCACTGCAAAGCTAAACAAAGGCAAAGAGCAGACTTAAAAGTCACTTCATCAAGAAAATATAGATTCTAAACCTGTATTTCTATTAAATACTTCCCCTATGCAGTCGATTGCACTTTCCAGAAAGTGCAGGGACAGCAGGAAGGCAAGGTAGTGAACATTATGTGTGTGCACATACACATGTACTTAAACATATAAAAGCAACACACCAAAAATCTTGTGTGAAAGTCTTGTGTTCTTCCTAGTACGAGAATTCTGAAGAAAAGTCTCCAGTCACCTAACAGCAAGAATCTGCCTAGCAGTGCAGTAACTGAGGTGATTTTCACATTTAAAGCAAGAATTCAGTGGCAAAAATGTTGAATATATGTACACAGACATACACGCATATATATGTAAGCAAGTGGATGTGTATGCCTAAGACATGCACATCATGTGCACCTTGCTTGCATTCACAGGGAATTCTGCGCGGACTCTCCACTCTCTTTGTCTGGAAGCTGACAAGGTACCCAGAAGCCTCTGCATTGACCACAGCAAACTTGGCTCAGGCCTCCCAGAAAGCAGCAAGAGACAGTTTGAATTCCAGAATTAAACTGCTTCAAGCGGTTTCCAAGAAGGCAAACAAGAAATTGTTTTATTTTTCTCCCCTGATCACAGAGCCTTCTGAACTTTCTGGGGAAGCCTTTGAACTTCCATTACGTGGTAATCTGTTTAACACTTGGATCTGTTGAAAGAGAATTGGTTGGATAACTAGGTTAATGTTAAAAGGACTTGCTTCCAACACCTCCACAGTTCAATAACATCTCCCTAAACACCTCTGTAGGTAATTATTGAGATAGACATTCAAAGAGATGACTGATAAATAAAAATAAGTCAAATAAATATAAGACTTCCTTTTTCTAGGCATCCAAAAGGATGAGGATCTACAACAAAGGAGCTCTGTGTTTTCCACTGTCTCCTGTATGCCTTAAATTCTTAATGGTTGACATCTTTGGAGCTGAAAACTGTTGGGAAAACATTTCTTGCTTTTGTATCAGTTTAGGAAAAAGACATATTATTTCTGTAATAAAGTACTCTGAAGCGAGGCACTTGCAGCAGCGTAACTTGCTGTATCCATTTGGTAACAATAGAACAGACATCAATTTTCAAAATCTTATCAGAAGTCACCAGTCCATAAGTATTAGTGGCGCCTACTGAATTTTATCCAGGGGCCTAACAGAAAACATCTGCTCTTTTATTTCACAGCAAATCAATAGATTAAATCAACATTCTCTTCCCTCCACTATTCTGTTCAATAAAGGCATAGGTTTTTTTTTTCATTTTTCTTTTATTTCTTTTAATAACTTGCTTTTCTTTGCAAGTCAAATCCAAGTATATTATAGAGATTTCTGTGTCTCTTTCTGGGCTTACTTGGGGAGACGTATCTATGCCACAGCAAAAGACAAGCAGAAGTAATTATTCTTGAGGCACATATTTACAAAGAGCTTGGTAAAATTATATCGAGTGTTTGGACCATAGTCCCGCAATACTACAAAAATAGTAAAAGGTACTAAAATAAAAAAACATACTAGGGCAAATAATGTTTACTTCCTTTTTTCCAAGTCTATAATTCATGCTATAAAATGTGATATTATTGAAAATACCCATCTCTGCTCTTATACATTCCACCAACGTGCTGCCATGACTTGACATGCTTTCCAAGTCACCCGCATTATGATGCTTACTTAGATAATTCCTGGATTGTATTTATAAACATTGTATCACCCTACCAGTACAACTCACTAGGTTTGCACCAGGATATAACAAACAATAGAGACTAACACACAGTCTAAGGTATTTATAAATGGCAAGAACTTGTCCCTTAAGTAGTAAACAAAACTAGGTACTTCAGGACTGAGAGGATAAAGGATTAAAGAAGTCAAAAAACAGAGGCAGAAATTGTCACTTCTACAGCAAAATTGATATTAAGAATGACCAGAATAGCAGAAATGTACTTGCACTCCATTAAGACACATTTAGACATCACAAATGTCTAAATATGAACTGAGGATAACCTTTCTAATCCCTAAAAAGGTGGGTCTAGATAGGGATCCTTAATATTGAACTGAGAACAAATTTACGCGCACAGTCTGCACCTTTTCTCTTGTATGTGGAGATTCCACATGGCTTATGCAGTTTAATATGAAGCCACAGTGACAAAGCGTAAATGAAGACACCCACTTTTCCCCCAAATTGCTTTATTTGAAGTTCTGTTACATTCACAGTAAACAATGCAAAGGTGCTATGGGAAGCAGCTTTACTCCCAAATGCGTGAAAAGATGATAAACAGAGCTAGCCTATAATAAGCTAAGAATATAACATTTATATTATAATATTTATAATTTATTTTATATAATATTTATATAATAAGTATATAAAATACTTTAATTTATGCAGTAAAGATAAATTGTTTCCTGATCTAGATTACAGCCCAGTTCTGCTAGCATACTTTATGGTATATTGTATCCATACAACAGCCTGGCAGAAACTCCTACAGAAAACCAGTAGCATGAGTATTACAGAACTCACTCTCACAGTCTTTCAGATTGAAGTTTTTGCCCCAAGTCAGTAGTGCTGGCCATGACATAAGTTACAGTAAGTCAAAACTGACCTTGGCTCTGTGACTTTGAAATATGCAATATAATGACTACAGAACCGTGTCATCTGAGATTTTCCTTTAGCTCAAAACACTTCCATTCGAGCCTTGCCACCATTATCACCAAGCTAACGCTCACGGGAACATTTATCCACAGCCCAAGGTAAGGATTAGGAGAAGAGGAAGAAAAAAGGTATTGCTGGAACTTAACCGAATATGATTTCAAGACAAAAAGAGATGGACATAAATATTTATTAGGACAAGAGAAGGAGCCAGAGACAAACAGAGGGAAAAATACAGAAGTCACAATCCACAGTTAATGTGGATAACAGCAAATGTTATTTTGGAAGGGTGCAATGGCTTGAGCAACCCAGTTTTGGGCTATATTGTCAGCCAGAAAGGGAATGGATTTAACTGTGACAGAACAGCAAAGTCAGTCTGAAAGTGGGATACTGTCGCTTTCTATCTCAGTTCCCATGAACAAAGCAGATTTTTTTCATTTCAGATTTCTCTTTGTTAGCTGTTAAAACGATGCCTCACTTGCTACTGAACAAAAAACAATAAGAAAACTGTAGGACCTAAGATGACTGCAACAAAAACCCATGAAGTAATTAAACCTCAGACCTACCCAAATGCTGACATCAAATGTGTAAGAGTCATTGATAGTTCTCTGTCTCATTATGGAAAACAGAGATTGATGAAACACAGCTGTGTTCACAGCAATTGATGGCATACATCATCATTTCCACAGCGTTCACATTAAATTACTTAGCAGCTATAGTGCCAGCATAGATTATGGGATAACCCAGCCCTTTCTTTTAATCTCAGGCATCTGGAATTTCAGGGTCAAATGAACTTTTTTCCCTCCCCCTTTTTTTTTTTTTTTTTTTTTTTCCTCCTGTCTCAGTAAGAGAGACAAAGCAGTAATACCAAAAGCATGAGGATACCAAATCTCCTCTACGGGATATGTATTCACAACACACTCAAAGATAACTTTAGAAGTAATTCCTAAATTTTAATATATATTAATGTCCAACCACAGGGTGCAGGAAAAGGGAGAGAGGCTTACACTCACAAGAAGTTCAAAAACATCCTATAAAAGCAAAGGCAATCCAGAATCCTCTATATGAACACCAGCTGTGTGACTTACATATTTTCACTGTATTGTATGAAATGGGAGCATCATACCCAAAAAGGCAGTTGATGTGTCAGAAGGTCCAAGTGATCTATTCTAACCAAAACTATACGGTATCTAAATGCACAACCATTCTGGATAACATTAAGTTGATATTAGAATTGCAACCAAGCTGCTTACACAGAGGAACTTTAAGCACTGAGCAAATCAGCTGAAATTCAGCCAGTCTGGTAACAACCGGACAAGTACTTTATTTGCCAATTCAAGGACTCAAAGACAGGTTATCTTAAAAAAAAAAAAAAAAAAAAAAAAAAAAAAAAAAAAAGCTAATCTAAATTAGCTTTTATTTTGAAAGCATTGAAAGCAGACGAGGCAAATAACAAGCACCATGATTCTATCATTGTAAAAAATAAAAAGCAGCAGCAGAACGCATGTTTAAACTAGAGGTCAGACTAATAAAAAAAAAAATCCTGTATTTGAAGGTTATTGTTCTGCAAAATTAAACTCACCATGATATCTAAGAGAGCAATAATGTAAGGAGGCAGCCCCACAGCAAAGTGAATGTCTTCTAAAACCAGGAAGGGGTAGTTTAGTCTAAACCACAGTATAAGGTGCGAATAATAAAAACAGGAAGCTTGGGACTAATCTTTGTAAAATAGCAATAGCCCCAGGAAATCATAAAAATAAAGCCACTTGACCATACTATTGATTTTATGAAAATATGTTCCAGAGCCTCTCCAACTCAAACATGTACACATTTCCACACCATAAAGAATGTTTACGTTCTACAAAATTTGAGTTTCCCACCATCCCGCCATTACTGATCTCAGTGGAGATTATCATGTTAGAACTTTTCTTCCCATTGTGGTCTCTTGGTTTCCTTTGTCACGTGCATTAAAGTCGTGCTCTCTTACTTGTTATCAGCTCCATTAGAAGACTGTTTTTGCAATTTTTTTAGTAATTATTTTCAAAATCTTTCCTAAGTTCTTTATTTCTGAAACGGTTAAGCAATTTGACCTAATGCCAGCAAAAAATCATCAAGGTCATTAAAAACAGTGTTTGAAGCAGGTTTGTTGTTCAGTCACTAGATTTGTGTAAAGAGAGCTCACATTTTGAACATTCATCACAACACTCAAACAGAGTGCAACTCTGCTGCTTTGAGCCTAGCTGTTTTAAAATATTTCAAACTAATTACTTAAATATCTTCAAGTTCCATTCAGCACTGTAGGTTCGATATCCTCAGGAAAAAGAAGGAAAAAACAAAACATCATATTTCTTGAAACTTTCCCACCGTTATTTATGGTACATAATGACTTTGACCTAGCTGGTTAGTTTGTGTTACTTGCACAGCTAAAATTTTAACCTGAGATCTCACAGCTCTGTCTGCACAGCTGACCCCAATCTTCAGCCTGAACTGAGGGCACTTCGGTGTTCCAGCGCATCAGTGAGGAAGCTGCCATAATAATTGAACACAAGGGGGATGATATCCCACTAAATATCCCTTCCAGCCTGTTGGAAAAAGATGGCCAGATCATACCTACTTTCAGAAGCTATCAACTGTAGTAACTCTACATGTAACAAAGCAGCAAATAAGAACAGAGGTAGCAGAACAAGCATCCAACATTATCTTCTGGGATAACTCGGAGAGGAATTGATATAACTACTGAGAATATCTCAATTATTCCCCTTAATCAATATCACATAGCAACCTAAAGTAAGAGGGTAGGACTACTGACAAAGAAAAATACAAGCAATGTTTTCCAGCCAGTTGAGATACTCTTCACCTAGGAAGATACTGCCGACCTGAAAAGTGCTCTGAATGCTTTTCTTCCACTTTTAAACAACTAACCAAAAATCACACACTGCAACTAATACGCTCAAGGAAATGCTTCATCTGCTTTAGCCTACATCTTGGTAGTCCCTGGACATTCACAAACCCAGATGATCTAGGGAAGTCAACAGAGCAGACTGTTCCATCATTTCTTGAGAATAAAATAGACTCATCAACCTATCATATGTGTTCGTATGCATACAAAAATACAGCTGTGCACAGATTTCCTCAGAGAAAGGAAAAGCAGCCTGGATCACTTTTGAGGCTGGATGGCAAAGTTTCTGGCACATTGCTATGTGTCACAGTGATATTTGTGTTTACTGTCAAGACCAGGCACAAGTTTTTACTATTTTCAGCATTTGGGGAAAAACCTCCCTGTTCTGGGAACTTTGTGCAGCCAGCATTTCCCCACTTGAAATATTTGCCCTAACTGAAAAGGCGCTTAGTGAGTCCCCGAATCCTCATTCTAATCAGGAGTCCCAAAGTTTGATTTATGTAAGCAGTAACTAAACCCTGTTGTGCTGTGATGAAGCCATTCAGTAGTCACACAGCTCTGTAGCAGCCCAGCACATGGCTGGTTTTAAGCGTGATTGTTTGCTCCATTGGTCAGATGCCATTGCAGAGCCTAGGGAACAATGATACATGGCAGTAGACTATATTTTTATTTTGATTCATTTCTGATCCTCTGATGAGTTGTAGCATAAGCATTTGCTGCTTTAGCTAGGCTGGATTGAAATCGAGCATTACACATTGATTAGAAATGGCATATTCTCTCTCACGTTCTTATTTGCTGAGCTCCCACATGCTGCTGAAAACAACAGAATATGAATTCAATGCAGTTGGCTGATGTCTTATGCCTCAGAGTAATTTCTCCTCATGTCTTTTCTGCTGCTGTCTCAATTAAAACTATGTTTGACCACTCTGGCAGGAAATTCCATTAAAGAGAATCATAAGAGGTGCCAAACAAAACATTAAGACCTTTTGCTTTTCCACACTCACAACATAAACCATAGTGCCTATCCATGCCCCTATTCCGCAGGATCAACTGCTTCCTAAAGAGGTTACTGTTTCTTGAATATTTTTTAGCTCCATCTGTCTATTTTACAAGATGTTATATACCTACTCACCTCAAATGAAAGTGTGATTCATAGTGCTTCCTCACCTCCTGCTGTTCACAACTTGCTCAAACACAGAGTTCAGAAAGGGATGCCTGCTCATGTTACTCTTGCTATAACGGACATGAGTGGCAAGTATTTTCTTCTGACCCCATACTCCCACATAATCTAAGCTGTATCTCTGAGAAGTGAGCCATTTAGCATTTCAATCTATTTCATTCTTCTCCCAAAGTGCTCCCTTGGTGTGGAAGAAGGTGACATCCTCCACAGTATTTTTGATACGCAAAAGTCTACAAGGGTTGCTCTCTGGGTGGCCCGTCTCCAAGATGGGAAAATCCCCAAGACTAGCTCCACAGAGCCCAGCGGTGCTTATGCAGGGAGCAAGACAGCAGCAATTGATATTACAGTAACTGTGCTGGAAAATTCCCCCATCCTCCCCTGAGCATCTGTTCTACACGTGTCGAACAGACCTTCTTTGTCTGTTGTCCAGCAACATGTGAGTGAACCCAACTTCCCCGAGGGAATGGAGGGATACAGGAGAAGTCAGCATAAAGATTTGTGCTGGAAGGATAAAAGATAACAGCCCATCAAACTCCAGACCTTTAAAGCTTAACACTTTCTTTCAAATTTGCTCTCACACTGCTGCACTGTGCCAGAATATAAGAAGTTTATGACCCTGACTTACATTTACTGCTTCTTATCAAGACATTGCAAAAAGAAAAAAAAAATATATATATATATAGTATACAACCAAAAAAATACAATTGGTAACTGCTCATATCTTAAAATTTTGTTGAGATCTGTTCAACTTGTAACAATCACAACTGTACAAGACAGCACAGAGACCCAGGCAAATATTTTCTTAAGTTATTTCTTTGCAGAACTGTCTTTATCATCTCCCATACACGTCTCTCAAAAAATTTTAATTCACAGTTTACTCCTGGTAAATTCAAAATGCCAAGGCATCAGATCCTATCTAGTTTGATATCCAAGCCACTTAGTCATGTGAACTTAATCCCATTTCACGTAGAAGCATGAAGTAATCTAAGATTATTCAAAAAAGCATGAATTCAAATGTTGGGGTTTTTTCTTTAGCTTTACCCTGTGACATTTTATCTTCCCAAACTTCCTGCAAAAGAGCTGGTTTCAGGAAAGTACAGCTAAGTCACCACAGAACACCTGAAAAAATGTTCTAGTGACAAATGAAATTTATTAGCACAGTATCAAAACAAGACCACGTCTTGTTTTTAAGGTCCCAAGTCCCTAGAGAGGTGCTTATTTGGTAGCTTCTGCCTATACTGGTCCTCCTGGAGTGAACACCATGCTGCAAATTCATAGCGTGGACAAATTCACTTAGATTTTCAGTCTGAAGTATGCGTAAAAGCATCACTATTTCACACTAATTCACACAGTTCCTGTAAATATTTTGCATAAGACAAAGAACAAATGATCTGAAAAATATTCAGGCAGCAACAGAAGAATAGGAAGACTGCAAATGCGCTGCTTGAGGGAAAAAAAGAACACAGCCTGGGGTGAAAATCTTCAGTTATTTCTTAGAAGTTGAGAAAACAATAGATGTGTGATGCGCAAAAATGGTGGCCCACCATTTTAACATTATCAATTAACTGAATCAATGAATATTCTGCATTTTGCTCGTTAGCATTTTTATATAAAAGCACTGGTCTATTCTCTTCTCAGGAGATGGATTAAATTTGCATGAGTTCGGGATAAACATTACTTTAGAGCCCATGGCGCATCTCATTTCTAAACGTCATTTAAAAATACAGAGGCAAAGCAAATGATCAGCACAGGAAGCACCTGCGAGAAAAGCAAAAAGGGGAAAGGCAAAGGAGAAAAAGGGGAATTTGGGACAAAGAACGCTGGAGAGCTGAGATAACAAGAGGTGGAAGCTGTACCCATCTGCAGCACCAAGGAAACACTGCTCTCACTATACCCATCCTATACCTGCCTCCCACATGCCCTGGCATCACCCTTAGAGTTTCCAGGGACAAGGCATGGGCTGGTAAGATGTGCTGGAGCTGCTGGCAATCATTTCACTGTTCGCCTTGTATGAACCTGAAGCTAGCCCTGCATGAACCATATGGGTGACAGAAGGTTGGCAGCATCCTTGAACATCCATTTCTAGCAGAAATGGTGCAGGAGAGTAGTACCAAGCCCTATAAAGTCACCTGTGACCCCCAGGGTCCACCTACAGAAGAACATGCAGCATGTGTCTGCAATTACATGAATCCTCCATCCCTTCTCTAGGGTGTTTGCTCATTGCAACTACCTTTTCACAAAGGCCACCCAGGAATGAAGAGGAAAATCTATTAGCTGCTCACCTGCTCTAAATTCGAAAAGGTGAACAAGAGGGTCCATATCCTATTATGAATCCCCCATGCTCTTCAGTTCCACAGACTATTCCATTATTGCATTTCTGGTTGAGTACAGATCCACATTTGGATACTGTGCATGATGGAAATTCTCTTGGTTTTCTGGAATTCATTACAACCTTGATCCACTCCAAACACACAGGAAAGCACGAAACAATAGAAAGAGCCTTCCAACTGTCACCTTGGATTTGTCATCAAATGTGGAATATTATGGGAAAACTTTCAAGAGGTGAAACATATATCTTCCAAACTGGCAAAATATGCAAAACAACACTTCATCATGTTTAACTGGCTCTCAGGTGACTCCCTGTACTGTTCACAGTCACTGACTTGAGGCTAGATACAGTAAGCCTGTCAGAAGTGTTTTAAGCTTAGCAATGGCCAAAATCAAGCAAACAAAAATTCCACTCTTTTCAGTATTTATGTAGTGTTATAAAATATATATTTTTGCCGTAAGACTGCTGCTTGCTTATATGCCACATAGCCCATAGCACATCTTTTAATACAGCAGTTAAAGCTACTGAACTCTATCAGTTCATTTCTAAGACACAAATTCAATGCGTTTATTAACAATATCTGTACAATGGAACTTCCCAGGTCTGTTGTGACATATATACAAAAGCCTAATATACTTCATCTACAGTAAAATCAAGGTTGCTTTTACTGAAACTTGAAAGACAGTCACCAGTTTCTGGTCTGAAGTAAAACATAGGCGTTGCTATGATTTGAACGTGTTGGTTACAATATTTTCTTCTATGTTTTAATGCAGTGGAGCGTGTATTGGCTGAAACCCAACAGGGATTTTTTCACAACTTCTACACAGCTAGAATCGTCAAAACAATTTTAAATGATCTGTATGGTCAGTTGGGTAAAATTTGTAATACAGTAGCTAAACAAAAACAGTCAATAATTGATTCTGCAACTATTCCTCATGATAATTTTTCATATATTAAAAAAAAAAAAAAAAGCTATCGCTATCTGCTGTTAGCTATTTTTCCTAGTACAGAAGCATCAACATCCTAAAAGTCTTTCTCTTTCATTAATAAAAGTATAGCCCTATGTATCTATATATTAATAGCATAACATTTGAAGATGCTGAATCTTGCCTAAAACGAGTCCATCTGTTGTGCTCTGAGTAAGATATTCCCATAAAATACAGATGCAATAAGAGATGTACACTTGCAATCTCATGCTTTGGAGTTAAGGAGAAAAAGCTAAACCTTCTGTCTAAAAGAAAAAAAAAAATCTAAGGCAAACCAACTAAGCACAAATGGCTTCATCTTTTGATGTTGCTGGATCAAGCATTCTTTGCTGGCATGTTCAGAATCAAAAGAAACATCCTGATAATGAGATATAGTGTTTTTGTGATCTTTTTTGATTTCCTGTATTAACATTAATGAAATAAAGAAGGCAACATCTGAAGTCTAAGGTCTTCATTCTTACATAGCACAAAATCCTTTGTGGCCAAAACAGAATTGAAAAAGAAGTCATATCTCTTAGACAAAAAGCATATAAACTTGTTTTGCAATATGCAAACCTATTTCTCATTAAGTTTCATGTTCTCTACTTATTTCCATCATCTGTTTTCTCATGCTCCATTTATGTGAAAATTCATGTGATGTTCAGTCCATTTGCATTGTTCATATCCCTGAGACAAGGTCTACCTGAAGTTAAAATATACGTTCATACATACTGGCCTATACACTACATGAATTTCAGCCCTTACTTGTATACTTTATGACCCTTCTTATAGAAGGAAGTATTCCTAATAACCACCTACTTGAGCTCCCAGAAAAAACGTTCCAGGAAGAATAAAATCTTGTCAGGTACCTATGAGCAGCAGATATGATGCCTAGAAAAACAAGAATGAAAATTATCTTCTCTCAAGTCAAACAGCTGCAATACAACTTTTGCATGTCTCACTAATACGTCAATCACCTCTAAATTAATTCCAGAGGAGTCTCTATTTCTGTTTTTGTTCACTCCTAGTAGGGTTAAAATACAACAGAGCCAACTGTAATCATAGAAACTTCAATTTGAAAACCATTCCAATTGTTTTAGAAATATTCATTGAGGCACTTAAGCAGACACAACTTTAAGGATATGAGTTGATTCTATTAATTTCATGTAAGACTAATCCCAAAGCAGAGCTCTGAATATATGTAACTTTCATTCTGCTGTGAGTTAGAAAAACACTTCATTTGACTGATTTAATCAGGTACAAATGCACATAGGCTTAACGATGATACCTTGCCAAGGTGGCCAAAGAAGGCAAAGTCAGCTATGGCACAGAAGCAGTTCTTGTTGTACAAGCCCTTTATCCACACTGTAGAAAGAGGTCTGTTTTGCACGCAGCTTTGCGAAAAGTAGTCCGGAGTATTATTGCCCATGGAGCCTTCATAAGCTTCCTATTAGCCATTCAGGATACTGCACACACAAAAAAATATTGGGGGGAGGGAGCAGGGGGCAAAGGGGTGCATTTTTGAGCTCCCTCTCTCTCCTGTGTTATTGTTAACTAAATAATAATACATAGGACTCAAAGAGTCAGCAATAATAGCCCCAAAGAACCTGCAACTTCTGTGCTTCCCCATGAAACATCCTAACGGTTACACACAGATGATGTTTGCAAGTCCCTTACATTCTATACCAGATTCACAAAATAACAGTTTGTACAAAAGCAAAAACTTGGTCTACCACCACAGTGGGCAAAAAGCTTTTCACCCAAGTTAGCCAGAGTCTTCATTATACGCATTTTGAGATGGGTACTGAAAGACTGACAACACCTATTCTGCTATGAAACACATCAGAGCAAAAGTTCTCCTCTCCAAACACATTTCAATGAATAAAATGATTGCCTATCAGTTTAATCCTTGATAGCATTTACCAAAGACATATTTGAGCCTGTACTAAATATGCTAAGGCTGAATTTGCCATCTTATTAAACTACACATTCATTTTCACTCTTCCCGGGTCTCCCATCTCCTATTTATATCAATTTCACAGCCAGGTATGATTCTGAGCAGAGTACAGCCTTCTGTAATACCACTCAAATGTAATAGAGGGGAAAAAACAAACAAACAAAAAAAAAAAAACCACACACAAAGAAAAAAAAACTCCCACTGTTTTTAAGATTGTACAAAGAATTACCCCTACATGCTTTGTTCCATAAGAAAACTGCCCTTCAAATGTCCTTCTCTTACACAGCAAAAGTATTAAATGTTAAATGACCACTGACAGGACTGACAGAGTGCACTAGAAAAAAAAGAAAATCATTCTTTGGGTTTCCACTTTAGCTACTTGATCATTCCTGGTAAAGCCTTATTTTTTTGTATCTAATTTCTCAAAGCTTATGCCTGTATAAACATTTAAGCTTCTTATTAATATGGCTCAGCTTATTTCTTTTTATC
>JAOWBP010002392.1:25869760-25908487 GCA_028571105.1 Tragopan temminckii | reverse complement strand
GGAAAACTACTGTGTATTCAACAATATCATTTTCAACCACTGTGCTTCCTACTGGATTTTTTGACAAATAACATCATGCTGTATTAATTTCATCTGCGTCCTTCCTCCCTGAAAACACTCTGTAAATTATGTAAATTGTCAACTAAGTCATCATCCTCTTAATGTTTTGAGTTCCTAAAAGTATGTATGTATTTCAGAAAAGAGCATTTCCACACACGGGTGAAATTCAGGTGGCATATAAGATCCGTGAACATCCTTTTTTTTCTTAAGCAAAGAAATGTCACTGCCAAAACAAAACAATCTCCAAAACTCCAAATCTGTGTTACTCTCACCAGTGCATTTCCAACAGCAATAGCAATGCAGTGGTGACAAGACGCAAGTAGCAAACCACTGTTTTTATTATGAAGTTATGCACATCTGTATTGCTTTTTGCTGACATTGCACCAGGTAGAGGAGACTTGGGAACTTCTCTATTTGTGAGCCCATCAATATAGAGGAGATATTCACTGTCAGATGCCCAGTACCAATACAACTTTTTCCTTGAATTTCTTTGTGCATTATCATCCCACACACTCAATTGTTTAGCAACAATTCCTTGTTTTAAATATATCATCTTACAAAAGCATGATACCACTGTCCTGAAGGAAAAATGTAGAGGTTTGGATTTATTTTTGAAAATGCTTGACTTCAGAAGTGACACAGACAATGGACTAGAACAGTGAATCAGTTCAGTTGGAAAAGACTCTATCATCAAATCCAACCATCTGCATAACACTACAAGTCCACTGCTAAAACATGTCCCTAAGCACCACATTCACATATCTCATAAATGCTTTCAGTGATGGGGGACTCCACCACCTCCGCTGGCAGCCTGTTCCAAGCCACCCTTTCCATGAAGAAAATATTCCCAACACTCAATCTGAACTTCCCCGGGAGCAATGTGAGTCCACTGCCTCATGTGCTATCACTAGTTACCCGAGAGAAGAGACCAACAGCCACCTCACTGCAACCTCTTTTCAGGTAGTTGGAGGGATTGATGGGGTCTCTCCTGAGCCCCAGTTCCTTCAGGTGCTCCTCATAAATATTATTTTCTAGATATCTATGACAGCTAGGTAAGCGGGCAGATTTTCAAAAGCCAAAAAAGAAGGTGTTAAAATCTGAGATTTTAACAAGCAGCCAAACTCAGGATAGCAAGTTGCTTCTAAGCTTTAAAGAAAGGATCAGACTGGACTTGGTTGCAGCTATCTGAAAACATGTACTATCTGTGCCACAAGCGTTAAAGGACCCATTATGTCAATCATGAGTCACAGGACATCACATCTTGCTCTCAAGCACAGCAGAGAGGCAGTGACTCTGCCAGTCTACTTATTAAGTTTGGGTGGTGGGAACTGTGTTTGAAGAAGTATTTTAAACATATGTATTAACCATGGCTCTTGACTGGTTGGGAGCTTGCAGCTGGAAGAGGAGATCAAAAGAGTTTTCTGGTGCATTTTTGTTGTTGTTTGTTTTGTTTTTAATACTAACTGGAGCTGGTAACAGGAGACTGCATCTGGGGGGAGTGGCAGAGGAAACACAGTATTTTCAGGCTATGTGAATTCCCACTTTTCCCTGATGTGGAGGACATCCCTGTCTTCAAACATCCCCACAAAATTATAAGATGTATTTATGAAGTTTCTATAAACTATGAAGATACTCAGCCCTACCTATAATGATAATTTAAGAGGAAAGTATTTACTGACAAGCAAAAAAGCACTTCAGGAAGTAACAAAGGAAAGCCATTCCCAACCCAAAACCTTCATTCCTAGTGGTAAATGGCATGAAAATCAGAACCCTTTTTGAAAATGTTTACTTCCCTCAGCTGACCAAGTAGTAGCAAAATTGTTTGAAAAGTTTACCCCCACTTATGTGTGCTACATGCTTTGTAAATCTGTCCTAAGCCTCTTTGTCTATTTCTTCTTTTTTTTCCATTTCCTTTTCATTACAGTCATGTTTTCCATTCACTGCAGTGATCTCACTGGAATATTTAATGTGTAGTCCAGAAGTCTCCCTGAATGAAAAACCCACTCTGAAGTCCACGGGATTATTCATGCTGATTTCAACGGGCACTGTCCTGGACCCTCAAGCTCAGCACAGTATTTACCCAACTAATGTCTATGTATGCATCATAACTGAGGTAAACGAGGCAATATGAATGCTTACATCGAACCACATATGCTTATGCTTCTTGATTAACTGTGTAACAAGCTGCGTTATTTGTGACACTGATAAGATATGAATTGATGATAGTGATTTATGATATTGATAATAAATTCCTGATAATTTGCCACTGTGTTTAGTACCTACCAGTGCAATTTCTCTTCCCTGCATTTGTCTCATTTCTGTTTGAACAGTTCCATATGGCTCCCACAGTAACATGGGGCAATGAGCTGTATCATGTGAAATAGTAGTTCAGGCTGTCTGATAATTGTGCACTGTCTGCTCTCAGTTCTTTTAGGAAAAGAATGAGGGATTGCTCCCCACTCACCTTTTCTATACCATTCCTCTTCTCCCATGGGAATCTCTTTCCCAAACTGTGTGATGCGTTCCATTTGATTTCTTCTGTGTCAAAGCAGTTCTGCTCTGATCACTCCCACATCTTCCCTCCCCCTTCCAATTCTGTCTTCTTTATATCGTTTTTACAAAAATGCACAGTTACTCAAGATGAGCAATAAGTTTAACTTAAAAGTAGTATAAAATGACCTTTCTTGTGCTCAGTTCCTGATATTGTGCTTGGATTTTTTTTTTTCTTTTCCTGCCTCCCTTTGCTGCTGCTTTGTAATAGCTACAGTGACTCTAATTTAGAAGTTATCACTATGTGTGCCTAACTATTGTCACGTTATTCATACATATTGCTCTATACCTACAGAAAGGGAATTTTTACCCGTGGTTTTATTTCCCAGATGCTCAGCATACTGAATTTTACTGCAACTCTTTGTGGTCCATTTCAGTTCTTATTGTTCTGGATACATTTCATTAAAAACTTATGTGCCTCACTAATTCTGTTTTCCAGATAAATTTCCAATATGTTGAACAGCATCAGCCTCCAATGATTTTTATGAAACTCACTTACATCCTCCCTGCATCGCAAAAACCGGCCGTTTAGACCTGCTGGTTTTTTTTCCTGTCCCCTTATTTCTTATTAGATATTCTAATCTGTTGTGAAAGGGGTTATCCCTTGGCAATTCAGTTTCTTTAAAGCTTTTATACTTGAGCCGGAGCTCTGTTCACACATGTATTAGAAGAGCAGAGGCAAACTGCTTGCCAGAAACAGCATCATTTGAGTTTGATCTGTCATTAGCCTGGTAAGAGAGCTCTTTTGAAACATTAACCTTCATGTTATCTTTACAAATATGATTAAGGCTCAGTATTAAGAGAGCATTTTAGGATGCAGTCGGGAAGGAAGAGGGGAGCCTCAGCCTCTTACATGTTAGCAGGACAGTAGAGTATTTGAGGTTTCTTCTTCTGGAAAATATTCAGGTGAAACATACTGTGAAAATCAACTTTAGAAGAAGCAAATGTTCACAAAATGTCTTCTCGCAGCTACAATTTATGTTAATTTCCTGCCAGTGTGGTCATTCTGGATAGGAGGGGATCAAAAGTAAAAGCAACGTGAGACTTTACTAAGCTTTCCCAGCCTACAAGCACAAAGACTTCCAGTGAAACCAGCAGTCCCAGGAGCATCTGAGCTCCCGGTCCTGTGGTAACACAGACATGTGCTGTATGATCAACAGCACTGCAAGTTGCCCTCAGGGCTGGTCCTGTACGCTTATGCCACTTCAGCAGCATGGATTGTCCCCAGGGACATTCTGCCCACCACCACCTTCAGCTCTCTTACAAGCTCGTCTTCCCTTCAGTTAAGGGGTAAAACCTCAAATTTAAGTGCTGCATCTCAAAAGACTTGTATGTCAGGGAAAAAAAAATAAAATTCAGAAGCAAAACAATACACAGAAATTGAGACCAAGTACTGACCAGTAGAGAATACAGTACAGCCAGAAATACAACCAGAAGGAGCGCTGGAGGTTGAACCAGGGAAAGAGAGGAAATCAAATCCAGAAACCAAGTGTCAGTGTCAGTTGTGCAATCTGTTTTCACAGAATCATCTAAATCTGAATTAGTGAATTCCACTTCAGCTTTTGCTTCTACCCACCACGACATGCGCGGTATCTGGGAAATGAGTGAGGCACATCTCTGCAGAACAGCATGAGTCCGGTGCCTCCAAAAGGCTGAAGTCAATACGTTCCTGTGTCAGATGCATGCAGCAGGGTAGCCATCCCAGCTGCACAACACATGATGTGTCGACTGCTTTACATAGGGTGGGTCAGGAAGAGGCTCATTAAGGAGAAACTCTACAGCTCTGCTTGCAACATCTTTGCATCCTCGACTAGTTTTACACCAAAGCCAAATTACACTGTTTTCAGAAAAGGGTTATTCTACATGGAGACAGAAATCTCAACAGAATGGTCAGATGAACAGTGTCTAGTACATTAGATAGACATATGCCGCTGATCTTTCATATCATTATTTCATTGTTGAGAAGAAAACATACACTTAACTTTTTATGTAGTAATATTTACAACAAAGCATTCCAGTGACCAAATTCTGATTATCCTACATAGGTGATGACAGACAGAGCTTCTCCCGGAGTACACTTTGCAGTGAAGGAGTCTCAGCCTAACCATTTCCTCTGAGCTGAATTTCTCTCCTGTCTGGAAAGGCCATGACCCCACTCCCTAAAGGTATACACAAACTAATTCCCTCAAAAACAGTCAGTGGAATTCAGTACACAAATCATCCTATTTGTAAACTAAGAGCTAACCTCTGAGATGGCTTTCCACAGAAGTATAGTTCACCAATTGGCTAAGACAAGCAATGACAGCACATTTTACAAAGGCTGGAGTATTTGTGTGGCATTTTTGGGCAGTGTGAGCGTGTTCCTGTGGCCACATTTTTTTGGCACACCTGCTGGGAAGCAGTGCTGGACGGAAGTGAATTACATCACTGCTTTGATTACTGAACAGTCCCCACTGTGGAACTTCCCCACAGTGGACCTGAAAGCTATTCCTGAATAATTGAAGGTACCATCGCATAGCTGTTAGAGATGATAAACAGTTTGGTTTTGCTTTTCCCATCCTTGACCCTTCCGTTGGCCTTTCAGCTGTAAAATAGGCCACAGCATTACATGCGAGAAACACTGTACATCCTAGCAAGGCCAATGACAATTGCACTCCTGGAACTCCTACATCACTCTCATATCTGCTTATACAGTGAATACACTGGCTTCTATTTATCCCAAACCTTTAAAACAAAGCTAAAACTGTATTATTCTACTCTTGATCTAGTTCTATCAGAGGAAGATTTTGTGAGTAACTCATTGAGATAAGCACCTGAAAGTAGACACCCCCTCCAGTGTTGAATAGTACCTTGGCTAGTCTGTCCTGTCTGTGATACAAGCTTGTTTATGAAAAATGAAAGATTTTTGGAGTGCTAATTCCTGTTCCACAGACAATCTGCAGTCTATTTGCTCTTCCTTTTTGGCTTTAATTTTTAATGGGGCCTTAAAACATATTTTTCCTTAAAATGACAACATTCTTTTCTGCCCTCTCTGTTCATGGGGCTTTGTGTGCCCATAAACAGTTTAAGAGTTCCCTTCACACCTGTGTTGCACATGTGTGCCTGTAATAAAGGCTCTCTTATCTATCCTGCACTGATAAACTTAACAGCACAGTGTTTAAGAAAAAGCACTGTCCTTGTGACTGCAGTGAACAGAAGAAAACCCAAACCTACAGCAGTGACATTAAGGTCTGAATTAGGAGAGAACTTGACCCATGAAGCTCATTAAAAAATCTGCTCTCTCAGGTACTAGGGGTGTCTCTAGTTTGCACTCTGGGATTTAAACTCTCTGTAACCTGAGTTCATTGAAGTGCACTGGTAATAGAAATCCCCACTTGTATTTCAAATGAATATCTGCCTACGAAGTGTCTCCATGCATTAAGGTCTTTAAAAATTCTACAAATATTTTTTCATGAAAAAATAAATCTAAGCACTGGGCCAGATACATGTTCCTCAGTTTGGCAAAATCAGGAGGGAAAGTTAGGAAAAGCTAATCATTAAACTTTGACTTTGAAGCATTCTTTCAAGCAGCCTATCCTTTCTTCAGCACTCCAGCCAGTCAATCATCCTTCACTTCGAATGACATCCAAAGATAAAAAAATTCTTACACATTCACTAACCATATTAGTGTTGCCTTTCAGCTTATGATCTGTCTACCCCTGCTGTTTAGTCAATGCTTACACCAAGATGCATACAGATAAACAAATAGGTTAATAAAGCTGAACATTCCTGCATATGAGGCCCTTATAAAATTTTGCACCACTTAGCATATTTTACGTGTTTATACCATACAAAAAATTAGAACTTCCTATTTGTCACACATTCTAGCCACTTCCCTAGAGAAATAAAGGGACAGAGTCTTTCTTATTTCTTCTCCTGGCTCCAGTGTGGGAGCAGAGAAGCTGTGGGGAAGGCGAGCAGACCTGCAGCTCCTGACCAGGCAGCAAATCCTGCTCAAAGATGCAAGAAGACAGCTTGCATCATCCCAAGGTTTTGCTGCATCCTTCCTTTGGCTCCCTGGACTCCGTGTTCCTTACTTGGAAAATTGTGCCAAAAATGCCAGTTAACATAACCTGAACTATGCTAAAGCCATACTGCTGATCAAAAACAGCTCATTCAGAAAACACCCCCTGGAAACTCGTTTACGTAGTGGGGAGTGGATTGGCATGCAGTAAGACTTCCAAGCCGCGACTTCTCTTTTCAGCTGTCTGCACTGCTCCTGCTGTCCAAGCTCCAAGTTGAGGTCTCAAAAGGAAGTAATCCCCAAGTTGGCCTGACCACAGGACATTTTGGGATCTGCAAGACCATCTCAGTCTATTTTAACTTAAGCACTGGTACAAAGTCTAAGAGAAATTTATCTTCACAGAGAAAAGCTTTATCTTCTGGTTAGACAACACCACACACTACAATTTGATACTTAATAAACACTCTCAGAGCTATAATACTAGTATTCACTTGGTCACTTATCATTTTAGCAGTAAAAAACAACTGACACTAAAGTTCAGTTGCAATGTTTTGCAGCTGCTGTGGTGAGGACCCCCTTGGAAAGTAATTTCCAGAGGATTCTTGTTGTTAAAAAACCATTTCCTCGGTGAGGAATGGGGTGTCTGGAAGATAGCAATGGGGACAAAACTAAGCACAGAAGTTCAAAAGCATTCCTGAAGAGCATTTAAAAAACTCTCTATTTATTCAAACAATTGCAAAAACATTTTAAGCTGTTAAGGAGTATAGCCTCTCCACCAAAATACAAACTTGTTGGCCTACCTTTGGATGGATGTTCTTCCTCATTTCCCTAAAAAGTCACGAGGCAGCACCAGCACTTGCCTCCACCCAGGAGAAGGTATAGAAGATGGATGGCAAACTCCTGTTTCCCCCAGTCTTCCCACAGCTTCCAGCATTTCCATTCTTAAACACTAACCCACTAGAGTTTCCTGCCCCAAAATCTGGTTGAACTACTTTATTATGAGTAATATACATTGCAAATTTAGTTTTGTTGGGATTAACAGGAACTGAGAGGGTCTGGAAGAATAACTTCAGCCTCACTGAGTAACCTGCAGTGTTTAGCTCACACATCGCAGAGTATGGTTGGTTTGGTAGGTCAGATGGCGTCATTGCTACATGAAAGGGAGGGAAACTCACATTTCAGAATTACAAGTCTGATAAAATTTTCAGACTATGCCAGACTATGAAACACCTGATGTCTTCACGTGTACTTGACATCTCCCATCACCACAGACTGTTGATGTGATGATCCCTCCACACAAAGAACAATAATGATGCCACGGTATTTATCTCTGGAAACACTGCCAAATTTATCATCAGTAAACATACCAGCTGCGCCACCTTTGCTGGTCTGCTAGTCACCCTGTACCCTGGTAGATGACAGCCAGCTTTTTTCTCCCTCCCTGTTTCTTTCGTTACTGTTATCCCTTCACGTTACTCACTGTACACTCTCTCTCCATGTGAATGTTGTATGTTAACCATCAAATGACAATCTGGAACTCCTTCTTTGGTAAGGAATGTAATTGTTCTCCCCACCCCTAATGAGGAGATGGTCATTTCACAGCTCCTCTTCCCCTCCCTCCCTCCTGAAGAGCAATAGGGAAACAATGCACGAGAAGGAAGAAAAGTTCCCACCCCACACTCCTCCTATCAAAGAGACATAGGTGGCTCACAGCTCAGTCTCTGTATCCTGTGCAACCTAATTCCCCAATGCAGAGAAGTGGATAAACTTTTATTTTTATCACAAAAAACAAGAGGGTGTCCTAAGCAAGTTTGCTATGAACCAGAAGAGTGGAAGGCTCTGCTCTTTTGCTGTCAACCCAAAAAAGAAGAAACAAACAAACAAGAAAGGCAAGGCTGTGCTGGCCCTGCCAGCTTAGGTCAGCAGAACATTTAGCCATTTTTAACCCAGATGCTGCTGAAGACACACTCAGGAGATAAAATGCATGCCAAGCCCAAAGTTCCCTAACGCTACCTTTTGCTTGCAGCTCTACATCATGTTGGACAGAGGTTTTCCTACTTTAAATCTATACTCTGTAAGAACTTGCTATGAACAGAGATCATATACCCTGCCTGTGGTAGGGGAGTTGGGACTTGATGATCCTTGAAATCCTTTCCAACCCAAGCTATTCTATGATTCCATGGTATGAGCAACAGTACTGCTGTGTTATGCTTCACACGAACAGACCCACGGTAAGAAAATCACAGAAGGCACTGCGGCCCACCAGAAAATCTAACCATCACAGGAGCAGATCGAGTCTTCCTTAGAACTTGAAGCATTTTGATAAGAAAGCCCTCAAAAGCTGCTTTTATTTGCAACTTCAGGAAGCTACCTCACTAAGCTATGTGAGATGGGAACCTAGCTCCAATTGCAAAGGACTTAGATATCTATGAACTGACTTGAATACTTGATACTGGCCACCTGAAGCACCACAGTGTCCCTCTGTGAAACAACACTCTCTCTGCTGAGAGAGAAGAAAACCAACGAACAACAACCCCACCAAACTAAAAGGAGGGGATGAAAGAATATGAAAGCAAAAAGACTAAGTACAAGATGGCAGCACATCTGTCACTACCTTTTTTTTTATACAGATTAAATCTTACTGACACTTCTGAAAATGAATTGAACTCAATTCACTCCAAACAGATTAGTTACACTAGTTTCATTTCTATTAGTGGCTTTACAAATGACTTGCTCTCTTCCCTTCCAGTGCCCTCTTATGCCAAAATACCAAACTTCAACATCTCTACAGGCTGTCCTGAAGAGATTCGCCATTTTGTGTAGGAACACACAATAAAGAACATCCAAAAACTACTCTGTTCTGTGGAAAAAAAAAAAAAAAAAAAAGGAAAATAAAGGAGTTTTTTTTTCTCATGAAATGCATTACTTTCAGAGTAATTTCTATCTTTCTACTTAAGGTTGAGATTCCAAGAATAAACATTTGCCACAGCAAAACAGACATGTTCTGTTTGCAATTCCTTTTAACAGATCCCATTTTCGTTATTTAAGACTTGCAGAAAGAGATCGCACTGACAGCAAGTCACTGCTTCCCTCCATGAGAGCTGCCAAAATGCACAGAACTGAGCCCTGTCCTCTCGCTCCCCGGCCTGATGAGTACGCCTTTAGAGGCATGCACAGCCTGGTTCACACTTACATGATGCACAGAGAATGAGGCAGAGGGCTTGCATAGTGAAGCAACACCTCATTCTCGAGCATGTGCAGAGCAGTCCACCTTCGCTTACTGCTAAAATCACTAAAGCAGTGCCATTTGCACTGCATATGTGCAAGATGCATGTCTCCAAGATTCATTACTGCGCATATGAAAATTCAATCATATCAAAGCTTAGCTTTAAGAAAGTCCCAAGGGGCTAAACCATGTGCTTATGTACTTTGAGGGGGGAAAAAACAACCCTTAAATTTTTCTTTTTTTGGTAGCATTGCCCCAGTCTTTTTTTTTTTTTTTTTTTTTTTAAAGTAAGAATAAAATAGATGCTGAATGAGTGAACTCCACATTCCTTCTGTGTGTTTATATCTATCCATTTCATAAATCGAGTTTTGTTTCTGTGCAAACACAAGTATATAAATCATAGATGGATTTAGAGTCAATCGCGAGAAAACTAGCTTTAATGAATAATTATTTCATTTGAAAACTGCTTTGCTTTTGTCATTTAGTACAACAACATGTATACTTTCATGCTCTTTCTCTCTCTACTTTTTGTGGCTCTTTCAAAAGCAGACTATTCTGCAATTTGGAAATCCCAGACATTCACCTATTTTCATTAGGACTTGAAAATTGCTTTTTTCATGATGCTTTTTATGAAAGTAAATTTGTAGTTCAATCAAAAAGGGAATCATTGTACTGAAGGAAAGTGATGGTTTGGGTTTGCACATCTTACATTTGATCAAAAGAGAACAGATGAATGTATATGTTCTCTAAAATACTTTTCCAAGAGAAGTTCATTAAAAAATAATATACAAAATGAATCTGCTCTTCCTGACTTTTGTATAAGCCATTCACATCCATGAACGTGAATCTCATAGAAGTTGGTTTCAACTTAGAGATACCAAAAATGCAATGTAAGTCATAGTTGAAAGACAAGGATTTTCAGAGTGTCAACCCTCAGTTATCCAAAGCACAATCAAAATGCACACGGAGCTTTACTAGTGGAGCCAAAGCAAGGAGGCAGTCCCTGCTTTTCTTCCTCATTCCTAAACATCACACAAACCTTGACTTCTTGGACCTGTTACCAACATCTGGTGGCTGCCACGGCAGACCCTGCTGGCACCATGAACTGACAGGCCAAGAGGGGCATGCTGCTGGCTGCAACCTCCAACCCAGGTGGGAAGGAAAGGTCTCTGCTTTGAAGGTGCTCTGCAAATCAAAATTTCTACATGTATAATAAAAGGGTTTTTTGGATATAGTCTAACAAGAACTACAGAACTGAAGAGGAGAGCCATGCAAACAAACAGGAGCAGGAACTTCATGGGACTCCTTTGTGGAGTTAAATTTCTCCAAAATGGCATTTCCAGAGTGACGCACTCGTACAACTATGGAAGGATAAGACTCAGCTGAGAAGCCATGAGATACAAAGTGCTTGCAAGACACAGCCAGTGTTGAGATAATTAAAGACAAAATTAAGCTTGTGCTATACTGGCATCTGCAAAACATCAGTTAATCAAACATAGTGTGCTAATCAGAGTCATTTTTCTGAGGGAAAAATGTAATCGAGCTTCATCATCTTTTGTGTTGTCCTCAGACTCTGACAGACTTTCCAGACAGAAACTAAATTTCCCTAAATATTTGCACAACTGGCACTGCATCAGAACCCGAGACATTTTCTAGGCGCTACTGCAACATTAGTAGGAAGTAGTGCTAGAAAAGCCACTTTATAGGCATTTTTGTTCTGTACTAAGAAGTCAAATAATAATAACAAATTAAAGTGGGCACCAAAGCATAACCCAGGAAGGAGCTAATACTCCACATCCCATTTTTGCAATCAAGAGACAAGGCACTCAACTATTTAGCAAGACTGCTGCCAGTAAGCCAGTGTCTCCCAGATTCCACAAAGAAGAGCAAAGAATACATTCTCTAGTGACCTCTGCAGATTTAGCAATCCTGTGCTTTTTTGGTTTGGGTTTTTTTCCTGGTATTTTTTCTTTTTCATTTTTGGACTGTTGCTGGATGTAACTTCTAGGTATTGTAATCAATTTATTTTTAATTCAATGGAGAAATAATTCATACTGTCTTGGTTGCTAGCTATTCAAGATATTGTGGTTGCATTTTTGGTGTCTTTGGTACATTCTTTTGTAACATTCTCAGGGCACTGAAGTCAATTACTAAATTTCATGCTGTTTTACTTGCTACAAAGCACCATCCAAGCATTTTCTAGCAAGTCCTTGTGGGTAACTACATCCTGTTTAAGAAGTGCATGCATACCCGTGTGCTGATAGAGATGAGGTCAGTGCCAGTGTAGCCATTTTGATTAATGCCTTTATGCTTTGGTCTCTGTGGGCTTAAGCCTCTTAGCACAAGAGTAAAAAAAAAAAAAAAATCAATCAAATTAAGCCAAGCACATCTGAAACACAAAGACTTCGCTGGTATCTGTCCGTCATGCCTCTGTAGCGTTATAACTCATCCCAGCTTTTTTCTCCTTCTCTGTTCCAAACCTCATCATCTCTCACCCACCCTGCAGACATATCCATCTCCTTTCCTGGCTGTCCCACTCCTTCCCTCACTGCTGCTGCTCCCGCTGTGCGTGTGGGGAAATGGGAGGGCCCGCCCTGGTAGGAGGCACAAACCCAACAAGCTATGTAGCAGTGGGGGAAACGGGAGACGCGACCTGTCAGGAAGATAAATGCAAGAACAGCTTTCAGCCGGGGCTTGGGAAAGGTAGGAGGTCATGGAACCTACAGGTTGAAGAAGGGAAATGGCTGGAAATGGAGCTCGGTAGCTCTTAGTCTACCACATCATTGCGCTCGAGGAGGAAACCCCAGTGCTGATGTAGGGAGGATGAGAGAGGGAACACAACCCGGAGGGAAGAAATCTGAAATGTGGTGAACTGAAATTGCTACAGTGCCACCATAAAGTGCCACTATGAACAGTTATGACTTGCAATCCTAATTATGATATATGGGCATTTTCCTTTCAGGTTGTGTCACTGTAGCAGAACGATGACACAGTAGAGCTTTCCCTACTAATGCAGTGGAAGCCGTATCTAACATGCAGAAAAAGTAACACTGCCAATCTGGCCTCTTTTATTTATGGCTCTATTCACTGCATTTCATTTATTGAGAGAGATGATGTATCCAATATATCCATGACAACTTTCTAGAAGTAGCTAACTACCAAAATGCTGGCTGCTCCCAAAAGTCATTCCTCTAAATCAAGTTGTGAAAGGAAACTGGTGGCAGACAGCATACAGAACTGAGCCCTCTGAAAAGTAACAATCTCACACGCACTGTACACTCCGATTTCTGAGCGTACTTTTCTCTTGTGCACATGCTGTAGACACCTTGTGATTTTCTGTGAAAATGGGAAAACATTAACAGTCTGCAGAAAGGGGAAAACGGGAGTGAAAATGAAGAATCGCGATGACAGTGAAGTCTCACCAATTTAGTATGTCAGTACTCCTCATTCTCTATTGATCCAAGGCAGTAAAGGGAATAAGAACAGAAAATAAATAATATTCCTCAGAAAGACATAAAAAGACAAGTCACAGTAAAATTCACGCTTGACTGCCAGTCTCTCCAGCAAGCCAAATCAGTTTACTTTGTTCACACAAAGTAATTTCTTTAATTTGAACTGGAACTTTGCCTGACAACGAAGCACAGGATCTTCCTTTTCTGGGTAGATGCACTGTAACCACCAGCTGAAATACATCAACACTCCAGATAAGCCATGAACTATTGTATCCGTTGATTTATAGCTGATTAAAGACTCCCAAGTTGCTCCTAGTCCTGAGAATTAATGTATTAAAGAAACCCTCTGCAAGCGTGTTGGTCTACAAAATAGGTTGCTGGCTGGTGAAGCTCCCAGCAGTTCTGGTGGCAGTCCTCTGATTTCCACTCCTGGTATCAGCAGATAGGTTACTGCACACCTCAGAGCTGTCACAGGATCCCTTGCAAAATCTATTAATTTAAGATTCATAACTCTACTCCTTAATAAAATTATTTCCTAGTCGTAAAAATTACTAAATTCACATTACCAAAATATGAAAGGTACTTCAATTTTCAACGTATTATAAATTCCATTAATGCAAAGGATTGCTTTAGAAAAAAAGGCATACACATCTCTATTCTTTTGGCAAATGGCACGCAAAATTTCAGTGTAAAGTCCCATAACCTAAACAAATCAATAACTAATCTAATAAGAGAGTAATTTACAGCAATTATTACAATGTCATGTTCTGGTTGAAACCATGTGTCACACCACTGTAAAGAATGCAGCGGCTTACCAACCCGGCAACTAGAAGCAACACCAACAATAAAGTCTTGTAGCAAGAGTAACTTTTTTTTTTCCTTCTACAGCAATTCTATGTCAATTGTTTTGCCTCAGGGTGGAGGATTGGAAATAATACCTCCAATTACTGCTAGTAAATCTGAGCCATTTTGTGTGAGAGCACACGGCTCCCGGGGACAGTCCCAGGTAGAGAGAAAGGAATCATGATCAACAGCCCTTACAGGAGGTGAAGCTTCACTCCCTGGGGAGCCACAGCCTCAGGGAGTTGCTTGAGGAAGAAGAGCACAAAGAGGCTTCCTCAGGTAAACTCACGGCAAGTGCTACATACAGGACATCTTAATATGTGTGCCACCTCTTCCAGGATTACAGATACTTAAAATGCTTTCTCTGGCTTGAAGTATACCCTGAGAGTTTGTGCCAGTAACTAGAAATCTATGGCAAACAATTCACGTTTACATGGGCAAAACCTTGCAAATGCTAACTTGTGGTCAGTGCACCTTGTTTTCCAGAAGCTAGGTAAATCACACCCAATCATCCTCATCATCGTGATAAACGTACACTCAAGAAATCAGGATGGTGCATGCAGAGAAAGATGGCAAGACTTCTCCAAAAGGCAAAATTACCTATCATGAGCAGGCTGCACAGCACAGCCCCACAAGGACCTGCACTGAAACACGAGACAGGTAACGCTCAGTGGGAAAATGGCCCTGTATACTGACTTTTGGTGAATACAAACAAAAGAAAAAACAAGGCAAATGTAAAAGAAAGCATACCATGCTCCTGTATTTCCTCAAGGTGATTTAGCATGATATTTATTACAATCTGCACAAGGAAAGAGTGCAGTACTTCAGTAATATGAAACTTGAGCACAGCATCTGTTACTAAACTTTGCTCAGAGGTAAGGAAACGCAACCAAATTCTGGGTGAATTATAAAACAATTGAGTGGCTAGGGAAAAGAAAGCTCGGAATAGTTTAAAAACAAATTTACCATGTACGAAAACAAAAACTACCATCACTATTATTATGCCTGCACACAGAACCAAATGCTAACATTCAATTATTAGGAAGCTGATAAGAAATGTAACAAATTCAGTGGGTCATTTGAAATTGCAGCTTCTCTGCTGTATTAAGGAAAATGTAGGCAAGACAGAGACCCTTCAGGCACTGACTATTTTGCCTTTCTAGTGCTGAATGCTGGCAGCTTTCTTGCTGCTACACTGTTTGTTGCTTATGAAAAGCAGCTGTATTTTGAGGTACTAATAATACCCAATAGTATAAAAACTGTATTTTCTGGAGAAGTCTAACTCCTTCAACACCACAAATGAGTAACATTCATACCATCCAAGCTGAGGCTTGATGGAAGAGAATTAGAGGATCAGTAAGGACTGACATCTTAGAATGCCGCTTTTTAGTTCATCAGAAATAAAGAATGTTTTCTATCAGGCTCTCCTATTTTCAGGTAGGCTTAGGAGGAAAGAGACGGCATAATCTACAACCAAGTCCGATTTTGGTTTTGCGTTTTTTCCATACAGTTGCTATAATCTTTTATTTTTCCTTACACTCAAACTTCATATTCAAGACCACAACTCACCACCTATCCCAATTGGTTATAACTAAATAAAACTTCCACAACCAATAGAGCGTATACTGGACAAGAAATCTAGAATTTATTTTCTATCTTATTAAGCAAATGAACATGCTCTAAGCCATACCACTGGAACAGAATGCCTGTTCATTCTCACCAAAGGGAAAGATATCAGAGATTAACTTACTAGGTAAGATTTTTAGAAGCAAATTTGCTTCACCACTAGAAACATCTTTTCACCTTGCGTTCAGATTTTCCTCATCTATTTAAAATTCTGTTCATTTATTATCTGAGAGTTAACAAGAAGGTTCTTCCTTTACTTCCAGCTGTAGGCAGACAAAGAGATACTGAAGATGATTTTCATTGGATTACTCTTTCTTTCATCAGTTATTGATCCTACAGATAAAAATTAAAGGTTTAAGACCTTCCAATGACTACTCTCACAGTTCCTAAGACCTATTTTAATATTATCTCATGCCAGACAATCCTGAAAAAGTTAATTAATGCAACACAATAAAGCTTTGGAAGCAACATAAGAGGGAGACTAGCAGTTCTTTGCATATAGCACGCAGACGGACAGACACTTGAGCAATGAAGCAATGTCCTACCTCTCCTTGCCGGTGATAGTGCTTGGGAGGTTTTCTTATCTGCTCTAGCATTTTTCCCTTCTTACTGCTAGCAAGCTTCAGTCCCTGGTGGATGCCTGCGGATCTGTTGGTTGCCTGAGTTGGAGCCTCCCCCATCAGGGTGGACTTGATGGAGTTCACCTTGGAGCTGGAGCTGTCTAGCTGGGAGCTCTCCACGATCAGGACCGCGGCTAGTAAGAGGAGACAGCAGGAGCACTTATTCCACATCAGCACGATCATCTCCCCTCCCCCCAGAAGGCTTATATTTTTTCTCTTGATTTTGATTTTTTTTTCTTTTTTAAGGAAAAGAAAAGAGGGGAAGGGGGGGGAAGACGTTTGGAAAAAATATCTCCCAGTGTTGTTAATAAGGCAACAGATTTCAATGCCACACACTCAAGGAGCTGCTGTTCTGAGAGAGATGGGAGAAAAGTAATAAAAAAAAAGAATTCCCTAAGAAAAACAAAAACAAAATCGTGTCAAGTCTATAGGCACTGAGCAACTAGGCGGGTCTGTGGTGGCTTTTTCCTCCGGGTTCTTGAGAAGTCCAAGCAGTTCTCTAGTAACTCAGAGCAACAGGCTGCAAGGCAGTGCAGCCAGGCAGCTGCCGCCGGCACAGTCCCCAGCACGTTTGTTCAGCTCCAGAGGAAGGGCGGCGAGCAAGTTACTTCCCCCACTCCTCCTCTCCTGCTGCATAAGCCAGCAGAGAGGAAACTCAAACCAGATCCAATCCAAGCAGCACCGGCAGAAGCTGGGCTTCGTTTTCTTTCACTCTCTCTCCCCCTTCTCTTTACTTTTTATTCCCCTCCTCCTTTTTTTCTGGTTTTTTTTTTTTTTGCCCCAGCCCATGCAGCCAGCGGGAGCGAAAGCACCATGTCTCCTCCTCCTCCTCTTCCTCCTCCTCCTCCTGCTCCTCCAGCCCACCCATGGCAGGGCCATGAGGCTGGGGGCAGAGGCTGGTGGGCACTCAGGCTGCCTGGTGATCCCCTTGCACCCACAGGGAAATCCAGCAGCTGCTCACTGGCTCTTATTGCTGCTTTTCCCTTCCTGGGATCCACAAGGCAGCCTGCTTGTGCCAAGCGCGTTAAAATTTCAGACTTAACATTTCATTTCATTTCAATAATTCATTTCAATTTTTCTTGTACTCAGCTTCATATAAGGGGTAAGGAATGAAAAACTAAGTAAAATAAGTAACTCCTGATGACATTTGCAAGGAAATGTTTCAAGAAGACCAGAAAGCAGTTTGCAATCTCACAAGACAGTGATAAAAGCCAGTCCCTTTTGACTGCTTTAGACTTGACTTTTGCCACCAAGCCCTCATCCCTCTCAAGCCCCAAAGCCAGTGCAAGCAGCTAGCAGAATGGCAGGAAAGGCTCCAGCAGACAATTTTCTTGGAAGCTGACAGCAGTCAACACATACAAATCTGTAAAAGCACAGAGAAACAGGCAACTTGGACATGTATGAGCAGTGTATGTGCCTATGTGCATGGGTAGCCTCACGCAAGGGACTAAGTTGCTCACCCACCTGTTCACACAGGCCCAAGCTGAGATGGGGAAACATAAACCAGTGACAGCTCCCTGATTTCTAATAAGAAGTCAATCCTGAATTTCCTCTTCCTATTATCACTGGCTGACATAGTCACATTTTGTGTTCTTGCTGGGAATAACGCAAGTTACAGTTCATATCTCTTCATCACGTTCTCCACATAAGTCACAACAGAGGCTTAGTGCTAATCTGCCCCGCTTCATATATGGTACCAAATTCATATAACACCTGCAGGTTTTGCTTCATTGGGTGCTGTAAGACCACATGTTGTATCTGTGCTTTGGCTGTGATATATCACATCTTTAAAAAAAAAAAAAAAAGAAATCAGCCTATGCTTCTTTTAAAGAGGAAACAACAGAAATTTATAAGTCAGCAATGGAGCACTGACCACCAAAGTCGCCTTGAATAAGGGAAGATTACAAAGAAGGTAAAATAAGCTGATGAGACACACAACAAGAATCCATGACAATAAGAAAAACAATACGATGACCTCATGCAAGTATCATCCAGCTCTTCTTGAAATGCATGGACATGTGTGGTACTGAAAAGAGGCGCGTAGCACGTAAAAGGGCCAGACTGTAAGTGGATTGCATCTGAATTAAATATCTATTAGTAACGTATTAAAATTACATAATAAATATAAGAAGCAAGTTGTATCCAAACTTCACTGAAGTAAATACGAGAGTCCCCGTAAATTCAGATCCTTCAGAAATGTGAAGACAATGAGGAAGAAAGCTCAAAGCTTTTCAGACATTCAAAGACAGATACCCAAACTCATTTTTTTTTTATCACTCTGGATTCAGCTAAGGATGAAGTTAATAAGCCATGTGGATTCAAATGACTTTCAAGATATTAATTTAAAATTAGTACATATCCTTCCAACAGAGCAAGACCTATCTTGTAACTTGCTGCTCAGATGGGAAGACAGCTTGCAGCATTTCTGAAGAAACAGGAACAGGCTTGGCTTTGCTGTCCCAACAGACTGAATCCAGAGGCAGCAGCAACCCACCTCACTGCGAGGCATCTGCTGAGCAACAAGCTGCTCAAGCAGAAGGCTGAGAACTCTAAACCTATGTTTTGGGGGAAGTCTTTTCCTCTTTCTCTTTCCTTCTTTCACAAAAGCATGAAGGTGATTACTATAAGATCTGCCTGCACAGTATTTGTGCAAAGGATAGATAATACTTGCAGAGAAACAGGGTATGTGATATTTTGATTTTTGCTTTTAATCAGCATTCAGCCTGTGCTTCAAACTGGTCAAATGCAGACTCCCAAACTTCATTGTGGATTTCCTATGCTCCTCGTTGCAGCAGTTCTTATGTTTTTTAAAGACACAGAACTACCTCACAGTATCAACTAAGAAAAATAAAATAAAATAAAATAAAATAAAATAAAAATGGTATAGATGCAAAAATATCAAAAAGCATCTGTAATTTTCAGATGTATGGAGGCACTACAATCTAGAATTTCAAAGTCACAAACAACTTCTAAAGCACGTAAGTACCATGCAGGATCTACCAGAGGAACCAACTACAAAATCTCATACCTTTAACAATATGAAACGCACAATGCAGAGGCTGACCTACTGGTGAAGATTAGGCAGAAAGAGAGTCTGCCATCAAATCCTCCACTAAGTTTGAGCAGCCAGTTTGGAGGAGCTAAAGACCATGTATTTGTGTGTGTGCGTGATTGATTGCTGGGGTATAACCTGGCAGGTGACTCAGCACCACACAGCTGTTCTCTCACTCTTCCTCTTCCCAGTGGGATGGGGGGAAAGAATTAAAAAAAAAAAAAAAAAAAAAAAAAAAAAAAAAGAATGAAGTAGAACTCTTTGGTTTAATACTGTTTACTAAGACTTAATATTTACTAAGAGAAAAGGAATAGGATAATAATTCTGACAAATATATATACATGAATGTATATAACAAGTGATGCACAAGCAATTGCTCACCACCCCTCAATCGATGCCCAGCTTGCCTCACAAGCAGTGGGAGAGAGCAAGATAAACTCCCACCCCCTTCAGAACTTCTTTCTAGTGATGTCATATGGTATGGAATTATCCCTTTGGTCACTTTAAGTCAGCTGTCCTGATTCTGTTCCCTCCCAGCAACTTGGGCCCTTTAGTGAGAATGGCCTTGGCTCTGTACAACACTGCTTAGCAGCAGCTATAAACATCAGTGTGTTATCAACACTGTTTTTCTCCTAGAACCAAAACATAACATCATACCAGATACATGCATTTATACCTCTTTTAGGCTAAATTAACATACATTGTATAGAAAAGTAGGCTTTTGTCTTATTTGCATCCTTTAAGAGGAGAGACACAACAGAGTAAAGTTCGAAATTAGATCCAAAACAGGCATTCATACCCTGAACAAAAGTTGGAGGATTAAGTGCTCCAAACATACATTTCTGTTTTACATATGCTTTGGTGTTCCTTTTAATTACACTTACTTACAAATTTAATGGAAAAAATTGAGTGGCCTTAAACAAACAAAGATTTTCCGAGAATTTTTCCAGTCTCACTACTACTCTTGCCAAAATCAAAAAAGGCCAATGAAGTATTTCAATGTGTTGATATATTCATTGAGAATTATTAGTATTTTAACTGCTTTTCTACTAACTTTATTTTTCTGAATGAAGTTTTGTCTGCCTCTTCATATTTTTTGTCAAGGAGTTCAATTAGATTCATTGCAGTCTTTCTTCTTTTCTTCCTTTTTCATTTTTGGGAGGCAGATGATGGGATTTGGTGGAAAAGAAGAGGAGTAATCTTTTTTCTTTTTCCTTTTTTCTCACCCTGCTCCCCTCCCCCCCTTGAATTTCTTTTCTCCTTTTGCCTCTGAAACTATTTTTAAGATGAATTGTTTGGAAAATGCAGAGTCTAGAAGAAGTGAAGATAAAAGCAAGAAATAATGGAACATAAGAAATTAATATATTCAATTTAAGGAAGAAAATGCAACACAATAAAATGGGGAGATCCTTCACTAGACCTCCTTCAAAGGGCCAAAATAGTCCACTATAAACGCAAACTATGACAAGCCAGATTATAATCCTGTATATTTTACAGCAACTATATTTTAGGCCCCTTGACTTCAATTGAACTGTTTTTGATTTATACCAGCTTTAGTTCAGACTAACGTCCTATGTTTTCCTTTCTCTTAAATAAACAAAATTACCTGTTCTTCAAATTAAATCTGTTTTTAATTCTATTTAAAGCATTTTGGGATATGTCTTGTATGAAGGACATTCTCTAACATAGAGGTGTATTGTTTTTTTGTTATTATTTTTTTGTTTCACCAGCTGCACTGAATTTCCATTGCCCCTTACAGCAACTCTCACAGCTTGACTGTGGCCAGATTTCCCTTAGCTCTGCCCCTGGGGCCTACTCTGTGCTTTATTTAATTTCTTACTAAAAATACGCAATCAAGACAATCAAGTGATAGCTAGTTTTTCTAAGACTGCAGCACAATAGTACAAAAAAGCACATATAAGGAGTTCCTTCCTCTCCTCTGTCTTCCATCTCTCTGTGGGACACATTTGGGGTTTGCCTCTTTATTTCTTCAGCACCTTTGTATTCAGCTCAAATCAAACTCCAGCAAGCAACTCTTTACTCCCATGGGGAAGGTTTTACACTGGGATACAGGGTCAGGAGAGTGAAGGCAATGGATGTCAAATGGGGACAAATAACAAGAAGGGCCCTTTCCCACCAAATGTTTCATGTCCTGGGACTGTAGCCCCAGCAAAGTGCCCAGAGGATGGGTTGGGGTGTGCAGTTCCCGAAAGAACAACAGATGGGTGCCAGCTTCAGAAATCCACAGTAATGCAGTCTATGGCCACCACAAAACCCTTCTCTGCAGGTGGTATTTCCATATTAGCAGCAGGGAACCATTCTTTAAAGCCAAATCTGTGTTCCCACCAGAATTTTAGAGGGCAAGACGTATGAGGAGCAGCTGAGGTCCCTTGGTTTGTGCAGTCCAGAGGAGAGGAGGCTAAGGGGAGGACTCATGACGGCTGCAATCCTCACAGGGGACAGCAACAGGACCAAAGAGAACAGCATGGAGCTATGTCAGAGGACGGTGGGTTAGGGAAAAGCTCTCTACCAGAGGGTGGTTGGCATGCAACAGGCTCCCAGGGCAGCAGGCATAGCCCTGAGATGCCAGAGTCCCAGGAGCTTTTGGACAGCCCAGCCTCTCATGCAAGTGCTGCATGGCCCAGCTGAGCCACAACACAGCCTTAGCAGCAGTCAGAGCAGAAGGCACAACCTCAGCCCTGAGAGGTTCTAAATCCTAACGCTATGCTCCTCATGAGCAGGAGGGAGGCAAATGATACAATAAAACTGTTTTGAAATATTTATAATTTTTTTGTCCTGCTGATCATTTTTTCCAAAAAGATGAGTACTGAATGTTATTGTTATCCCTCATAAATAATTCCGTTTCTTAATTAAAACACTCCGTAATGGTGTTGCAGTTAATTAATGACACAGTGTGCAACTGGCACAGTCACTCAGAGCTCAGGATTTCAATCAGCTCCTCTGATGACCATTTACCCTTCATAGGGGAAATGCCCATTCCTCAAGAGGGTGACAAAAGCAAAGGGAAAGACTCCCAAACCAGTGAAAATAATAACCACTGACTAATGTTGTCAAACATAATAATCAGTCGATTAAAATTACTCTAAGCTATTTAATTATTTTTGCCAAAAAACCTTTGCTGCCTAACTGAACTAAGCAATGGAAGATGGCTGACTTGATAATGGCAGCACCTGAAATTTCAGCATCCTTCTCCCAGCTGCATATATTGAAGAGTTGTCAAAACAATAAAAACAATTATCAAGTTCACGTACACTCATTTTCTTTGCAATATTCTTTGCAATATTGGAGCCAAGTTACCCAAATTTTCCAAAGAAAAATAACTGTGAGAATTCCCTTCTCAGGAATGAAAGCAGCAGAAAATCACAAGGCTGAGAAGGGAGTTAGAATGGAAACAACTGTGGAACCTTAGCTATAATATGCAATGAAAAAACTGGTTGCTATTTATTACATCTATTCTGTGCTTTCTGATACAAGCAGTCTCTATGTCAAGCATACAAAACAGCAAATGTAAAAATATCATTTGAAAAACCTGACTTAAGCAAATGCTTCTGAAGCTAGAATATTGCATCTACAGACTGTAAAAGAAAATCTAACTTTCAGAGGAAGAGTAGCCTCTGCTTTGCCTAAGAGGGAGCTGAGGAAGGTTATATCTCTGTGTGATTGCTCAGTGTTATTCCCTGCCTTTATTCAAGAAAACAACTCAAAGTCAGAGACACTCTTTTAGAGAAAACTCCCACAGTTGTTGGGTTTTTTTTGTTTGTTTTTGTTTTTAGTTTATTGCTGTAGAAGGAAATTATAATATGACACAATCAAAAATCTTTATCCACAATACAACAATTTACAATGGGTTATCAGTTCATTAAATAGCATTAAATCACATTCTGTCCTACTAACAGCCTGACATGACTCTACTTGATTAAAAAGAAAAAAAGAATCTGGTAGTGATCACTTATGAGCTGGGATGTTTCTATTCTGATTTTTTTTTTTTTTTCTGTTGAAGAAGTTTTTCTCCATTGAAATGCCAACATAAGGACTGCTTCCTATCACCTATAAAAATAGGCTTTCCAGGAGATGCGATGCTTGATGTGAATGAAGAAAAACAACATTCTATATGCAATTTCCACAAAAATGGGGAAAGAATGAATAAGCATTTCACTCATTTATAGCAGAAAAAAGCACTTAATGTTAGTGCCATAGATAACCCCTCTCTTTGCTGTCTGTTGGTGAAAGTGGACAGAAAAAAAGAAAATCATAGAATCATTAAGGTTGGAAAAGACCACTAAGATTCTCTACTCCAACCATCAACCCTTCCCCACCGTGTCCACAAACTCATGTTGAACCAAAGGGCTCAACCCATATTGTTTTAATGATGCAGCCTATATGGCTGGCAAGTAAAGTAGCAATAAAATCAAGAGTTATGGCAATTACTTCCATCTTTTAAGAGGGCAAAATTAGGACAGTCATTCAGTGAGCTATGCGAGCTGCCTCCCTAGCTAGCTGATGGAGGGCAACTGTGAAGCTCAGTATCTACGGACAGAAAAATGCATTGTGGCTTTCCATCTCTGCATATGTTTACTCTCCATTCTCTGGTTACGGGGGACTTCCCATTTTTCTCTCCGCATAAGGAGAAGTCAAGAACAATCAGAAGTGGAGCCTTTGGAGTATAGCCAAGTGCGATAGAGAGAAGGGAGCCTGCTTCATTGCTCAAAATACAAATACCCCAGGGGAGTATCTAAATTTATTCCCAATCTAGGACTTGGTAACTCAAAGACAATAACTGCGTAAACAACCTAAGCTTCCATCTCGTATTTCAGGACCTGCTGTGTCCCAGATTCTTTCAGCTGAAAGAGTTACTGGGACTTTTTTTTTGCCAGCCTTACTTAGCATATAAATCCTCTGAGCCTAATCAGAATCATTTAGTACCTGTACCTTAAGTGGCAAAGTATCCTCCTAAATGAGCTTCTCGTTTAAGTCAGTGGACATTGATGGTGTTACAGGAAGAACAGAACTAGTCCTTTTGCCTTTTTTGCTAGTATCCATAATAGGCAGCTTTATTCTTCTGTGTAACAAGTACCAGAATACTGAATGTACTGGCTGCCAAGAAATGCAGAACAAACAGACTTACATGTTTTTCCCCTTATTTCCATCATTTGACCTTTGCTTTTTATGTTTTAGAAAAAAGTTGCAATTCTATTTACATGTATAATCTAGATGAAATGCTAGTTTGTGTGTAGAAAACTATGAGACTTTGATCTTGGAATTAGATTTTCCATTTTTTCAAAGCAAAATATAATGGATTAATGGAAATCTTGAAATGTTAGGTTTTAGGATGATTCTCATTTCATATTTCTGATTCCTTCAGCCCAGACAAGTTCTCTTTGGGCTCCCTAGAGGCCTGAGGCATTAGTTCATAGTCCCCAACATTAGGATACATCCTGACATAGTTGGTACTGAAATGACTCAGACTGTCCAGTTCAACCGCAACTTTGAAACCTGCAGAAGTACCAGAAATTAGAGAGAGGATGAATGATTAAAACAGAACTCATGTGACGGGGAACAGAGCAAAAACTAATATGGAAGGTGCAAAGGTGTGAGGAGAATAAAAAGGAAGAAGTAAATTAAACAATAATCTAGGGATTTCTGTGGATGTTTTCTAGTAGTTTTTACCACCTTGAGGTTTCAAACATGCAACTCACTATACTGATTCTTTTTTTTTTCAGCAATCAGACTCATCAACTCCAAACATTTCACTTTCATTTAAGTATCTCACATTTTTTACTTCTAGGTATCTGCTTAGACTTGGTTCTCACTGCCTACATACAAAGAACACCTTACTTCTTTCACCCCATACTTAATGTCTGGCCTATACCATCTTCCTAATTTTACATTAAAAATTAGTTTTCTCTGATGCCATGCAAAAACGTTCTTAATCTTTTTTAGCAAGGGATTTTCACAAAATTGCAATAAATAGTCCACAATATTGAAATAGAAAGGAGGTAAAGAGGAAAGAAAAATTAAGTGCCAGCTTCTACATATGGTTTCTTATTAAAATAACGTATCATTTCTGATGTTAATTTTCCAATTCCACATAAATTTAATGAAAAAAAATCCCCACTCATGCCACCATGTATCACCAGAATGTTTGTGAAATAAAATACCCTAATACTTCACCTAAAACTGTGAGTGACACAAGGTTCTTCATGAAGAAAGTGATATGGAGTTACTGCTAGAAAATCTGTGGTTTTGTTTGTTTGTTTTTAACAGACTTATTATCTAACTACATGTCACTTTTGCTATGTCCACCTGCACTAGTTTACAGATGACCAACAACTCAGCACCACTGGGGCAGGAACAGGGAGCATCTTTGTGGAAATAACCCTTCTCAATTCACATGAAACCAACTGCAAGGTGAATGCTGCTTCACTGAAAGCCACAGCCTGCTACCCCCCCAAGACAGAAAATTCCTTCCAGAAAAAAAAATTAATCAAGATATTAGAGGCTCTTCCTCACATACACTAATTACTACTACCGAAAATTACTGCTCCGTTCCTTAACACTGAAGTTACAGGTGATAAACCCATCACCAAAGCATTTGATGATCTTTTTCTCTGCAGTAACACAAATGTCATGCCTAGTTTTGACCTGGAGGTTGACTTTGTTTTCAATTACATCGATAAAACTCAGGCTATATTTAATGTTTTCTATCTGTAATTCTTGATGTGATCTTAGGAACAGGGAATACTTCACCAATACAAACTTGAAAATTAGCTCTAGATACACATCATTTTTTTCCTTTAGGTTCATTGTTCAATTCAAGGCGGGGGATAATGGTTAACACTTTCAGAAGCCAAGCATGGTAGCACCCATGTTGCACTGCAAATGCAGCTTGAGTTAAACCTTACAGTTCAGAAATTAACTTGTCATTCAAAGTGTTCCTGGGACAAGGAGAGCCTTCTCAAAAAGCAGCTTCCCCTCAAAACCAAAGACAAGCAGTGTGCACCCCTGCCTCTTTTAAAATCTCTTGGATTTGCTTTGCAGACCTCCTGCTGCTTGTCAGATACGAGCTTCCCAAGACATGTAAAACTATCTCCATTTCACAGTACACATAGAACAAGAACATACGTAACCTGTTTTCTCAAAACACACGTGCTGCAAATAAAGATATCAAGTGTACTGACATTTCTGCATCGCAGCTTAAAATAACATCCTGTGCAATGCCTGTATATTGTGCTATTAGCTCAGTTTTGGATTTTCTGAATGCTGGGTGTGCTTTCAAAGAATAACGCTCCAGTTCCTGTACAATACATGAGTATACTGGCTCCTAAGCTGGGAAACAAAGTTAAGAATGTGTGGGTTTTGGCTTCAAAATTAACCATGCTTTAGTAATCTAGTATACTAAACTGTTTCTTATTAATGTATCATGCAAATACTCTCCAGTCCTCCCGCAAGTCTGACACTTTCCCAACATATCAATAGCAAATGTTCTGTGAAATGCAACTTTTCTGATGTAGGCCACCCTGACTTTCAGTGTGATCTCAACCCACCATCCAAATCTTCATGGCAGATGCAGAATGGGGTTATTCTTTAATAAGGGAAACAATATTGGAAAAAACTGTTTGATACAGCTTGTTTAGTTTTCTTCAGTAAAGAGCCAACTGTCTCCTCCCCTCCACCCTTCCTTTTTTTTTTTTTTTTTTTTTTTTTTTTTAAATGACAGCTGAACAGCTCGTGTTTTCTGAATCAGAACACAGGTTAATTCAGGGGGTAGCTGGCACCAGCCCCTCATTAACCTAACTGTTTACCTTGCAGTGTGATCTTGAAATGTGTCAACTTAACGCAGAGGCAGAAGGCACCCGGGGACTTTTATTAGAGCATAAATGAGCTTCATAGAGGTTCTGTGAAGTCTGTCCCCCTTTTCCAGAGCCTATTTTTATTTAATGCTGCTGTTACATCATCTGGCTGCAGCAGCCAGGCTCATGTCCCTTCCCTGGATTGTAGACATAGCTAAGCCAACAGGTGGTAGCACTGGAAGCTCTTTAAGCGAGTTCATGGAAGGGCTTAGGTTGGAAGGGACCTTAAAGGTTACTGAGCTCCAATCCTCTGCTGGGGGCTGGTTCTCCCCCACCAACTGAGGCTGCCCAGGGCCCCATCCAGCCCAGCCTTGAGCATCTCCATGGATGGGACATCTACAGAGTTGCCCGGGTGCTTGATGCAGAAGGCTGAAGGTTAGGCTGTCCACTGTTTGGGTGACTTTGTGGCTTTCCCTGGGCTGATGGCTGCTCCACCTGGGCTGTCACAGGCACAAGCCTAGTTCTCATGCTCCATTTCAAAGCCCCTCTCTGCACACGGGGCTGTAGGCTACAGCACAGACAGCACTCAGGTTTGTAGCCTAGGCAGGAGACAGCTTAAAACCACGCATGAAGGGCAAGGGAGGAGCACACTGTTGATTTCTGTTTAGTTTTCATGTGTTCCTGTTTTGCATCTTTGCTCAGTAATTAAAGCCATAGTGTTATCTAGTCTCCTTTGCCTCAGCCGTCTCATCTTTCAGAGGCTTTTTATAGGCACCGTAGTAAAACAGAACCTCAAGAAAGGATTTTAACCTCTTCTGATTTTAGCCATACAAATCCAAAATCCAGCTTTTCACCTCCCCTTGTTCTTAAAATTATCTGCACAGATGCACTCAATTTTTCTTCCATAAAGCCTACAGCTCTCCAATGAAGTTACAGCAATGACGTTACATAGTCCTTCTGCTGGGCTCCTCACTGCTAGGCCCAAGAATTGCTGGACCTTTTTTTTCCTGTTGTCTTCCAGATGTAGCTCTCAGAGTGGGAGAAAATGAAGAGTGATGGTATGGAAAAATACAAACTACTGCTCAACCAAGTTCTGGTTGCATTGGTAAAAGATTGAAATAAAAACCTATGTGAAGTCCAGGAATTGACACAAGACTTTCAAAGCAATGTCTTCTGCCACATTTATTCTGTCTTTAACCTATCAGTGCAACACCTGAATCCTCTCACTGGAGAGGATAGGAAACAGTCACAGCTGTAAATGACAAATGGCTTTGCACTCAGGCATGATACAAGATGCAAGAGAGGGAGGAAACCAGTTCTGTTAGACTTACTTCGATTATGTCTTTTTTTAACTCCCCAAATTGAAAGCAACTGGAAATATTTAGGAAATTCAGGAGATTTAGCTCTTGTTTATACAGCAGATGAAAACAACTGACCCAAATGCCTCTATATTTTGAAGCTCCAAGGTAAAGAAATAGTTTATTTATTAAAAATAACCAGATCCTCTAGTTTCTATTGCCTACAGAAAACTAAAATCTGAAATAATTGTTTTTAAAAATTGATTTCCTCTAACATGTGTACAAGATTAAGTGGTTACAACTAGAAATGCTAGATATTCTGAAATATTTATAGGGAATATCTGAGTTGCTTATTCTGGCAGCTTCCATAAGAAAGGGGATCAGTACGGTATTTGCATTTCCCTCCCCCTAGAAATATTAAAAAAAAAAAAAAAAAAAAGAGAGAGAGAGAGAGAACAAAGAACTGGATACAATGAATTCAGTCTATTACAGAGCGTACCTCTGCCTCCGTTGGCCAGTAAAGCACCATACATATATTAAAAGACAGGCCTAAACTTCCTTTCTAAATCGAATCAGCACTTGAAATAGGCAGACAGCAAGTCTATGATTTCCCTATGCGAAATGCATTTATGCCTGATTTATATCAGATTTATTCTCTTAAATCAGAATTTCTTTATTACTGCGATTATCCAGCACTGTCACATGCCCCCTAGTGAGCTACACAACAATTGCATCTTGCTAAGTGAAGAACTGCTGTCTCACTTGAGTTGCCTCTATACGCCACTATGCACTATTTCTCTCAAAGGTACTAAAAGCATTTTGAGCTCGAGTCTCTTGAATCCTGTAGTTCTCCATGAGTCTCTGCATTGAAGGCAGGAAATGAAATAATTCAGTATCTTGAATTGGGCAACGTAAATATCTGCTCTAGCAAGCAATATTTAAAACAAAGCTAAACACTGGGACTACAGAAGTCCCAGTGCTCCATAGGAGCTAAATAACAAAACTCAATGTTTCAGTAACTCTTAAGAAAGAGTTTTCATATCCCCAGGGACAAAAACCTCCTAACTTGAGAAACAAAGGCACGGGATGCTACCAATTTAGAAGCTGTAAGAACTGTACCAACACACACAGTTATGCCAGGTATGTTCTCTATACAAACACGCTATTTGGAGAAGCAGACTGAAGCACATTCCCTCTGAGGAACATCTTCACGCCTTTAAACATCCCTTGTGACAAGACTCTGTCTTCTGCCCTTTAAGACTAGATCATTCGTCCACCTGTAGACAGTTACCAAGCAAAAGTAGAGCCCGGCTAGCCCAACAAATGTCAGGCCTGCTGAGGAAACAGTATTCACAGCAGGTTTGTACCACGTTAATGCAGGGCTGACGGATATTTTGCATCATCAGTGAGCTTACATCAAAGACATCAAGGTATTTCATGGGCCGCACATGCCTTCTGTGCAACAACATGAGCAGCTCCCGCTTCAAAGCAATGCTCTTCCCCTGGCTAGATATCCAGGTCTCTCAGCCAGCAGCTTCACCATTCAAACAGATGAAATTTTAACACATGCTTAAAATTTTAAAGAACTGAATTCAAACACAGGATTTAATCAGAGCTTGCTACAGTTCCTTTTTGGTCATTTGTGTCCCTCTGTCTATCATTACACCCAGATCCTTAAAAAGATTGATTCTGTCGTAAAAACAATATTTGGTTGGGTACTAATAAAGACTGATTCATGTGAATAATAATTGCAGTAGCTACTGCCAATGGTCTTGCAAGTTACATGCACAAGTAACAGTTGTTACTTGCAAATTCATGCAAGTTACAAATGCACAGAACATGTGATTCCTGCTTTATGAAAAAGATTATTATTTTCTGAAATCAACAAAAAATGCACTATATTTATTCTGAAAGCAACAATAACAAAAATAAATGCATTTAGCATAAATCCCATTTCTCTAGATACGCTCAGAAAATGACATAACACATCAGAAAATTTAGCTGCTGACACAAAGATTGAATATTACAATTGGAAAGTCAGTCTCATCTGAACAGTATAAAGTATCTTTTGGAAATGTTAATTGATTTTTTTTTTCCATTTTTTTCTTTTCTTCTTTTTTTTTTTTTTTTAAACAGATAGAGTACTGTTGTATCCAAGTTATGCAGTACAAGTGATTGCTGTGCGCTATTTTGTGAGACTATCAGCTTTAAAAGCAAAAAGCAGCATAGCAAATGCATTTTCCAATTTTTAGGCTTTGGAATGTTTTCTAGCCAATAATTCTTGAGCTATACACTTCTATAAAGTTCTTCTTCAGCTATGATAGGTTTGGCTGTGCACTCAGCTGGTGCTTTAAACATAATTCAGCCTTGTTGTATAGACTCACCTAATTAAGGAGATGCATCTGTTGTTAAATTCCCTTTCTGTTGGGAATAGCAGCTGGATTATAAATATGTTTTTGACTTAAATCTATTTCCTCTGCAGAGAACTTGATGTAGGAGTTAATACTACTGTCCGAAAACCTTGTCATCCCAACTGGAGTAGTATTTGGAATTTCTCCCTGCTGGGCAAAGACAAATTATCTTTATGTAAAGATGCTTATCTGGACACAACAAGGTAGTTATTCCAGGGGTAATTATGGCTGACAGCATAAGAAAGTCTGGTTAGTAATCCAAGTGACGTTCTGGAATATGCAAACAATTAAGTAACAATGCCTGGACTGGACCAGATCAAGGCAAATCAAACTCCACCAGGAAATTCACTGACTTAAAGAACACGAACTAATCTCAGGAATCCATCTACAGATTATAGATGAAAGCAACTTTATTACTTTGCTTATAACCCTTCAGTCACATATCACAGTTTTGTCTTTTGTGGATGCCTATCTCTTCACCCAATATCTAGCCTGGATCTTTAGCCAATACTCTACTATAGTTATTCATCTATTCAGATGAACCAAACCTATGATTTACCAACCAACTCGGATTCTTATCAAATATGGTCTCCTTTCTTTGGAGAGTCCATCATGCACCATAATCAAAGGAAAACAAATTTTTACTGTTCACATGAGAAAACCAATAACTGATTAGCATTTATTTTCACAGCTTTCACGTGGAAGTAGAGCTCAAGCTGTACATTGAGACATACAGCTACGTTTATACTTGGTAGAACGAGTATAACTTCTGAGGAAGCAAGACCACCCCTTCCATATTGACAATCACCTGCCCAATTTCCCACTGGTACTCTAGAAAGCTAATGATCTGTAGATAACTACCTGCTTTTGGAAATCTTGCCAAGGGTGCCTTTACCTGATACATGCAAATAGAATTTATAAACGTACATTTATTTCTAAGATCAAGCTTGCTGTCTCACCTTCCCATCTTAGTGAGAGGCAAAACTTTGGAATTCATCATTGTCTCATTATTAGACTCTCTGTGCAAATACGTTCTTCTCATTTCCTTAAAGGGGAAGAGCATAGAAAGAATGTGTTCTGTTTTACTCAGAACAATAGTTTCCACTAAAGTTACAATCAGGCAACATAGAATGGCAAAATACTTCATCTATAGATTTCTAAATAAAACAGCAACTGCAATTCATCTCTTCTCCCATCTAAATCCTTCCCTTTATCATTAATTTAACTATCTGTTATCACCATCTGTTATCAGTACTGATGTAAAATACTTTCAGGACTGATAATAGTCAGAACCTCTGAGCTTCTTAGGCATAATAATCTTGGTAACTAAGTTAACACAGACCCAACTTCCAAAAAGAAAAGCTTGGCACTTTTATTTGAATGGCTTTTCTGTTCATTCTTTTTGGCTGTCCATGCACAAGTTAAAGAATTTCACAGGTAGGTTTCAGAGGTACCAAGGCCTTGCAGCTCACGTGCCTTGAGGAAGACTGCTCTGTTCCTCATAACCAACATTTGAAGAAAGCAATCGTAACTGCAAACCCAAGATAGGGTTGCAACTGGAGCCCCAGTAGAAGACAGACCTTAGCCGTCATCCTCTCCTCTGGAAGTGATTCAGCTATGTTGCCTCCTACATTTGAATTCGTATGTATTTTAACTGCATGAAGGTAGTAGAGGGGGACTTGGGGTATTTATGGACCACCATGTGGACAGTAAGAGAGACATCTTCCGCAACATGAACAGCAATTGTTATAATTTTTGTCCTTCCATCACTTCTTTCAGGAATTGTTGTCATGTTTAGAGATTACACTAGCACAGGCTCACAGGCCGCTCTCTAGGTCATAAAAATAGACCCTGTGCATCTTCCTATTAGGTCTCAATAACAGTCCTACCAAAATCTTATGGTGTAAGACTTGTCTCCAAAAACACCTCCCAGGCAATAAAGGATAATCAAAGGTGCTTCAGAAGAAGCTAAGCAGAACTCTGAAGACCCAACAAGAAAGCAGACTACATACACAAAACCTGTACCATGTCATAAATCTAATCTACGTCTCTCATTCAGAATTAGGTGCCCAGCTCTTGCTCTAATGAAGTGCAAGGCCAGCTTATTCTACCCAGCCTCACTGAAAGCCAGTACTGAAGCTATATGCGTCCCTGTGCATCATCAAAACAGATTTCACATGATTGTTTTAAATAGTAAGAGGACTGCATGGAAAGACATCTGTATTTTCTTAATAGCTGTAACCATGCTACATAGCGCATGTCAAAATTCTGAAAAGAGAACAGATTCCTGATGCTTTGTACAACGTATATAGTTTCTTTGCTTTGATGTCTCTGTTTCTTTATTGTATTAAATTATCTGGATTAAAAAAGACAAAAAATAAAAAGAAGTTTGTCCTTTGTCTTATTACAGAACTGTCAAACATTATTTGAGCTAAGAGAACAGCCAGGCCCTCCAGGACAATTTGGGGAGTGAAGGAAGGAAGAAGGAAAGTACTTGAGCAACCTGCCTATTTGTAGTTAGATATTTCAGCTACAGAGGTTGCAGGGGGATGACACTGTTTGTAAATTTGCTATAAGCAACTTCTTAAACTCACAAAGAAAGGGATTCTACGCTATCATTCTTTAAGGGAGTCCAGCATCCTTCTGCTATTCTACCTCTCCTACATTCCTCAGAATGGTTTTCAAACTGCAGGATGCAGCACTGATGGCTCTCTGGTCACTACTCTGGGAACGGGAGGATTTCTCACATGCTTTTTTTCCTATCAAATAAGCATGACAGAAAGAAAGATCAATTTCTCTTTTCTTAAATATCTAGGGAAAAATGCTGGCCAGCAGGACTTATATTCCTTCCACTAGCTTTTTTTCTTTACCTGGAGCATCCTTAAAATCAATACCAGCTGTTGTGGGGGATTTTGGTGCCCTAAACAGAGATTTATGACTTCAAGGAATAAGCAAGAAGAGCACAGAAATCCCAGAAAGAAAAGAATCTTCTGCCATGGCAGAGCACTGTACATCAAATAGACCTGTCTCTACAGAGGAGCTGAAAAAGCCCTCCTTCAGATCACTCATGCAATTGAAGATATGGATAAAAAGCGGAGCCCTTTGAAGTCAAAGGCAGAACTCCAGATGACTTTAGCCTGGCCACAGTTTCAGCTTTGGACTCAAATTGTAATGCAAATTTAACAAATCACCAAGAATAATGTGGTTCAAGTTATTATAAAATAGGCACAAGAGAGAGAACTGACTTTGCTGCATCGGCATTCTGCATACTGGATTTGAGGCCTCTCTTGCCCTTCACTCTGGCTTACTCAGTGCAAGTTTCCATGTGCTCTGCACACAATGCAGTTCAAAAAGACAAAAATTCCAGCCTCTAACCCTGAAACAGGGTTGGGGTTTACAACTGAATGGTCCCTCTTGTAAAAATAGTCCCTAAAGTTCACATTCAAGGAGCTGGGAGACTGGGATTTGCTGACCTGGCCTGAGATCATCTAGGCTCCAGACATGCACAAATCTCTGCCTATAACATTAGAAATGTTCAAATGCTAGCAGATTGTGATAAATTACTATTTTGAGGTCCTAAGAGGAAGAATTAAAAGTTTAAATGGAAAAATGTTAGTGGAAGTGACATGGACATACATGTCTGCAATTGATCATATTTAATAAATGTTGCTCACATATTTCTTGATCAGCAGCCAATGGTTAATACAAGCATGAAGAAATGTAAGCTCCTCCACCCTCCATGTGTTGCTTCTGAGCCATAAACAAAGCCTGACAGAGAGCGGAAATGGATAAGGTCGGTATTTAGCACTGTATTACAAGCTAAGCAGAGGGTATAGGCAAGAGAGTGCAAAATTCTTGCAGCACTGTGCGGGTAAATCCCTTCCCGGAGGGCTCCATGTGTCAATGGCTAGACTGCTTCCTCTAGCTCAGGTACGTTCTGCCACTCTCCCTAGCGCAAACAAAATGTATGTTTGTTTTCTAGGCTCTTAAGTAAAATCATTGATATGTTAAAGAAGTAGAGAAAGAAAGATAACTGCTACATGTGTATTATTCAGGAAGCTCCAGTACTTTTTCTCTTGAACTTCAATATTCATGACAGTTTGATTCAGGACATGAATTTATGTTTGTGAATTCTCTAAGAAGTTGACTAACTTTATATGTTTTATATGCTCTATTTTCACAGAATGACAGGAGCTGGAAGGGACCTCTGGAGATCATTGAGTCCAACCTCCTGCTAATGCAGGTTTCCTACAGCAGGTTGCAAAGGTAGGCGTATTTCCAAAGAAGGGGACTCCACAACCTCTCTGGGCGGCCTGATACAGTGCTCTGTCACCCTACCTTGATGTCCACAAGCAATGTCATTGCTAACAATTGAAAGCAAGTTCAGACCGCAAGTGAGATAGAGCAAGTCATGGGAACTCGGTGAGATAAAGCAGAACAAGGAAATCTGCTTTGCTGCCCACGACAGCATGCTATGGAGCTACAGATGAAAGCTCCAATTCAGTGTGCGCCCCTTGTTAGCAGCAGAGTAGGTTCAAGCTAGTATTTCCTCTCGCTTTCTTCTTGTGCCACCTCTCAAGTGAGCTAGATTACGTGGAAAACCAGGAGAAGGATTAATCTCACACACATACTAGCAGGTTGGAATTACGAAAAATTTTAAAGCCTGTTGTAGGGGAGGAACAATATCACCAACAATAAGTACAGTATTTAAATACTGAGCATTAACCTTTTTTGATTCTTGGCTACTAAAGTAGAATGACTTGACTAGAACTCCTTTTAACAAGGCCAAGAATTATATCATTTCTCTTAGTAAAGAACCTAATTAAATTGAGACTGGAAAAAGTCACGTAGGTTTCTTCTAATCTTCTTTAAAATGCTTTCTCCTTCTTACTTGCTAAAATTTAGACTGCAGAGGCTTCTGTGTTAATGTGAAAAGTTCCGTTGACATGCAAAGACTAGCACTTGAGATGTCCTGAATTGATTTGGCACTGGAATAAACTCACCAACAAATTCACTCACAGTAACAAGTTTTTTAAATACTACCTCATAATTCCATGTCTAATTTTGCTCTAACAGAGACACTTGTGGTTTAGCAAGCATTTTATTTGCCACAGAAAATTTAAGAACAGCGTAAAGCAGCTTGCACAGACTTTCCCAAAGTAACCTGACATGCACAACACTTTTGGTAAAGGCCAACAAAGTGAGAAGTTGCTTAGCAAGCAAATCACGGCGCATCTTTTCAAGGCTAAATGGCAGGGTTTACACTACAGTGCTCACCTTTAAAAAAATAAAAATAAAAAATCAGTCCTTAGCAAAAGCAACTGCCAAAATAAACACTTTTCTTCTCTTATCATTAGGAGATGGACACAATAGCCATGGGGAAATTCCAAGCTGAAAAATCACCCTTGGTGGTTTTGGCCTCAGCCACATCCTGCTCCGAGATATGGGATGGGAACAGCACTCTCACAGAGTGGAAGGCAGGAGACATCTGGGGAGCATGTTGTCCTTCCTAACAGGAAGGAGGAAAACCAGGAGTAACATGGCATGTTCTACAACATATATATGTATAACGGTAGGTTTTTAACATACAAACAGAAGAATAACAACTGCCTCTGCAATTTCAAACATCAGAAAAGAAACTAAATAGTAATTATGATTTGTGAAATTGCAATGTTAGCAACAGTAACAATTTTTCCCAAAGCTTTGCTCCAGTTTATGACAGAAAGTACGCAATAGTGAGGACTCCTCTCTGCAGGAATCAGAGTTAAAAAATATGAGCCATCTCTACAGCCAAACAAAGTAACGTATGTTTTTTCTTTTCCTGCCATTCTTCCCCATACTCAGCAATCTCAGAAACTAACACTGTTAGTTAGCATAATGTGGAGAGAAACAAGGAACACTTTCTGAAGTATCTTGGGTATCAACTGATGCTTTGTGCTTAATGCCTAAGACAAGAGGATTACTCTCAGCTGTACACTAGAGAACTGTCAAGGGAAAATTTGAATTCTACTCACTAAAACGCTAAAAATCTTACTAACATTAGTAAATCTTACTAACTATTGGCCCTCTACAAATCTTATGTCTAGAGAAGCCTCTTCCAGGCAAGGTCCATGAAAAAAACCAATTTCTGCCCACACTTGAAACCTTTCAGGAGAGAGATTTTACTTTTTTAACTAATCTAGTTTTTGTCCACCTATTTGGTGACTAGTTCAGACTAGAAAATGAACACTGAGGCAACATCATTTAAAACAATCACACCTTCTACTTGAAATCTTTCTTTACAGGATACACCTAGCCTGCTCTGCAGTAAAGATTAGCACACGTAAATGCCCGTCCTGCTGCTGCTCTGTCAATTTCCACTCCCATTCTTCATGTTCTGCTATCCTCTTATATTTCTCCATAAAATATGCATTAAATTTGTATCTTCTTTTTATAAGGGAAGAGAGAAAAGAGATCAGTGTGCAGAGAAGAGTGCACATTCAAGACTTTTTCACCTGTTAAAACGTTCTCAGATCTTCTTTTCCTTCCTTCCTCACTTTATATGCTACTTTGTGTCTTCCTGCCTTTTAGGTTCTGCCTGCAGTTGTACCCTTTGAAATGGTGTTGGTGTCCCAGTCGGCGCTTCTTCAACTGCATCACATTTCACTTGCAAAACAAAGTATCCCTCCGGGATACCTTTGCTCTTAGGTAGTGCTCTAAGTACTCCAGCTCCCCTGGTTTTCCTGTATCTTGCTCTGAGCTTCCACCTGTTATTGTGACAGTGTTTTCATGTAATGTGATGTATGGACTGAAATATGAATGTTAATACTGCTAGCATGACCCGTTCAACTTTCATAACACTGCAGTCAAACATCCCTCCTTATCTAAGGACAAATTTTCCTTCAGAAGCAAAAATCAGTCTTAATTATGCCAGATAAATTAAAATTTAATTCTTTGGACTGTGTATATGTTTAATAACAAAACCTTACATAGGAGCCACACAGTGTCTATGGCACAAGAGAGAACTTGTAGTATCAAACCCATGAGTACATGGATTCCTCAGACTTAAGTGATGGATTTTCTTTGATCATGAAAGTGAAATATGCACCTCAGGTTTAGCTCAACATACTTTGAGAATTCTCTGGCAATGTCACATTCTGAAACCAAGGTATTTCTATAAAGTTAGGACTCGACAGCTGAGCATTTCTAGAGCTGTTTTTAATTACAACATTAAGTCCAACAGTTTAAAGCCAAGACTTCTAATTTACAACAGTACTTGTTAATTTACGACACAGAGCTTGTATAACGTCTAAGTAAACACTGCACTTCTGGATGACAGAAAGCTAAACAATGAAATAAAACTTCAGAAACATATCTACTCCTGCAGTTTTCAAAGTGCTTCCAGTTCTCCAAAAACAAACAGCTCCCAGCTGCCCAGCATTTATAGCCAAGCCTCCTCTACTGCTAAATATGTAGAGAGTGAGAAAGGGACCAATGGCTTCAACATTTTTCATTCAAAGATCCTTTTACCAAATCAGATTTTAAAGGTAAATTTTGTTTTCACTCAGTGTAGATTTCTTTTTGAAGAGAGGGAAAAAGAAACAAAACATAAAGGATAAATAGGAAATGTCCTATATTCTTTACCAGGGAAGAACTAGCTCAGTCCTCAAGTCTTTCTTTCCAGTTAAGCTAAACTCTGTCTTTTCCTTGAGCCTTCCAACTGGAGAGGAGTAGTCAAGCTGCAGGATCCTCTTCCTCAGCCATTGCCTCACTTCCTTACTTAATACAAAATGTCC
>JAOWBP010002392.1:25838158-25869660 GCA_028571105.1 Tragopan temminckii | reverse complement strand
CTTGTGCATTTCAAAAAAAAACAAAACAAAAAAAAAAAACCAAAACAACAAATGCTACTTCCATTGTACAGCATCTTCCTTGCAGTAATTGCCAGGAGGTAGAAGCAAAACAGACAAAGGAGGTTTGCTACCTGGAAATCAGCGGAGTGACTAGTAAATCACTAACTCTCTTTTCTCTTAGCCATGTATGTCATTTTGTCTTTGCTGAATGTCTTTCTTTTCTTTCTTTTTTTTTTTTTAACCTCTTTTACTGGAAAATGATAAATAAAGCTCCCTCTGGTATAAATTTCTATTTGAGTGTATTTGGCATAACACAGGAATCTTAGAAATGAGTGAACATCTCTCGCATCTGGAAGATGTCTAAATTATCACCAATAATGTCCCCACTACAAATGACTGAACAAGACAGTAAGGCACTGTGTCAAATGTAGCCCAATTCTTTCTGCTGTTAAAAGAGATCCACCAAAAAACTGAGGTCATTACAGTTCCTTAAGTCCTATGTAAAATAACAGCAATCAAATTTGGAATACTGGCTGTTTTTTAGCCACAAGTTGGCTTGATTTTAAATTGGTTTCAAGAGAGCCTTATCCCCCATGCATAAACCCATACGTAATAGATTACGTATTCTGTAATAACTGTGGTGTTTATACCCTGGTGATGTTCCACTAAAATGTGCCTGAGATCTTACGGCTGCACTTAGTTGGAGTCATTCAGTTCATGGACTTGCTTGGCGTCTGGGAATTATTCTCTTTTCAAGATGAGCAGAGCCATGCTTAATGATTCCCCTACCCTGCGTGCAGGTGGCCAGCACATTTGGTGCAAAATGTCCAGCCATGCTGCTGTCTTCAATTAGGATCCATTCAAATCTGACTCATTTGTTACTTTGAGGCTCTCATCAACCTGGCTGCTTTCAACCCATAAGTGTTAATGTGGATTTACCACAGCGTGGTTGTCAATCACTCACACCAACACCCTCCTGGCAAGAGCTGCTCCCTAGTCTGAGCTGTGGGGACGGGACTGCTTCATCCAACCTGCAAAATGAGGGACCGCAGTTTTGTTTCTTTGCATCTGTTCCTTTTGTTTTCCATGGACCGTGTAACAATTTACCACCCAAAGAGATGAAGGGGTGTATCCCATGCCTGTTGCGTTTGGATACCAGTATAAAGACAAGATGGTCTGTGGTAAAGTCTTGTGGTTTTGGAAATTGTACTGCTTATTTTATTTTTCCAGCAGGGTAAATCAAAGAAATAAATAGAAAATAAGTGACTTTAAAAATATAATAATTCATTTTCCATTACCAAGCTTGTACTTGGAGTAATTTATGAGCATGCCTTTATAACCGTGCCCTCCAATCCCTATGCGGTTTGCTGCTGTTCCATTTCCAAGGGGCAGAGAAATGGATGCTGGTTTGTTTTGTAGACTTTTAGCCATTCTCAGGAAGTCTTTCTACTACTGCTTGCACCACTACGTTCTTGTGTAGATTCATCACAGCTGCTTGTGGCACAGTATCTGCCGCTGCTGCCTAGACCCTGCAGTTGAAAGCATGCCCTTCTACAGCCCGAAGGCAAATTAGCCCATCAACTTAATGCTTACGGGATTGTGGCTCTTAATTACTGGGCTCCTGCCACAGCCGTGATTTAATACATTTTGAGTCTTTGTGGACCAGGGTTGATAGAAGGTCGTATCCCAGCTCAGTGAGAAACATGCAAGTTTTTACATTGTTTTTTTTTCCCAGTTTAGGCTCTGGTGACACTGATGCAATCCTCACCTTTTTTTTTTTTTTTTTTTTTTTTTCTTTCCTGTTCCTCACTTCTGGCTCTTCTAGCTTTGTCTAGACTACAGACATGGATGATGTGGGAATAATGGGCAAGTGGGAATAATGGGCAAGTGTGCATGTGTGTACATGTACACGTGCATGCACATGCATTTTATGTCTTATAAACTTCACATTACCTATGTGGAGTACTTCTGCTTCAATGAATGAATAGCGTTAAATCAAAACAGGCTGTGAGGGGGAAACAACAGGAAATGAAAGAACAGCTAAGATAAGGTATTCAGCTGGTTTAATAAAAATGCGGCTGGTACCTCTCTCCATAGATGCTTTGCTTTCCTTATATCCTTAGCTTATTACAGCTAGAACAACGTGGTGATCGGAGAGCTCATTGGGAGCTGGATGTGTGGGGAGAGTTTGCATGGTGAAAGACCTGTTACCCAACCTGCTGAGCAGTTCAGAAACACTGTGTGCTAGTGTCTCTGCAGGCTTTGAGGACCTGTCTATAGCCCTTGTTTTGTTTCTATGACATCTTTCCCTTAATGGCTTAATGAGAAATGGAATTGATGTATTTTTTGTCTTGTTAGATCACATAAGTAAGAGGGGTCTGGATGAGGAGCTGTGAGATATGATCTTATTGTTTTACTTGGTCACTCTCTGTCATGGTTTTATAGGAAGTGAGATTATTTACTTACTGCCAATCAAACAGTCAAATCACTTTCATAGCCAGAATTTTTAATATCTATATTTATGATAAATTATGAGCTTTAAATATGCAGGGGCATAGAACTTTCATAAGCTTTTTCATTTTGTGTTGCAAATACAACATTCAACCATCTCTGTCTTCTACATTGTACGCAAGGGTGGGAAAATCCAAATTCCACTAATGCAAAACACAGCCTGCACACTTGTTTATTCCCCTGGCAGCAAGATGAGAGGGAGTGAACTGCACGTGACTAGTATTAGTCACACTATGTCCTACTACAAGGTATGTTGCTCTGAAGAATCCATTACAGGGAATTACAGCCGCATGGAGCTGGGCCACCCATCCAAAATCATTAAGTACTTTTTCTGCCCTAATAGAATAGAACTAAACTAGTATGATAAAAGTATTGAAAGTGTTTAGAATGATGGGGAAAATTCAAAGATGTGAAAGTGCCACTAAGTGATAATTCTGGACTTCTCTTGCTAGTCTTCTCCACCTCTTCCATTATCATTTCAATAGACCATCATTTCTCTTTCTACAGCCTCTCTGCTTTTTTTTTTTTGCTTTTTTTTTTTTTCTTCTTTAAACTGCCTCTCTCTTTGGTCTGCTTCATCCCAATGTAAATTATCATTGTTAAACTGTCCTCTCTGGCATTCTGCAGAGCGTTGTTTTCTGTCCAGAGCTGTTTTCCCTCTGCTAGTGGGATACCTTGCATGGTGGGGTCCTTGCAAGTGGCAGGGCTCCAAGACTCAGTTGTAATGAAAACAAAAAGGGTATGATACTTCTTCATCATTTACTTTTATGGTGTTGTCGGTAATTGGGTTGGTGTAATGGGTGAGAATGTAGACCAATTGCCATGTTTTGATACTTTGAGTCTGGTTTGTAACAATTATCTGTCAAAAGAGCTCCATTAATGCAGGTTAAGGTTATGTGGAAACCGTGTGGCTGACAATATATAATCAAACCTAAGGAAGCCAACTTAATGGTTGCCAGATGCTCCACATGATCACTGGCTGATCTGACTATGGCTTCACAGTCATTTCTTCCATCTTAACTTGCCTGTGACCAAATAAATTTTTCAATGACCTTCCGTACTGTGCAGCTCTGTGAAAATTCCTGGAGCTACAAAAATTTGTTCCCATAGTGTTCCTTGGAGGAACACTTGGTGATTCTATGATTCTATGGTGCACAAGTGTGGCATAGTCATTCTACAGGAGAGGCTGTCATGCTGGGTTCTTTACTGTGCTGTATTTAATTTTCCACTGCTGTGTTGCAAAACCAGATCATTATGGTAGCCACATGAGATAAGAGAGGTTTATGGCTGCTTTGTGTCCCCAAAGCACTCTAAATTATGCAGAGTGAATTCATATACCAGTGAATCTGGCCCAAAAGTTTAAAATGACTAAAAAAGCCATTTTCTTATTCTGTTTTTTGTTGTTGTTGTTCTTTTTTTTTTTTTTTTTCTTTTTACTTTGTGTGTGAACATACCCATATTGATATTTGTTCTCATATGACAGGTTATAGCATAATTAGCACCTATTGAAATGTAAGCTCAGTATTCTTAGGCAGTTACATAAAAATTCTGAACAAAACAGTTCAGTAATGAGTAGGTGGAGCAAAAATTGATTTAAAGTTTGGAGTGTACTGATTTACATTGTTGGGCTTAGCAGTTTGATATTTCTGCCACCACTCCGTCTTGTCTTCTTTATGGTCTTCTGGGATGTATTTACGTTTTAAAGTAATTTATCTGGAATAGTTATTTAGCTGGAGACCTAAATTTAATTCACATTTACTTCTAGTGTATTAAAAATCTCTTAATCTCCATGACACTACTGTCTGGACGGATTCCTCTTTAAAACTTTTTACATTTCACCTCAGTTAAACGGAACTTTGCTTCAGATAACTATGAGCATTAGTTTTCTGAATTATGATGAGCTTTAGTCAACCATGTCTTTCCATCATTTTGTACTGGCATCATCTAGTGACTTCACCGAGAAACTGTTATGTTGGGATCTCTTTTTACTCACTGTTTTTATGAGTGCTTAAACTGGCAGTGTTTATACTGAAGATGTTCACTTATTCATTTGGGTAGAGGCTCCAAAATATTTTTTGTTGCTGTTCTGCACTGAAAACAAAATCTGACCCTGTTTGGTCAGCTGTCATATAGAAAACCAGCGTATATTATTGAACCGTTCTTGTACCTTTTGGACATCTGAATCTGCTGCTAACTGAGCAAAGTTTAATAATAATTAAACAAACAAACAAAAAAACCGACAAAAATCTGCAAGATCAAACACAATAGATACACATAGTAAGAATAAAACAATGAACAAGAAAAGAAATGGAAGCAGGTTTAGTGTGATGACTGGGCCCAAAATCCCTGATAGCTTTATGAAGACCCACAGTTGGCACTAACTTTTTGCCCATGCCAAGAGTGTCCTTGAATGGCTTTTTTTCCCCTGCTAGTATTAATCACTTCTCTTGAGGAAGAAAAAAAAAAAAAAAAAAAAAAAAAAAAAAAAAAAAAATATTGAAGTTCTTTTCAGCCTTTCTCTTATTCCACTTTCAACTAGGCTGAATAAGCCACCCAGTTTTAATGTCCTAACTCTCTGTTCTCTTATTTGTTCTGGTAGCTCTGTTATGGTTTAAATAAATGTTTTATGAGCTTGGCTGGCAGTCTTCCAAGAGAGGCCTTTCTGGTGTCTTTTACCTGGACACTAATGTTTGTCCCTGTTAGATATTTCTTAAGATACGTCCAAAGTTGGGTGACATAAATGGCTGAGGTTCACCTTCTCTTTGGAGTTTTCTGGACTCTGTCACTTCCATCTGAAGAGCTCTCACAGTAGAAATCTGCACTAATCCCGTCCCTGATTTTCTGCTCTTATACACACACACATTTTTTCTTTTTCTATCATGTCAATCCTTAGCATTGCTTATTTTTTTGTTTTTGTTTTTTTTCTCCCTTTTTTTCACCCCTCCACTGCACTTATGCTGCTGGCAAATTCACCAGCAAATTCTTCCAGAATGTCACTAAATGAAAATCAACTGGCTCCAAGACTGAACTCTCAAGGAGTTGCACTAACAAACTCCTGACAGGCCTCATATTTTCAATACTTTCACACAATAAGTAGTTATGTCCCCTATCTGATTTTCAGTTCTGGTGCTAATCTCCATTTTACCGATTGAAATAACAACTTCCCTTATGGCACCGTATCAAGGGTTTCAGTGAAGTCCAGTAGAATAGATTTTCGTTGTTTCTTTTGTCTAGAAAATGAATTACCTTATCTGATAAGATAAAGTGAGCTAGCTGTCTGAAAAATGTTTATGGGCTTGGCTGACGAGCAAAAGGGACGGTGCTACCATCTGTGGGATTAAGACTTGCTGTCGTTGGAGAGTTCTTACTGATTTTTGGATAAGATCTGTGCTAATAATTATCTCAGATAGAATATTTTGCATTTTTTTGTTGTTGTTGCTATCGCCTAAATGTTACTGGTAGTTTGCTTTTATTATCTCATAAAATTTTTAGCCTTACTAATATTGTTTGGCCACTTCAAGTTCATTTTCATGGAGTTTCATCTACTCCCTATTAAGCTTGGTTATCCTCTGGCAATGTGATAGTATCTACAATGTGAGTGGAAGAAAATTATGCTAAATGTGTAAAAGAAATTCCTTCAGTTTAATGTAGAGCAGGAAATGGTCCCTGTTATCATTACTTGGACTATAAATTAACTACTGAAAGCCACTTTGCTCCATTCTCTTGGTTTAATTTCTCTGATACTCTTTATAAAGAATAAGGCTGTGCATAGCTTCTGCATCATCTGGTCTAGTCATTATACCCTATAATTTACTACTGAAATGTTTATTGAGGAGCAGAGTAGTTTCTTGTCCTGAGACTGCACAGTTGCTACTCAGTCTTTTAACAGGGAATGTCAGTCCATTAAGTCTCAGTAAAAGGAGTAAACTTACATTGAAAATTTAGGAGAAAAAGATCCATTACAAATTTGGGATTCTTTAGTATCTTGTTGCAGTTATCAGTTTGGTGTTAATCGTATACCACTGTGATTAACCTAAACCACAGAATGGTTTAGGTTGGGAGCGAACTTAAAGGTCACTAAGGACATCTTCCACTAGAAAGGAATATCATACTTCATTCTTGGAAAAACAATTGCTTGATCTTGTAGGTCTGAACAGAGTTGCATCAGCGTAATGCATGCAAATAAAGACAGTTACTTAAAGACAGTATTAATCCTTTCTTCTAGGGATTTATAAAACCAAAGAACAGAAAAAAGCCCATCACACTTCAAGGGAACAAAATGAGAATTCTGGTGAGTAAGTGGGCACCAGGTAAATGATGTCTTGCAGCAATAAGTTAAAAGTCGCGTTATGTCGTGAGACAAATATTATTCTCTTGCTTATTAATGCTCTTGCGATAATACTGATATTCAAAACTCGGTGACAATTTTTCTGAAGAATGGTGTCAGTTGTTACATTGGTGAAAATTAGTCTGATAAATTAAATGGCGGTGATCCTCTCTCATTTTTTCATCTATGATGAAGTTGTACAGCATTGGTCCCTTTTCAAAAGACTCAGATTTTCCAACAGCTTTTCAAATTTTGTAGTAACTTTTTCAGTTTCATAGGAAAGCCCTAATGGTTTGTGCAGGGAGCTAAAACTGGATGCAATAGAATTATTCTTGCAAAAAGTGTACTTAACACCCCATGTGTATGAGATTCAACAGTGGGAGTACTGAAAGCTCCTGGTGCAAGTGTTAAGTGTGAAAATGTACTAGGCTTTTGCAGAAGTATCCCCCTATGTCTACCTCCTGAGATTCAGAAGCTGACATCTGTTCTGGTTCCTTGACCTGGAGTTTGGTCAAGATGCAATCAGTAAGGACTATTATTTCCTAGTGGTAGGCTGTTGAATATAAAGGCACATGCTCATGTCCATCTGACTAAATGCTAAAATATCAAACCAATGCAATACTTACAGGTAGACCTGCGTACTAGAGGCTGGAAGGTATTTTTCTATGGGTATCTGGGCGCTTGTTTGTTACAGGGGAGGAAATTGTATTTCTCTGGACAGGTTCCTTAACAGATGTTTCTTACTCTATCAGATGATTGCAGAACCATAGTACATCTGGCTATTAAAATATCTTTGTATGGTTATATGATTTATTTGGAAAGCATGGTTGAAACTAGTAAGTTTACAACAATGTGAATAGCTGTTAGCAGTATCTGGATAAAGAGATAGTAAGCTTTGGAACTTAAATTAGGCGACAGTGCTGTGAGATGCTGTGCATACATACCAGGCATGTTTGTTTATTTTTAAAATTATTGCATTCAGGCAGCCGTCTATTTACTTTATGCTATTTTGGTATTTTTTTCCTGAGAGTCAAGGGACCTAAATAAACCTGGAGTCTCTCTGGATTATAGTTATGTACTGTTTTATACGTGCTGGAAAGCCATAAGCCCTCAGGCTGAGATAACTGCATAATAAACATATATTTTATGAATAATTTCTTTAACACATGTTGCTTGAGAAAAAGTCCAAGGGGGAGATACTGTTCACCTCTGTCTGCCACAACAGACTTCTATCAAATATAAATTTAGAAGACCTCCAGTTGCTCTCCCAGTTTTGGAAAGAAATTATTTTACCTGAGGTTTCCTTAAGGTAGCAAGGAGATTTTCTGAATATGTTCCCTCTCAACTGAAGTGTCTGACAAGCTGGCACTTAAAGAGGAAGCAGGAGGTGTTGGTGGAGCATGGGAAGGATGCTTTGCATTTTTGCCTGTCAGCTATTGCCTCTGATGAAGCATTAGATATTACTGTGTATGGTGTTTGCAAGGATGTAATGTACTTCCGTGTTATGGTACGTTTATTGGACAGGTATTTGATTGACAGTAAATGCTCACTAACAAAGCAGCCAAAAAGATAATACAGTGTTCCTGAGAAGCTGAAATTTCTTCTACTTCACATGCCAGTTCTGGACTTGCATGTGCTTATCTCCCTCAGCTTTGCTGAGTCCATTAGAAAGTAAAATGCCCTGTCCTTGTCATCTCTTCTGAGCAATTTCTGGATAGTGTTCCCTTTCCAATATCTGGATACTATCAACAAAATATCCTGCAGTGACACACTACCTACGTATGTCTTATAACAGCTTTCTTGGCCTTGCATGTAACAGCATTGCTACAGCTGCAAGGGTGTTATTTTGCCTAGCTCCAGTGAAGGATTAAGTCAAAATGTTTACTTTTTATGTTTTTGGTCCTCTTTATCTAAAATTAATTGAAATAAGTAACTGATGTTTGTATTTTAGAGCTTAATTTCTCCTATGGATTCAGGTAAACTTCAGCGCAGCTGTTCAAATAAAGATTTTCACTCAAGTATTTTATAAACAGAATGGCTCAAAACTTGTTCTTTTATAGATGGTGGTTTAATTATTGAAGGCAAAAAACCCTCTTTCTGACCTTATTATCTTTTCATATTATATTTAGCCTTTGGCATTATTATTCACTTGCATTTCTTTCCTTTCCTTCTTTACCTTAGTGTGTTCTTAAGAAATTCTAAGGTTTGAAGCAGATTTCCTGTCCCACAGATTAAATTCTAATTAGTAGCTTAAAAGATAATCTTTTCCTTAAAGAATAATGAAGTTTTACTATCCTGAATTAAAATTTCCTTCAGCTCACATATTATGTCCCCCACTGTGGTCAATCTAGAACTATAAAAAGTAACTTAAACCATCAAAAAATGAGGTTTGCCATTTACTGCCAAAAAAGAAAACTAAGTAGCAAACTTGAGAGTATTTAATGTTTTGACTAACATATTTTTTTCTGAAATAGTGCCCAACTCACAAATGGAAAATGTATTTTAGCTGTCTCATGTTCTCCCTCTCCTCTATGGATTGGGTTTCTTGGTCATACGACAGCATTCACAATAAATCATGGGCTCTCTTTCTGGTGAGAACAGATGGATAGTGAGAGGTACAGCCCAGCCTATAGAGGAGAGCATGTGGTTGGTGACTTCCACAAGGCACAACAGCATACAAATGAATGAAAGCTAATACTTCAGTAATGTAGTTTTTCTTCTAGATTTTCATTTGTTATGCTGATAGTTCTAGTGACCTATCAGTAATTTCCCGTGGAAAGTTGATAGGTTTTGCAGAAATATAGCCATTAGCTGGGAAAACAAACTTCTGTCAGAGAGAGTTTTAAGGCTGAATGAATGTTGTTCCATTGGAAATTTTGGTCATGTTGGGAGTAACTTACTGAAGTAGATAGATACTAGCTACGTTTTATGCTGGCTAAGGCTTCTGTATAAAGGTAATCCCAAATGAAAACATAAGGGTGATAAGCATACAGAAAGCTCCATCTTGATCTATAGCTCATGCTGCTCTTTCCAACAAACAGCACATTACATCTGGAATATTATATGACTTACTTAGTTGTAATGAATGGTAAACTTCCACGATATTTTTTTTCATGGTCTTTTTATTTTTTGATTTATTTGAATATTGAGTTTTTTTGTCTGTTACTCTGGGTTTGTAATCAAGATGCATGTTTTAACAAACATGGAGTTTGAGATATATACAAAATCTGGTGCCAGATGGCTTGAGCGATCCAGGGTTGTACACATGGTGGTTACTTTTTGGCAAGATGATATCAGAGTGGAATACACCTTAGGTCAAATCCAGGCTTTACAATACAGAGGCTGAAATACACAGCCTGTTAATTTCAACTTGTTTCTTTATACTCTTTGTTCTCTTTAAATGCATTTTACTGTTCTCCAAATTTGTATAGCTCTGTATATTCTAGATTCTGGTGTTTTGTTTTTCTTGTTTGTTTTTATTTTTCTGTTGCCATTTTTCTGTTGCCTACTATCTTATAAAGTTATTTCAGCCATGCTGATGAAGGGCAACTTCACTGCCAGTGTTATTAACTGCTGGTATAATATATCCCTAAGCTTGTTAACTTTGCTGGGGAAACAACTTACATAGATCAGCTTCCAGACGTAAAGATTTCATAGCTGTGTTTCAGAGACAAAAAAATACCCACAATCTTACATGTTAAGATGTGTTCAAACGTCTTTAAAATGCAAAGGATTAAAAAGTGCTAGGTCTTGTTATAAAAATGTTGAAAATATTTAGTATAGTGCAATTCTGTGAAGCTGGTCTAGTTTCTCTTGTATTATTTATGGGCACTCTGGATGGCCACTTACTCAAATACTTATGTTTTGGCCGGGCTGAAAAAGTGACATGTTGGCACGGACTGGCAGTAGCCACAGGTAGAATGGTTTTACAGAGCAGCCCTGTGCTGATGACATTGCCTTGGTGCCTGGATGAGGGTGACTGAGCCTTCTTCTCCACTAGTACTCTATTAGATGAGACCCTGGTTTCAGCATTCAACAGCCATCTTTGCAAGTGTACCATTGTCTACTTCACTCTAAGTTTTAGTCTTTCAGGAATGGGGAAACATTGCACTGAGTGCAGGCATGGGCTCAATTTAAACAGATCGCTCATTTCACATTGTAATAACCTGCTCGTGCCCTTGACATTTCCAGTGAATAGAGAATTGGGACATTATCAGTGACTAGTGAGGATGAAAGGAAATACTTTACCTCAGCTGTGGAAGCACCAGCATCTGTTATATTTTAGCTGTTATCTTTGGCCCAGGACCTATAACTGATCTCACAGCTGAGACAGGAACCATATGCACAAAGAAACTCTTTTTAACCCTCTCCTCACCCGTCACTCATGGGCGCTCCCTGCATGTGCTAATGTGAGAGCCATTAACGCTCCCTCATCAGGAAATGCCACCTAATAGGCAAAAGGTTAATGACAAATAAAATATTTCTGATGATGGTGCAGGAAGAGGTGCTTCCTTTCTGTGGTCACAACGCAGTGATATGCCCAAAAGGCCTTATCCAGTTACTCAAGTATCTTATATATACTGTCTGTAGCTATACCAGCTTCTCCCTAGCTCTGGGGTTTCACTCAGGGTTTCATCTTCTCTAAAGAGATTTATATGCAATGGAAATATCAGATTATTAGTCTTATCTAAATGAAATATGGGTGAAAAGTGATTTGTTAGTTTTAAAGCTGCATTGGTAGTTTAGCAGGTGGTTGATGCATTTAAAATTGATAAATGGATGATGACAGTGTTATTTCAAAATAAGAAAATCACACAGAGAAGCCATGAAATGTCATGTTGATTTTGCTAATAATTTCTGAATGCTGTGACTATTAAACAGGCTGTGGAATATAAAAATAGAAAACAAAACAAAACAAAAATTCCTCAATTAGAGAGATAAAATGTTTTATGGGTTTGTGTGGTTTTGTACTTCTATTCTGTTAATTGTTCCCCACACCATAGTCTTAAGCATACAAACTAACCCTACTCACCCTAAAATTGCCCTGCTAATGTCAGCCAAGAAAGTTTTTTAGCTTTAAGTTCCTAACACATAACTGGTACTATCAAGCAGCTGTACTGCAAGAGTTCCCAAGAACTTATTTGGGAGAAATGATGGGGGTGGGTAAAAAAAAAAAAAAAAAAAAAAAAGTTCCTTACAAGGCAAAACCTCATTACCTTTGATAGGGTTTTCTTTTTCTGTTGTAGTTTCAGACCAGCATTGCATGCTGTCTTGAGGTGACTCTGTGGAAGTCTGTCTTAAATTGAAAAAAATAAAAACAAAAGCCTGAGGCAAGCCAAAGTAAATATTAATTTTGAAACTATGAACTGATATCCACAATGAAGTAACTTCTTTGGCAGACACCTGCAGTTTGGGGTATATTGTTCATTCTTATATTGAATAAGGAAAGATTTTTGATAATTGGGATAAGAAACAGTGATATGAAACACACTGTAAAGATGTTTCATGTGCAGTGAATTAAAAAGTAGATTTGTTATATTTCCATTGTAATGATTGATACACTCTTTGACGTGACTGTGTAATGTCCATTTGTACAAATGCCGGATTAGATGCCTCATTTTTGGATGCTTGTAGCACTTTCCTAGTGTTCACGGCTTAAGAAATGCTCACAGTGCTATTGGATAGTGTTGTCTCATTTGGACGGTAATACTGAATGTTTCCAATGTGTTGTTTCTTCACGTGCCTCTATAAAATTTAATTTAAATTTTACATGTTGTACATCCTATGAAACTAGAGTTAGAGCCATTAACTCATGTATTACATTTATTTTTTTAAGCTGAAACTTAGGGCAAGATATGCTTTCCAGGTGTTCCCCTAGTAAAGCAATAGAACATGCTACTTGACACACTAAATTGCTTTTTGATGATGAAAATTTATCATTGGTTTCTAGTACTACAGAAACAAACTAGGCAGTTTCAAATGGTACAAAAAAAAATTTGTTCCTGCAATTTCCTCGTGTAACGTTGACTGTAGAAGAGAGATGTGCCTGCTTTTCAAGGAGGCTGTTCATAGCCAGTTTCCGCTCACAATAGCCACATGAGAAAATTATTTTTAGTCTTACATTTTAGTGTCAGCCATATATGAAATGTAATGTATAAAGAAACCTTTGTTTCTTCTGCAGATATTGAACTTTTGTGGGAAGCAGAAACTGAAAAACATAGCAAAGCAAAACAAACAGAACAACAAAAAAAAAAAAACACAACCAAAATTGCGTGTAGCCTATACAGACAACTTCCCACTCATCTACTTGAATGACCTGTTTAGTGTCACGTTGCCTAACACTTCCCCCTATAAGAAGATGCTTTTAGTAGAGATTCTTCATTAAGCTTAAGCTTTCTGTGTTGAAGCTCACAACCTTTTCCTCATTTCTTGCCTTCTGCGCTCCTTGTTCAAGAGAAAAATCTCAGGAAAAAAATTCAATTATAAGTAAATTTCATTCAAGAATTTCAAGTTTATCTGTACAGGAATGAATTCATGTAAAATGTATTGTTTGCTTTTGCTAAAATGACTGATTCAGCTGCTGACAAAGCTGCTGAGAAGGGTGATCTTTCAAGAAACCATTGAACATGGGAAATGGAATTTGAACTATCAGTGTTTTTCTCTGCTGACACCCAGGAAGTCTGGCAGAGAAGGTGGAAACTGCTGTACCAGTGCCCAGACGAACTAGGGAGCAGACAGAGACAGAGCTTCTGAATAATAAGAATATTCTCTCTGTTCCTACTAATGATTCTTTTTAAATGGAAGGAAATTTTAATGTGTGCTTGTTATTCATCAAGGGAAAGAGGCTGTAGTGCAGAAGTGTCAGTGTGACATGTTAATGCAAAGCTTTACTACCCTTGCAATTATTAATGACTTTTATAAATAGATGCAATATAATTTAAAAAGTTTTTCTCAGATATTAGACAAGAAGTTGGGGGTTGAATGTAAAGGGAGCCCGATACCTCTTGAAATCTGTGGGAGTTAGGTAATTTCAATTTTTTGCTATAATTGTGTCCCACCATGATTAGTCCTAAAATGACGTCCACAGAACAGACAAGAATTTAACTTCAGCTTATATTAAAACCAAATAAATAGATAACTATTATTCTCAGGCATGTTTGTTTCCTTTGTTCACAGTGCCAATATACAGGTCAGCAAAGCTTTAGGATTAAAATAAGTGATCTATGAAACTAATTAACAGGTTTACAAATCTTTCTGTATGATCAGATCTTTCTTAATTTTCTTGTCATATGCATAAAGGCCTGTGCAGTTGCCAGAAATGTATTGCAAGCACAGTGAAAATAAATTATCAAAAATGCTGAGAAATCAAAGTCTTATTAAAAATAACTTGAGAAACAGATCCAAAAAAGTAATTATTTGCACAATTCCTATACCCCACAACACCTGAAAATTAGGTAATGTTTAACATATGTCCAACTGTAGGCCCAAACCCAAAGTCAATTGTTGAAGTCCTTGCCCTGGAGGAAAACCATAAATCAGACAGGATATTAGAAATGGTGGCTGGCTAAAGCTGCTCAAGGATCAGGACGAATGCTCCTAGGTGGCAAGGACATCTTGGCAAAATGCATATGCTGTGGTCAAAAGCACACAGGGAATAATACAGTTCATTGCCTGGCTCCAACACCAGACAAATAGCTGTCATTGTTTGTAAGTTTATTTGTGTACAGAGAAACAAGCAGGCTCTGGAGCAAGGTCTAGGGGTTGGTTTTTTGCTTTTTTTTTTTTTTTTTTTTAGAGTACTAACTTCAAATGATCTCTAGCTGCAGTTCAGCCTATTGACTTTGAAAGAGTTCTCCAGGGGTAAGCACATCAAAAGGCTGACATTTTTAAACAGTTTTAATGGGAACTTTTTGTTCTTCTTGATGATTCTCACTTTGAAGCTAGTGACCGTAAATGTTTGAAATGTTAATTTGTTGTTGAGGAGAAGAATGAAAGAGAAAACTTTACTTGGAACTCATTAGGCCACATCTAGAGTACTTTGTCCTGCTTTGGGGCTCGAGGACAAGAAAGATGTTAATGGACTTGAGCAAGCTCAGCAGAGGGCCATCAGGATGGTCAGGATGTTGGGGCAAGGTCCCACAAAGGCCTAGAAAGGAGTTACTGAGAAGCCACCAGGCTCCTTCTCTCCATGGCAGGAGGAGGAAAGACATAAATTTAAATGGGGCACATTCCCATTGGACGCAGAAAAATATTTTTAAATGAAGGCAGTCAAGTCTTGGAACTTGACCAGAGAGGCCATGCAATCTCTGTCCTTGGAGGAGAAATGCTGGAAGAAAGCCTTTGGCGACATGGTGTGGGAAGACTACTTCCCAAATTCATATAATTGCCCAAGTTGGAAGGGACTCACAAGGATCATCAAATTGAACTCCTGGCTTTGCAAAGGACCACCTGAAATCCAAACTCGATATCTAAGAGTAGTGTCCAAATGCTCCTTGAACTCTGGCATCTTGGGGCTGTGACACTGGAGCTGACTCTAGGGAGCCTGTTCCATGCCTACCACCCTCTGGTGAAGACCCTTTTCCTAACTCCCAGCCTGACCCTTCCCTGACATGGTTCTATGCCATTCTCCACTTCTTGACTGCTTTTCTTGCCACTGAAAGTAAAGGCTGAAACCTCTGCTCATTAAGAACTGATGCCTGAAACAAGCTGTCTGGTACTGCATGGAAGAAGGCAGAATGAAGTCTCCTTTCCCTTTGGAGCTACTCAAAGAAACCAATGCAAGTTAGCCTACAAAAGGCCAGTAGCAGATTATGTTATAATTTCCTGATTTTGGGCTTCTACTGCAAGAACAGCTCACACGTGACTTGGAAAACTATAGGTGAACATTTTTCTTTTTTTCTTGCATTAGTATCCTTTTGCCATTATTCAGACAAGGTTTCTATCACACAGGAATCTACCTCAGATATGAGTAGTTGAAGGATTTACAGTCTCATAATTTGTTTAGATTATTTAATTCTTCAAATTACTGTTACATCTTTAAGTTTGTTTAACAACTTTGGGAAATGTTGTCTGGATCTGAGAGCAGCATTTCCATTTCTACCAAAAAAAAAAATAAATATATATATATATATATATGTATAAAAACCCTAAGCAACTTATGGAATATCCTCTAGTTAGCTGTAAAATGCCCTTAGGTGCTTTTAAACATTTGCTTGATAAACATAGCTTTTCAAAACTCTTCTTGCTTGACTTTCTGGTTAGGCTTGAAGAAAGAGACAAGGAAGGAGCTGGAGCTGATCCTGATACATCTTCTGTAGAAGCAATGGCTGCATCATTACAGTTTTCTTCTCTGCTGGCAATCTCAGCCCCATTGTCATCTACCAAAGCTAAAAGAAGCACAACCCAGCAGGTATCCCCATCATTCTTAGATACGGAACCACACAGAAAGTCATGAGTTCACCTGAGAGAATATCTTTTTTTTGTTTGGTTATTTTTTCTTTTTAACAAGTTTGATGTTTTGGGGAGAAGTAACATTAGCTGAGCTAATAAAGATGAAAAAGAAAAAAAAAAACAAAACGGGTCAGAGTGCACAATTCACAAAGGCCATGGTAAATGAAAGAGGTCAAGGTTAAAGAAGAGAAATAAAAAATGACTGAATGGAGAATGGAGTTTTTTTAATCCTGGTTTATAACACAGCAGGGCTAGTCTTGGCATTTGCTTGATGCGAGGACATGCTGCAATTTGCCTCTTCTTTTCCTGAAGCAGAAAAAAATGCATCCCTTGTTTGGCTTAGCTCTTGTGAATAGAATTGCTTACATGATTTCAGAGTCTGAGTGATTCTGAAGTTGTTAAAATTACCTTGTACTCAAATTTCAGTTTTGTTAGCCATTAAATTAAAATAATCTTGAGACTTGGCCTGGAAATGACTTAAAAATCGATGATTAACGTAGAATATATTGGCTTTATTTTTTGAAGAATAAAACTGACTTTAAATCTGCAGTTTTGTACAGACAGGGTGAACTTAGCTCCATTTCCTGCTGCTTGTACTTGATTACATACCAGGACTCTAACAAACATATAAGTCATAGACTGCTGTGATTTCCATGTTAACAAAATAGTGACCACTGTATGAGCAGCACTGCAATTCAGTGAGGCATTCGTTTCAGTATCTGACTCCTCAAAGCAAACCCTTCTCAGCCAAATGACCAGTACGTCTTTCTGTCTCGTTTTCTGTTTTGCTACCTGACTATCTTGATTTTAGGAGAATGGATCCTTTGAAGCCTGGTGGCTACAATACAGGCTTTGATCTCAAAATGCCTCTTTTTGCTAATTTCAAGCAGATTGTTTCTTCTGAGGCTGGATCGACCCAACGTAGGCAGCACATAGAGCTGAAATTCACTGTTCCACGCCTCAAGTTAATATCCTAACCACCAGCCTACATATGTATTAAAAACCCATGCTGGAGTGGAAAACCTCAAATGAGCAATGTCCAATTTGGCTGTGACTAAATGAAATTTAATTAGAAATGTTCCAACTAACACTATTCTCTGACCGATAATGCTGAGTTACCAACTCATGAAATGATTAAACTCAGACTGTGTCCCTAAACTGGCAGTGGAAAAGTGATTAAAATCTGTTAATTTCTCTTTGAATTCCCCAGACAACTTCTATTCCCTAAAATCTGCTGACTGATTTGTGCAGGGGAGGTTTAACGATCTCCATATTAGAAGTAGCAGAGATGCTTGTTTATTGTCTGGGTCATTTTTGCTGTCCTTGAGTAGGAAAAGAAATCAATCGTGCACCTTCAACTCTTCATTTATTCTATAAACATCTTGTGGGCTGCCTCAGTTTACTTTTTTTTTCTGCATAGCAGGAAGTAATCCACTGAATTCAACGTAACAGCCCTGAAGTCTTGTGACATCTGCTTCAGCCAGGCTGGTGGTTTCTGTGGGTGGGCTGGCTGGAGCCTGAGCTAGTGCAACAGGAGCAGAAGTCTTTGGGGCTACCCTAACTAAGCGCCATAGCTGTGTTCCCATCTCATCTTTTCTCTCCTCTTGCTTGCATGACTGTTAGGGCCCTGGAGAAAACCCCTTGTTCTCAGGGCAGGATCATGGCGCAGCACTCTCGTGGGGAACGTTACCATCTGGTGTCAGCAATTCTTGTCGTCCCAACTCTTGGAGCAATTCGTTTTTCCGGAGACATGGGTGGCGGGATTTTCTGTGGCTGATTTCTTTTGTCTCCTTAAACACTCATTCTTCATTGTGAGCCTCATGGGCAGCGGGTTCTCCAGCCAAGGCGTGTAAACATGGAGGGGGGCTTTTCCACTAGTAAGCTTTTTACAATAGATGTCTATTATTCAAAATAAGGAAGGCAGTTTTATAAGGCCTGTGAGTACACATTTCCCAGTCTGCTGCTGCTTAAATTACCAGGAATGCAAAAATAACCAATAGTTTGACCTCTTAAATCACAAATTGGATAGGCTTACCATTAAAGGATGTTGTAAATGTGTTTCCCATTATTTAGTTCATTTGGTGTGTTCAGCCGTGAGCTTTTGGATGTTTTGTTTTGTGTTGTTTTTTAAATTCTTCACAGAATTTGATAACTTTCCGGGAGTTTGATTAGGTCCTCTGGACCTACAATAAAAGAAACTGAAGACTATTTATAATGAAGGTTGGGTGGAGTAGTAATCATAATATTCTTGCTATAAAAACTAATGAGTGCTTATTATAAAGTACGAGCGTAATGAATGTAGTGACCTTCACAAATAAGATCTATCCATCTTTTATATCTGGTGACTGGAGACAAAGTTTATACTAGAGAACTGTCCCGTATCGAGACATGCTGTACACGGTTTACCAGAGATCACTTTCCCGCCTAGGAAGTAAGTCATTTTCCTTGAAATTTCTGTGGAGTGGGATCTGTAAAAATTCTGAGTGTTGATCTGAACTTTTTACCATTTAAATCAATAAAAACTTTGTGCATGTTTTGTGGAAGTCCTGCCTGAACAATGCAACAGTATGCATCTAGTTTATTGCATCCTGTAAAGTTCCTATTTTTCATCCTAGTATCTCTTTTAGTTTTTTTTGTCATTGATTGTCTTTTTAATTTATGATCAGCTTTTTAAGCAGAGTTCTGTTCATTACAGGCATTTCGATACAGAAATAATGGAAGTGAAGGTAATGCTCTGATTTTACAAAGTGTTCGTAAAAAGCTTTTTATAAGAGCATATACAAAATGTTTCTGGCTGACAATGAGTTTTGGAAAAAAATTCATTGCTTTCTTACTTCAAACCTTTTTACAATTTTTATTAGAATTATTCTGTCTGCAGTCCCAGTAAATTGCAAATGGAGCGAGAAGGAATTCTAATGGAGCATGGAGTTCCAAATGTGTTATTAGAATTCCTGCCCTTAATTTTGGAGTAATCAAGCTTTGTATTAGGAGAGAAACTGTCTTATCTGCACTTGGGGAATGAGTCAAAAGATGTTAAGTGGCTATATAGCATTCTGACTGTGGTAAGTTTGGTCCCATGCGCACTGCCTACCTATGTTGTGATTGTGTTTTGTACTGTAATCAGCAGGACTTCTGTGAAAGCTTGAGCAGCTCCTTAGTGGTTAGTTGCTTTTCATCAGTTAAACGTGTACTAAAGTGTTTGCAGAGTGAGGGCTCATCTTTCTTGTGTTTGTGGGTTGGTTCAGTGTGCAGCTCGGAAGGCTCCCCATTGAGAAGGACAGTCATCCTCATTGCTGCCATGCCTCTTTTTGGAGATGAAGGCAGTAGCTCTCCCATGCCTCCCTGGCTTCGGAAGGACGTAGGTGGCTTAATCATTGCTGTGACTGTGCTGTAAAAATATTTAATGCATACAGAGTGATTGCTACCCAGTTGGCTAGAAGGACATTCTTGCAAAAGGTCCAAAAGGTCAGTGTTAGCTGACCAGACTACGCTTTGAAAGCCCAGTGTTGAAGAGTGAATGCAAAATCAAATCCTGATTTCAAAAGATGAGAACGGTTAGGTGGGGTTTTTTTTGTGTGTGGGTTTTTTTTTTTTTTTTTTTTTTTTTTTCCCCTAAATTTGTAGGACATTTAAAGTGACCTGCTGCCAAGCAGAGGAAATGAAAGCAGGATGAGACAGACAACTGGAAGTGCAGGTGGTTTACTGCTTTATAGTGATGAAACTGTCTTCTGCCTTTGATTCCTTTAAGGGAAGTATGCAGTACAGCAAACCCCTACTTTATTTCAGTGTATGCAAAGGTAAAATGTGTTTCATTAAAATGAGATTCCAAATGTGTTTCATTAAAATAAGATTTAAAAAATACTTAGATGATGACTAGATTCTCAAAGATAGTTTAAAGAAATGTGCACAGCATTCTGTGAACAGATAAAATGTCATCTGTAATTCTTTGGATATACTGCCTGTAATATACACTGTCATCTTCTGTTTAAAGTCTTATCAGTAAAGCATATAGAATAATATTGTTACCAGTAACAGAACATTGTACTAAAACGACTTTGTCAAATGAAAGGCAGGAATAGATAGTATTTAACTGAGCAGATGCTTTTAATGGAGATATGCAAGAAAAACTTGCAAAATGAATGTTTCTAAAATTTTGTTGGACCGTGTTTCTAACTTCTTCTAAGATAATGTATCAAGAGAAGTTTTACAGCAGGGAAACCTGAAAACGCTGAATTCCACTTTAAGTGGTTCCATAGGTTGGAAGGCTGTTGATATCTCTTGGAGTAGATAGGCTATGTCCACATGATTGACCTGTGACGAGTAGAGTCCAAGAGAAGGCTAGAGAGGTCAAATCTCTGAAGTGGATGAAATTAAAAACTGTTTATTGACATGCACAAAAGAGAGACGAGTCCTCTGCTGTCACAAACTTTTGACTTTTTTTTTTCTATGTACTTTTAGTCAAGTCATTTGAATTTTCTGTATACTTGTAATTTGTTTGGCCTGTAGGCCCTAGGGTACTCAGCATGTTTCTGTCACTTGAAATACAGCAAAATGCAGTGCAAAAAGACAGCCTGTGACCCTAAGAATTTACCATCTCTGTACTGGACAAGAAAAAACATGCATATGGTGGAGAAAAGTAATAAAAGACTATTTGTCTGTAGGACAGCAAGTGGTCTCAGCATGTATTCAACTTAACCCTTGTGAAATTGTTTTGGGAGATCCATCTGTAGAAGCCTTGTGATACACATGTACTGAAATCCTGTGTAAATACCAAGACTTCAGTGCAGCCCAGCTATTTGGACAATAAATCTTACTGGAACACCTTTTTTGTCCTGTAACAACTCAGACAATGAGTAGAACTAGGATTTGCGGGCAGCTGCTGAGGACAAGGTCTGTTGTACTACCAACATGTGGTTAATTCATGTCAGGTCTGTGCACATCGACTGTTAATTCAAATTCATCACATGAGCCTGAAAGTGTATTTATATTCAAGTGTACTCATTGTTTTGGAACTATTTGCTCTGGATGGGGTCATTGCCTGTGAGAGCTTAAGATTTACTCTCTATACCCATTTATAACATGTTCCAGGGAAGGTTTGTTGAAAGAAAATTGTAAAGAGGTCAAAATCAAATGTGTACACAGAAGTGATGCATATGTTGTTAAAAAAAAAGAGAGAGATTTAATCAGGTATTGAGTAAATACAGATAAGATTTTTCTTTTTTTCTAACAAAAAAAAAAAGAGAAAAAAAAGCAGTGGGGCAATTGCTGCAAAAAGAGGTAAGGAAATGGGAGAATGAATAAGGTGTAATTTACAGTGGAAATCTCTAAATAAAAGCGTAAGGAAGTAGATTATCATGACATCCAAAGGAAGAACAAATGGAAGTGAGCTTTTAGGGTCACAACAGATAAATGCCCTTGAAAGAACAGCTCTGATTCCATGGAAAGAGTAAAACAGGCAGGCTGAGGTTTGTCTGATGCAGCAGTGAGTTCCTGTTCCAGCCTGTACAGATTGGTTCCCGTAATGTCCCCGATGACCTGTGAAGCTCCTCTGTCAGTGGAAACAACAAGAAGGGGGTGAGTGACCTATAGCATCACCTGCCTTTGCTTTCAGTGACAGATGCTAATGCACAAGCATCCTGCTCTATATAGGGAGGCGTAACTCACACTTTTGCCTCCCAAAGTGGTTCCAGCCAAATGCCTGTCATTATCAATACAGCTGTCATACTGATCCTTGTGGGTAAGAGCTAATGGTGGGTGTTCGTTTACTTTATGGAACTTGTGGGGCTTTTATTACTATGGTTTTTTTTTTGTTGTTTTTTTTTTTTAAGAAACTACTCAACAATTCCCTTTATAGCCAAGCAGCACATTAGTGCACAGAATAATAGTGCAATCAAATCCTTCTATGAGGCGGAGGAAAGCAATGCTTCTTTCTTCTAGGAATTTAGCAGCATCCAGTAATCACAGTGATATATGCTAGGTTCATGCATCCTCCTAGGGAGAGAAGGCAAGGGAATAATAATAGATGCTAGGCTGGGTATTGGTCTCTTGTGATAATAAAAACAACACTGAAAGTTTCAAGCAGGGAAGGCCTAAATGCAGAAAGTGTTGGAAGATCTGGTTGAAGATTAGTATTAAACCTCACGTGGGGGAAAGGGAGGTGAACTCTTCCATAAATCATCCAGATACTTAATTTGATATCAAACATGAACCTTAACATGTGTCATATAATCTGCTTTAATACACAGGGGTCTTATTAAAATGGTGTGAGCCAAGGACTGTGCTGATTTAGACAAGTTTGAGCAAGTCCTTTATAAGGCAGAAAATGTACCTTCAATTAGAGTGCTTTCATTTAGAAGCAGAACATAGGACATTCATACGAATTTTACTTTCCTCATGAAGGGGATGATCCAGTGCTTGTCAGTGTCGTTGCAAAGACTCCTATTGCTCAGTGGAGGCAGATTCACCCCTTGGAACATTCAGGTGATGAGTTGGAGAGAGAAGCAACACTGGAGTATCTGTAGTCCTGAGTCCAAAACCAGAGCACCTCACATTGGTGTATAAACCTGGATGCTGTGAAACCTCTCTTTCTTCTTTAATTTTTTAAATTTTTTTTAATATTTCTGTTTTTCATGATGAATATGATGATGAATATCTCTTAAAGGGCTGACCATTTCAGACCCAACCGTGAAGTCTTTGGCTCAGAATAGAATCATAGAATGAATCTGGGTTGAAAAGGACCTCAGAGATCATCTAGTTTCAACTCCCCTGCCACAGGCAGGGTTGCCAACCACTAGACCAGGCTGCCCAGAGCCGCATCCAGCCTGGCCATGAATGCCTCCAGGGATGCAGCATCCACAACCTCTGTGGGCAACCTGCTCTGATGGAGTAGGGGGAAATAGTCCAAGTTTGGAATAAGTGCACTGATTATACTGTACCTTTGTGATTGGTACCAAAAACCAACGTGTTGAGTAGACCTGTGCAATTGAGTAAAACTTTGTTAGTCTGGATTACGAGCCATGTTTCTCTTGAAAGACAAATCAACAGCAAAACATGATTTGAGCCATCAGTTAACACGTTGATCCTAAAAAACAAAACAAAAACCCCAGCAAGTAGAGTTATACATAGATGTTATATATATGTATTATAATATGTAATAATATGTAATAATATGTATATTTTAATGACATATAATACATATATAATTCTTTATATATATAATAAAATACACATTATAAAATGTATGTGGAAAGCTAAAATAGATATGCAAAAAGACGTGAGAAGCTTTTGAGACTGTGTGGAAAGAGGAGGATTCTGTAAAATATTCTGAAGCACTAAATGCATATTAAGTATTTCTAAAGATGTATCCGTTTGTAAAACAGTATCTGTAACAGTTTAAAAATGAAGTGAAATCAAGGAAAGGAGAAGCAGCAGGAATCCCTGCAGAAAAAGGATTGTTGGAGTTGAATCTAGGAATTTTCAAGCTGCCCTGCTTAAGTCAAAGGACACAAATAAACTTCTTTTGTACACTGACGTTTTACAGAATTCCTACAGGAATGCTCATTTAAAAACAAACAAACAAACAAAAAGATGGTGATTCTGGCATAGTAGAACCATGTTAATCTGCCCTGTGAGAAAAGATTCCTGAAGGAAGCTGGAAATGACAAAGATCTTAATTTGAAGGCAGGAAAATCCTGAACTTCTGTGACTGAGGCACAGGGAACTCAGCACTTTTTAAAACCATTTGAGTGTTAAAGATACGGATGATTTATTGCCATTGTTAGATGTAAGGAAACTTTAATCTTCTGGGATACCAGATCGGTATTTCTGATTTAATCAAAACAAACACATAGAAATAAGGTTATGCCTCTGCAATATATTTGATTGACACTATCTTCATAGTGTTTGAAGATGCAGTTTTTATTTTACTTCTTACATCTTGAAAGTGTTTCAGTCCTTTTGTACAGTCTTTTTTTTTTTTCTTTTTTTTTTTCTTTTTTTTTCTGTGGCATCTACAAAGCTCTGTTTCCCAAGTGCTGATCATTGTAAATAATTTATCTTATGACAGGACACAATCCAAGGCTTAACTGAAGCAAGGGGTGCATTTGTGTGGAGTTTGGCTCCAACTGAGGCAGTCTCAAGGTATTGCAAAACTGATCCTCCAGCAAGCACTTCAATAGAAGCCTGAAACTGAGAGAAAAATAAGTGATTTGCTATCTTTCCTCAGGCAGGACAATTTCATTTACTCAACAAAAAGTGATTTGAATGAGACTTTCCATAAAACTTGGTATTAATGTCAGGTTTATAACGATGTCTCATAAATTTTATCAAACCTTAGGTACAAACAGGAGCTGTTGGTCGTTTCTATTCTTAGAGTACAAAAGGATATACTGCTTTAATTGTATCAATTCTTAAATAGGTAGTTTCATAAATATAATTCACCAGACTCATAAGGCTCAGTGTGGTTCAAGAAGGTCTGAATGCATCGTTTGCATACAGGTAAGTTTTCATAGTTCCTTTTTCATAGAATCATAGAATCACCAAGGTGGGAAAAGACCTGTAAGATCATCCAGTCCAACCGTTCATCTGTAACCAGTATTTCCCTCTAAACCATATCGCTCAATGCAACATTTACTCATTTCTTGAACACCTCCAGGGTCAGTGACTCTGGCACCTCTCCGGTGGTGGTTTTCGTTTAACCATTTTCTTTGAAATAAAAACAAAAGTGAGTGCATTGTCTTTAGCTGGAAGGTCTGTGTCTGGAATAGCTGATTAACTGGTCAGTATTTTCCACAGAAGGACCTGAAGATGAAAAAGTCAGAACATGAGTGTAATGTATTAGGACATACTGATAAGAGGAGTTCACAGTTGTCCTAATGGGGAGAAAATACATGTAGTAGGTTGACTTGTGAAGCAAAGCTGATGATTGAAGGCAAATACAGCAGGTGACTTTCTTCCTTAGCTCTGTGGGTTTTTTGTTGACTGTTCTGTGCCTATTTGTTCTCTTTCTCCATGCTCAGGTTCTTTTTTTCTCCACATTCTTCATTCTCTGCCCTAAAAATGTGAATCTCATGCTGATTCTCTCTCAAATATTCTCTTCAGCATTACCATATGTAACTCACTCGTTAAATTAGTTTGTTTAGGTGGCTTTGCAGACCCTGGTTTTGGAGGGGAGGAATTGTATGCCTGCTTTATCGATGTAGAAATGTACACTTTCTGAGAATGCTTAATTCTTTCCTTTATCTGAAAGCAAAGCAATCATTACACAGCAGTGTCAATGGAAGAACTGTGATGGAAGTACAGAAAAAAAAAAGTTAAAAGTGAAAAGTAGATTAATAAGTGATGAGAATATTTAAAACTTGCATAGAAATTGTTTCTTTTTTAATGGAAGATATGTAGTATACATTTTCAATACCTCAAACTCAGCTTCTGAGAGCTGTTTTTAGATTGAGGAGGGGTGTTTAGGCTGTTTGAGTCTCTATTATGCGAAGGTCATGAACTGATAAAATCTTGTGTAGTGAAAATTATATGTGAATATGAAATGGTAAATGATACCTAACGGTTGTAATTAAGGCCTATTTTTTCCACTTTCTTCGAGTCTGCAGAGAAACAGAAATAAAAGCTACGCTGAAGGCATTTTGTTTTATAGTATCTGTTAGGAAACTTCTAGCAGATTGCTTTTCATTCTTTCTTTTCATTCTGTAGATTAATTACAATGAAATAGAAAAAGAATATATCTAAACTGATCAGTAGACGGAAAGTTTCTATGTCATAAAAGCAAAGGCTGATCTGATTTGAGCTGGTTGGCTGATTCCTGTTATGAAATGTCTTCTGTACACAGTGATTTGATTTGCATACAAATGCAATGTTTTCCTGCTTGTGAAAACTGTCAGTTAAATTCTAAATATAGATCTCATTTCTAGTATTTTGAAAGGAGTGATTCTGTGCTTAATGTGATATCCATACTTGGTTGCAGTAAAACAGTATACTCAAGTTTAGTATCATTTTCAGCTGTCAGAGATATTGCTCTAAAATCCTTTGTTTCAATATTTCAGCAAAAATATCATCCGTGGTTTTAACTAGTTTACCTACATGCTTTCTCTAAATTTATTACATCATGACTGTTACTTACAGCTAAAATTCTTGGTGTTATGAGAAACTTCATTAATGGAGAACAAACAGGCCATTTTTTGAAGATGTTCATTGTCCTCGATGTAGCCATTTTCTATTTTTAAATCCACACAGTTACCATTTTGTATTTATTTCAGAACAATATCAATTCATGCATAAGACCTTCAGAACTGCAGTTTTTAGGCAAATTCTGGTCTCAGGCTACAGAGTGTATTGAATATAGCCTCAAAACTTTTTGTTTTTGTACAGATTTAAACTGCTTTCTTTTTTAAGCCACCGTGGATAGGCTTGTATTCTTAAATCAATGTCTTTGTTACTATGCATTTACCATGGGTAGATTGGATCTGCTTATGTGCTGCTGTTTTTATATATAAGAACTGCTACTATTGCTCACAAGCACTCATGAAGTGAATAGTGCACAATTTGGAGAGTCGTGCTATAGAAGCCATTTAGAACACGTAAATCTTTTTGGAAAAAAATCCAGTAGAAAATCTGCTACAAGTATAAGGAGAATGAACTCTGAATGTTGTAGGAAGATAAAACAAAGCATTTGCTGCTTGTGGATTATTTCCTAATTTTTATTCACAATGTTGAAGTATTTATTAAGTATTTTTTCTAAAATCTAGGTAACTGAGAACTTTTATAACAGGCCAATAATCTCACTGAATTTTCTTGACCAATATGTCTTACTAATGCTTACATAAGGCATCTTAATGGTTGGCTTACTGTAAAATCTTGGTTTTGACATTTTAACTAATACTTGCCAAGTACAAATCTAACTAATTTAGGTAATTTATTGTTCTTTGGTTACACATAATCAACATTTCTCGTAATTACACTCTTGAACAATTCTCTTCTTAAATAGAGAGATTTGGATTTTTTACTTATACTGTGCATACTTTTCCTAGATTGTCTAATACACTGGATATGACTTTATTTTTTGAAATGATAAGATATGGCGTACATATATCATAGTTCAGCAATCACTTCTTTTATTAAGTTCAAAATTGTTCAGCATGCAGCCTAGATTAATGCATGTTTATGTTGTGCAAATGAGTCACTAAATCCTTTATCACATAAATCCCTGGTGTGATATTTAAGACAGTGGTTCACACTTTTCTACTACCTCAACAATTTTATTTCAGTTTCTAATCCTGAACTGATTCCACATTGATGATTCACCATTGGTGGATTTGCTGTTTTGCTTAAAATTCTCATGTTGGGGAACATCGTCAATTTACATGAGCTTACATTTTGACCTGTGGTTTATGTCCCAGTATTGCTATATTGCTTTAGGTGTGAACCTGAGGATTAGAAAGGCCTCAACTAGGGAAAAAACATTCATATACTTATTTACATAGCCTGCCCATCTTTCTGCTTCTGTTATTTAACTTGCAGAAATGGGATTGATTGCACTTAACCTATCTCAAACTTTTCTTTTTTTTTTTTTAATAGCACTGTATTAGAAAATTGAGAAGGAAAACACAACATTTAATCTATTTGGCTTTTTAATGTATATTCATAGAAGCTCTGCAGACATGACTTTGTTAGGAATTCCTTTATGCACATTTTGTTTAAGCACAAATGAGGCTTACCATAATCATCTAGTGGTTTATATAGACAGCTCACATCACAACACAGAGCTCTAAAAACACCTCTGTTCTCTAACCTTGTAAAGTGCAGTAACAAATATGTTTCCTGTTGTTGCTTCTGCATTGGAGACATTTGCAAATTTGGAACAAAAATCTTCTTTAGGACTTGATCCAAAACAGATAACATATTGTAACGTTCCTTTAAAAAAAACAAAACCTTTTATAACACAGTTGCCAAGTTTGAGAAAGAGCCCAGTTAAACCTATTTAAGTCCTCTCTCATATATCATTAGAGATTTTCCATTCAGAATCTCCCCATTAATGTTATTTATGGACCATTCAAAGTAATATTATTTTATGTTTAGGAGAAATAAAACTTTGGGGATTAAATATTTTACTTGTCAGTGTTCATTCCAGTAAATGTATTTTTCCCCAGCTAAATCCCAGAGTTCTTAAGATAATAGCTTGCATTTGTAAATACTTGTATCTGTGACCCTGATCTCTCTTTTCTCATCAAAAATTGAAATAATTATATTTCACAGATAGGTCAGCCAGGCAACCTTTGCTACATTGTCCCACCAGTTCTGTTTAGGTTTTGCTATAGCTTGAGGCTGACTTTTTTTTTTTTTTTTTTTTTTTAATAGTAAAATCAAGAGTGCAGCTATGTAGAATTGATTCCCCCTAGCAAAATGCTGGCTATGAATTCATTGAAGCGAGGATGATTTTGGTCCGCTCTTGATCAAGTCCCTTTGGAGCATACATTGACCAATGGGTGGACTGGCAGTTTCGAACACAACTTCTGCTGCTCTTCACAGATTGCGGAGTAACAGAATCAAGGACTCATCATACAGCTCTGTGTTTTTATAGGGAAAATCATTTCTTCCACTCCCAGCCATTCAGGTACTGGCATCTCTGTGTGGGATTCAGGGAGTGGCAGTTTTGGCTGTAATAATCTGTGATGTATAATGATTTTATATCTCATTCCGAGGCTTTCTGAACAGAAATGTGTGTGTTTGTGGTGCGTGGGCCATGAATAGCCAACCCCGTGTATCTGATGTACATCAAACTTACTGCAGATGCATGATGTAGACTTTGCAGTGTGAATCGGTGGTTTTGGTGAGTCCATCAAATCCAGCCTGTGCTGAATCTGTTACACTGCTCTGTGGGTTGGTTTTGGTGTAGCAAAGAAACGTAGCACACCTGATGCATGCCACACTCCTTGAATGTTGCTGGTTCCCTGTGCCCAAGCCATGGTGTTGGCCTGTATGTGGGCAGTAATGGCTTTTCCTTTTTTTTTTTAATGACTGAGTCTGACAGCCAAGAGCCTGGACTTCAGACCAACTTGCCAGACATCTGCAAGCCCAAAGCAAATATCTGAAGTTCCCTGTGTGGTAAGAGGCTTCATGCCAGGAAGCTCAGGTGTAAGGTAGCCCTGTTCCACACATCAATTCATCTACTAAGAAGCGATCAGAAGATCAGTGTATGTTTTCTAAATGCTTACTGCCTATCTCATTATTATCTGTGACTTTGTGGTGTACTAGACTGCACAGGGTGATGCGTACAAGAGCTTTTGAAACAAATGTACTTCTAACATAAGTTAAGGGCAAAATCATTTTTGGCAGCAGGAACTTGAAGTTGTCTTTCTCCTGTGGTGGTTTGCCGCTATACTAATGCACTTGTCCACAACTAGACTTGCAGAATTGTTTGCATCTTAGTCAATGTAATTTAGTATTAGAACCTAAGTTCTCATTCTCAGTGTTTTTAAATGAAGCTGAAGGTCCTTTAGACTTATACCAAAACCACAGAACGGACTGTGAAAACAAGAAGTGGTTCAAATCATAGCTCAGAAGAAAAAAATTATTGTTATTCTGCATTAGTTCCTTGTATTCTTGAAAGGCTGTCTGTAGTGGAGGTTGCTTCTCAGCTACCTGATGTGCAAACCTGCAGGTCAGTGCAGGACCATGGTGTAGTGCCATCAAGCAGGATCTAGTTGAAATGCAGTGGTGGGAGACAGTGGACTGATTTTTCTCCTACAGGAGAAAATCGGAAATGTGTTATCCCAGACTGGAAAGAACATCTGACCAGCAGCTATTTGTTGGAAAGATCTTATGCAGGCAATGAGCCACCAATTTCAGGCTTTGTTTCTCGTCCATTTACAGTATGACACATTTATCAAACAACAAGCAATGACCAGGTCAGAAAATAATTTTCAAGCCACATGTACAAGCAGAGGAAGAAGGCCATTTCTGACTGATACCCACAATTAATCATGCGATACAAAACCTGACAGGTTGTGGGTTGCTTCACTGATGTGAAGTAGAATTGTGGTGGTGCGCTGTTCAGGGACAGACAAGAATAAATTCTAGATTGATTTAGTATGCAGTTTGCTGGGAGGAAAGATTGTTCTTGAGCTGAATAAGGATATTTCATCTGTTAAGTTACTCTAAATAAGGCATTTTTCTTGTTGCACACTGTGAATGTATTTAGCATTGTGATATATTTGTATTGCCGTGGCAACACAGTAATGTTATTTTGGTCGTCCTAGGAAACACAGAAACAACACCTGATAGTGGCTGTCATACCCATTTGGATGGACAGATGATTGTTTTCTCTTCTGTTCATCAAAAAGTCTTCCATCCCCTACTGTACCTGAAATAACAGAGGTTCTTGTGATCATTATCTTTAAGTAGCCATTCACACAAAAGGGGCCAGACACTATGTGCATGGAAATCTTCAGCCTCTCTGGTAAGGGCTTTCTGTTCAGTGGCAGTGGTCCAGCAAGTCACTTTTGCCCTTGCTTAACATCAAACTTGTGAGAGGTCCCACTGAAATGGATGGGGTTGCTCATGTGCTTAGAGTTAACTACATGCGTAAGTGCTTTGCTGGATCGATGCCGAATGACAAGTAAATGACCAGCCTTTGGTTTGGGACAAGCTTTTGAGAACTTGAGAGAATCTGTGGCTATCGATTTTGTTACTGAGAATCTATGGGCTGTTGGTGGGTTTCCATGTTTCCAGCAACTCAGTCATTAAGGAAAGTTTTATTGTTTGGGGAAAAAAAAGGTTGGAGGGGCAGCTGAAGGAGAACTGAGTGCTTTACACCATGGGAAGGAACGTGTGTGTTTGTGGGGTTGTTGTGGTTGTTTTCTGGGTGCTTTTAGAAATGTTCAGCTTCTGTCTCTTCTGCTACTCTTCTGTGAAAAGGAAAGTGGCAGGCTAACCATCACCATTATGTTATTTTGTTACTAATGAAGCCTCATTTTTAAATTCTAGCTTTTTGACCATGTGTGTAGCTGTAGACAGAGGCTTGATTTTTCCCTGTGCCTCTGTAAAGTCTGATTTCACAGAATGCTATAGCTGAATAATTAAAGTTTATACAAAGAAACTTGAATTAATTTTATAATACTTCCTGCAAATGATAAATATCTTTTTCAATAAGTTCAACTTCATGCTCTATTACATATAGTTAGAAAAAAAAATGTTTAGAATGCAGTTT
>JAOWBP010002392.1:25826675-25838058 GCA_028571105.1 Tragopan temminckii | reverse complement strand
TAAATATCTTTTTCAATAAGTTCAACTTCATGCTCTATTACATATAGTTAGAAAAAAAAATGTTTAGAATGCAGTTTGTGTCTAATATACTCTTGCTCATATATCCATACATATTTACTCGTAGTCATTCTCTTATGACCATATGTGAATGCCTGTAGCAAAAGCAAAGCATTTCAGCATACAAAAATACATTTAGTCTGTATTTTTACATGGACCAAAATTCCTGGAAGGAAAAAGTTGATAGGTTCAAGCGTTAGTCCAATGTAATGATAAATTTTGATTCCCTATAGATTGCTTAGTGCTGAAAGAAAAAATACCCTGGAATTCTGTTGGCCTTTTTCCCAAAGGACCTGACCACAGTTACTCCCAGTTTCTGGCTTCATACAGGACTGTCAGTGAGAATAACTGCTCTTTATTCTGTGTAAAGCTTTGCAATTTACCCAAAGAGCAGTGCATGGCCGTGAGACAGGCAGGCAGGGAGGACTAAAGAGCAAAGAGGAGTGACAGGACTTGTACTTCAAGAAATGGTTTCTTTTTTTTTCTGGAAGTAGCTTCGTATTTTTTTAGTATTCCTTACTCTGCAGCTATTGTGTGGGTTTTTGGTTTTTTGTTTTGTTTTGTTTTGTTTTCATTCTCTAAGATGAGTAGCGTGTGAAACAGAAGACAGACTATGCAATAGTCTAAGTTTAATGTTTGGAAAGAATGTGTCTGTGAAAGTGTGTTTTTCACTAGAAATGATGTTCAGCAGGGGCTTAATTCAGGTGAAGAGGCTGATAGGGAAGAAAGAAGAAAGCTTTGGATGCAGTAAATAAGCCCTAGAATTTTTACATGTTTTATTTGCTGGAGAAAGGGCATAGTTGTCTAATTCTTCAGAGATGGCTTGGGTGTGGCGGACATTTCTGGCTTCAATCTCGGTGGACGCAGCGTTGGGTGTCAATAGCACACAGAGCAGCACATCTGCATTTTCTGGCTGGGGATAGTTTATTTCATTGCTACATCCGTTTGGGGGGAGTAGAGAGAGAGTGAATCTGCTCCTTAGGGGAGGAAATCCAATGAAATGCTTGTGTCGGAGTTGTTCTGTGCTCAGTGCCTAAAGTACATAACGCTCGAAGCATATAATTGAGCGCTGACTTCAGTTCTCTTCCGTGTATTAAATTAATTTATGTAGGTTTCTACAATAATGCATTTTAACTTTATGGTGTGAGAGTGAGAAAGTAGTCTTCAGAGTAAAAGTGAAGGCATTCAGCAAAACCTGAGGATATGTGTGATGCTCTCCTACCTCTCTGGCTGTCCAAGGATGTAATGCAGGGGCTGTTGAGCCTTGGTGTCGGTGCTTCCTGCAGAGACAGGGGACCTGCCAGGGAATGATTCAGACCACCTGAACCAAGGGCTGAGTTCGCTCCCAGGGCTGTCAGGAGCCTAGCTTCCTAGTGTGTAAGCACTTGCTGCAGATGCCTGTAGGAAGTATGGAGTCCTCTAATATTTCTGAGCTGAAGGCTTGAGTCTGCAACTGGTGGACATATGCATGTGTAGTAAATCAGCACAGATAAGCATCAGGTTTAATACTGGATGATGTTTGCTTGTGTGGACTGATTACAATTTACCACCAGAGCTAAATTTATTGTTGGGTTTATCATGCAGAGACATTAGTGGAAATCCTGAGGGCACAGAAGTTATGGGCAGTATTTCTGCTGACCTAATGCCAGGGCATATAAATTACTGGGCTTCAATCTATGCTTCAGTTACATGGAGGTTAAGTTAATCTCCTGTCGACTTCAAGGAGCTCAAGGTCTCATATCCATAGAGAGTCCTCATTCTTTCTTCCCTCTTGGCCTTCTCCAGTAACTTTTCTGACTTCTTTTTTCTCTCTTTTATAGCTTAACATCTTTACTGTGCTATCCCACAGAATGCCTAGCACTTTCAGTTTCTCAAACACAAAAGACCTGCCTTTGTGTCATTCAAATCTCCTTGAAACAACTTTCTTTTCTGCAAAACTTTCCCAGCAAAATTTTTCGTCTGTGGTGTGATGCTCCTACTGCTTTGCTTTTTTTGAATATTTTCTAGTGAATGAGATGTGACAGTAATTTCAATTTAAATATTTCAAGGCATAAATCTTTATCTTGCGTCTTGCTGAAATACGAGATGCAGTTACATTTGTTTTTGTTTTTGTTATTAAATTTTTATAATTTTCACCAAAACCACTTCCCAGTATTGAATCACAACAAAAAAATGAGCACGTTATCTGTGAAGAAATATTATTCTAATACAGGATTGATTCCTGCTGCAATCAAAGGAAATATTTATTGTGTTATGTTGGCATGAAACAAGATACAAAGATTTTATGATCTATAATTATCATAATAATGATTGATGTAGTCAAAAATACCATTTGATATTGTAAGACCTGATCCTATGTATGACAGCTCTTTTTCTATTCATTTTTAGGCACTTGATTGAAGATGAAAGTATTGGCGAATCAAAACAAGATCAAGAACAAAGACCTATGAAGTACAAGAAGAAGGAAGAAGATATTTAGTCCGTAATAATGAGGTAAGATTAAAATACATAAAAATTCAATGATGATGAAAGTACTTCTTGAAATAACATAGCTGTCTGAGCAGAACAATGCATATTCCTTTCAGTGGTCAATACTATTGCTATAATCGCTTCAACAAAGCATCGTGTAGTGGAAAAAAAACCTTGCCCATTTATTTCAAAGTCAGTAAAAACACTCTGGGTGAAGTCCTGGTCCCATTAAAGTCAGTGGCGAAACTTTCACTTGCTTGCATAAGCCCACGATTTTTCCCTCTCTAAAATTTTGCATTTCTTTTTCTTTTCAACTGGATGACAAAAGTTTAAAAACTGGTGACAATGTAAGCATAAAACAAGAAATATTCCATTTTTTAATGGAAAACCAAAATGTGAAAGTTATGAGTTGCTGCTTAGAAGGTTCAGTTCAGAAAAGGTTGGTACTCGTATTTTATTCACTAAAATTACTGTACATCATACCGTACATCATACTTAAGTGCACGCTGGTATTTTCTTTGGCTTCATGAAAAGGTGTGCTTCCTTTGTGGATATGTATTCATTCTTGAAGAAGTGAAAATGAACAGTGCCTCTTGGGTAACCAATTTGAAATGAACTGAATTTGATCTTAGTCCCTTGCATGGTTTCTCTCCTCCCTGTTTCTTTCTGCACTGCCAAGTAGTGATCTAGTAGGAGCTGACTTGTAGAACAGTGGTGCTGAGGACCAGTTTTAGACAGTGAGGAGTTACTTTAGGCAAGCTCTAATTTGCTCCTATTGACTCACTGCCCATGAGCAGCTGGAGCACATCTGCTGCTTTGGTTTCATCCAGAAGGTTTCATCCTTACCGTGCTTCGAAAGCTTACTCTTGTTCCAGACTACATAATGAATGTGTGTATGAAGACTAAGCAGACACACCTCTCATTGCCTTAGAGAAGTTTTCTTTACTTAGAATTTTTCTTTGCTTCTGTCTTGTCTTTCTTTCTCAATTAAATTACAGTCATCTTATTCTCCTCTTGTGCTGTAATACTTTCTCTTTCCTGCATAATTCCATCCTTGGTGTTTTCTCAATCCATTTGGGCTAGTGCTATATCCTTTATTTTGAAGCAAGAAAAGAGGCATTTCTTTGGCATATGGCAGAAGATATATCATCTATTACATCACAGTCAATCATGCAAACAAATATTTCTAGTCTGTAAATTAGTCGTCTTTATTATGGTCATTAGAAGAAGCATCTATCTTCTTTTCATATATTCACTGTTTTTTGGGATGATGATGATGACTATTAAAGTATACTGGACCTCAGTTAGATATTACAGTGATGAAACAATAAATTGACTTGCACTTATGAGGGTAGGCTTGCTAGGTAAACAAATACGACGACAGCCTGAAGTTGTGTTGGGTGCTTATCAAAATTTATATGGTTAGAATAGTCTATAGTTTATTAAACAGTAGTACTGCTTAAGTGGTTCATATGTTCTAAAGGTGAGCACAATACAGTGCAAAAAGCAAGTATTCAATGAGCTTTAATGGAAGTAAGCAAAGGGACAAGTTAAAATGAAGGAAAACATTAAAATTTACGAGCGAAGTGCTGTGATTAATGATGAGGGAATATTGAAATATTGAAAATACTTTAGGAAAGAGATGTTGCTGAAAGATAATTTAAGTAAATCGATAGATCCCGGTATCTTGTGCCCGAGACTGAGAGGAGAGCTGCAAATTGCTTTCAAGTTTTCTTTGACTGTTGCTGTCTTCTGCAAGCTTGTGTTGTCTTCTATCCTTCCCACAAATTGCAAGTTTGTAAACTAAGAATTTCCTCACCCAAGAGAGAGGAAACTTGAAATTATTTAAAATGAAGAAGAGCCTGAATGAATTAGCAGTGATGAGCTTAAGGCACAGTACCTGCAGATGAGTTTAACAGTTGGACTACTTAACAGCACTGACATGTATTTATAGCAATGCAGCCAAAGGCACGATCACCTGGGGATTTAATGGCTTTTTACTCATAGAAGTTTGTATTGAAAATAATTTGGCCTGGATCAAGTATTTGTTTTACAGCTAATGCAATGAGTAACTCATTAGAGTGACAATGAGCAGGCTTCTTAATTGGAGAGAAAGTTCAGAATGTGGCAATGTGTGCAAAGGTACAACTCTGCCATCCTCATCTCAAGATATATCCTTCCTGCTCTTGTGCTACCTTACCATGCATCACTATGCTGCCAGGAAGCAATTATTAGCTTATCATTATAACCAAAATTAATATGGGATGAGAATAAACTATACACCGGGGGACTCATTATTTGTCTTCCAGATGCAGGGGGTGAAGAATATATGGGAGTAACTGTTTGCCTTACAATAGTAGTATTCTAATGGCCACAATCCAGGCCCTGACTAATATCTTTGAAATGCTGAAGACAGAAGTTAAACAGGCATCTAGATCCCGGACCTCGCTAGGGAACCACTAATTAGCACATGGAGGGTGAAAAGTGAGGGAAGCACTGAAACTTGAAACCAGGCCAAGAGAATAAAACCCACAGGGCTTGTGGCTATTGCAGGTAATAACAAAGGGACCGTGTCTATAGAAGGCTGAAGAAGAGAGTCCAGGGAAGGGTAAATCAAGAAACCAGAAGATCTGAGGAGGCAGATTGGAATCTGGCAGGAGAGGGTTCTGCTGCATGTTTTGGTCATGACTTAGGGAAGGTACAGTCACTGAGTGATGGATCTGCACGAAGACTTGCCTCGGTCTTTGCTGCATAAGAATGTGCGGAGGAATGATGGTTGGTGCAAGGGGAAGCCATGGAAAGCCATGAGTGCCTGTTCAGAAATCCAGTGGGTAAGAACATTGCAAAACCTGACAAACACTGTTGGGAGCTTGTTTAATAGGTTTGCTGAAGGAGATTTTCCAGATTTCCACAATGCTGTGTTCCTTTCATACTGTCTAATTTTTCATTGTGAATCTTTCTTTCTTTCTTTCTTTTTTTTTTTTTTTAACTTGTAGACATCTGAACACAAAACAGAAATTTCTCCAACTATCTGATAGACTCTGCTGACTTTGGAGGCAAAAGCTCTTGATTTTGCTGTAATTATTCAGTTTAAAAATGATGTTGAGCATAAAAGTGTGGGAGTTTGGGACAAATGGGTGTCTGGATTGTGTTCTATTTTCTAGATTTGTAAAAAGCTGAATTTTGTAGGTGTACTATCTGAACAATAAGAAGAAATTCAAAGAAAAAAAAAAAAGAAAATGTTAGAAATTGAAGCATCTTGTTAGGCTATGACAAAGAATTACAGACTCGTCCAAGAGTATAGATGTCTAACTCATTTAAATCAAATGGCTAATGAGATAAAGCTTCTATGTTTTGAGATCATGGTACTTTCTATCAAAGTTCAGCTTGAAAAAGACATCACTCCCAGAAGCCCGTGGAAAGGCTGCTTTTCTTCTTGCAGAGATTTGATTTTGTGTGTTATTTAAGAGATACCAACCAAAGCCAGGCCTGGTTTGCTGGACACTCTAATACTGTCACAGTAAGGGAGAATCTCCATCATGAAAAGATGTGATATAAATACACAAAATGCAAAGGAAATGGAGAGAGGTAGAACATAATTATCAGTGTTGTGATGAAAGATGAACTCTAATTCTCTATTTTTGGCAGAGGAATGTTATTTTGGGAATAAAAGAAAAAGGAGAAACCTATGGAAAACAGAAAAGGGGAGGAGAGGAAGATAAGGACAGCTGGGGGGTGAAGCAGTGGTGAAGGGACAGTGAAGTGAGAGCAAAACAAGCTTGGATCAGAGGAAATCACCTGTGACTTTTGCCTTTGGGATGTCCAAGTGCCTGTATTCATGCTGCAAGGAGGGGAACAGGCTCTGTCTGACCCTTCAGGAAGCTGTTCTCACTGCTTGAGAGAGAAAGATGGAGGCTTTCAAGTGTAAGGAAAAAAAGTTTATTGCATTTGAGTAAATAGAGTTGCATGGTGTGCAGGGTTTATAAGCACTGCAAAAGTAAGAAGTCTCTTTTTCTATGCAGAGCATTAGAAGTTTATTGTTAGGATTTTTTGCTGAAAGTTTGTTTGCTAATGTTGTGAAGGATGCAAGTGTTGGAACTGAAGTAAGTATTCCAGGAGTCATAAGAAGAACTTATTTAATGAAAATTACTGAAAAGTTTATCAGAAAATGCAGGAAAGATAAGAAGAAGTCAACATCTCTAAAGATCTTGCTGGATTTGTCTTTTTTTACCTATTATTACACAAATGACAAATTAAAAATGTCCTACACTGCAGAGCTGGCAGCTTAGGACTTCTGAATATATATCCCTAGGTTTAGATTCTTTTTTCCTAGCAAATGTTCATCATGTAGGAAAGAATACAGGGAATTTTGTTTATTTTCCTACAATTATAAATTCAATTTGATTATCATAATCACTGTAATATGATCTCATTCAGAGTCAAGATTAGTTCAATTTACTGCATATATAGGGAAATCTGCAGTAGAAATTTGGCTCTTGATGTTTGGTATACAACGTTACATTAATTTAGAGATTGGAGACTTTTTAGTAAGATCTAAATACAAATATTTGATTGTTAGATATGTAGCTTTAGCTTATGGCTAAGAACCTGCCTTGTCTGAGAATTGCTAAGTAATACAAATATTTCTCTTTGTGCTATGAGTTGTCTTGAACATTCCAAAAAAATGTTTTTATATTATGTAAAGTGGCTGTCTTTCCCTGTCTAAATACTTAGTCTCCTATTAGTTACTGTTCATGCAGATTTTGATCCAGCATTTATCCCAGAACATTATGTTCCGTGAGTAAACACCTGCAAACAAAAAACAGTTGATGGGTAGATACAATCTGACTTCCTAGGAGATACCTGAACAGCCCTGCTTTCTGGCAGCAGCCTTCCCTGTTCAAAAGTGTGAGCCTCCCTTCCCTTGCAACCACAAAATAACCATGCACTGGGAAGAAGACTGTCCTGTGGCAAAGCAACTTTTTAAAAACTAATTTTTAGATTTTAAAGCACCACATCTCCCTGAGGGTTGCACTGTGTTGGCTGTAAACCATATCACACAATCTTTCTGAGCATGGACATATCATGCTCCTGAGAGCCTGGTTGGGAGTTTTCATAGAATCATAGAATATCCTGAGTTGGAAGGGATCCACAAGGAACATTATGTCCAAATCCTGGCTCTGCAGAGGACCACTAAAATTAAAACGCTATTGCTGAGAGCAGTATCTAGACGACCCTTGAACTCTGGCAGCTTGGGGCTGTGACCGCTTCCCTGGCACTCAAATTTGCACACTATTTTTAGGAAGAGTGTGAAAGCACACGGTCTTGTCCTTTCCTGAGGAAACCCCTTCTCAGTAGCCATGCCATGGCTGTGCCTTGCCACCTCACTTGGTGATGTTTGTGGCCCAGCTTACATTGCTGCACTAGAGCGCAAAGAACCACACTGGAGGCACCTGTCAGGAGGAAAGAAAGAATGCATCTCTCTAGCACATTTCTGCCTTGGGCCTCATTATAGAAAAACAAGGGCTGCCAGTTGGACCAAAGTTAAGCAAAGCTGGAAACTCTGCTTCTCTGGGAAGAAGTCCAAGACCACCAACCATCTCGAGGACAGAGTATTTTGCCATCACGTCATCAGGACAAGCTGGAGTCCCCTTGGTCATGGCTGGACTTGGACCAGAGTTCTTCAGGTGAAAGGTCAGAGGGTTTAAAATTGTCTTGTCACAGTGTCCTGTTCTTCCCCAATCCTAATTAATGGCCTTGTCTCAACCCTTCTCACAATCAGTTCCACCGCTGTAGCTGGCTGGCCAAAGCCTTCACCTGCCTTTGTCCCCCCTAGCAGGCTGTTTTTAATTCACAGCCCCAGAGTCATCCTTCCAATGGCTGGGGTTAGGTTGCTGCATTTTCCAGGCAATGGATTAAGAAATGAGATTGAAAAATGAGTTTAGCATATGACTGTCATGCCTCATTTATTCATTTATTTTTTTAAAAAGCTAACTGGAAGGTCCATCTACTGGTTGTTTGCCTTGCATATCTGAGAAATGGAATTTAAATTAGCGTGTTGCTTTAGGAGCAGTTCATAATCCCTGTGTACCCAAGTCCTCTGTTTTTCGTGGGTTGGGAAGAGCAGATAATTGGAATTTCTGCAGTCATCAGAAGTGATGTTAAGTGTAAAGACAAGACTGTTGTATGTGGAAACAGCTGTAGAACCAGCCATCGTGCCTTTCTGGGAGGAGAATGCAGGACTTGCTTGCATCATCTTGCATGGATTTGCAGGGTGCGTATCTTCTGAGTTAACTACAGCTTGGTTGATATTCTTGCTGAAAAGGTAAAATCACTTCCCAGAGCTTTTAACAGCCTCACGTTTACAAAGAGTATGAGTTTTTTTTCACTCTTGTCTTAGAACAGTATTTTTTTTAGCCTCTTTTTTTATTTGCGAACTACGTATTTTATTTTCAGCTGGCAACAGGCATGCTTTCTATCTTAAAGCTCCCCGATCACAGCGGTTTCATGTACCACAAAATGAAAACTGCTGTAGTGTGAGGCAGAACAATGTTTTCCTTACATTGTGTTTAAGGAATCATGAACAGAGTATATCCCATCTGATATATTTGTTTGCAATTATATATAGTAGTAAAAGTAGTAAAGATAGTAGAGCTTTCATAGTGAACCAGAGTACTGTTATACTAAATGTTGTACAAACACAAAAGAAAAAGTCAGTCCAGCACCAAAGATTTAGACTTCAAGTACAGATAAGTGACTGCAGATTGAGGAAGGCAATAGGTCAAACAAGGCAGAAAGTCCATACTAGTGCTGCTGTCAGAGATGCTTGTGGATGCTCCTGTTTACAGGAGTCTCTTCCAGAAAGGATTAAATGAGAAGTTAAAACTTAGGCCGTATTTCACCCTCTCTTATTTCCTGCTGTCCTCCATGTACTGCTTAAACCCCTAGCTTCTATGCAGCACAGGCACAGCTCATCTTCCCTGGCTTTACCCATTTGAAAGCTCAACATCTGGTGTAAAATAAGTGTCACTGCTCTACCTTTACTCAGTGGGGAAACAGAGCCACAGAACAGACAGACATTTATAGCGGCAGCCTTTACCGGGGGACAGGTAAAGTATTTTCTTAGCATCTTTTGTCTATGTGGCTAGTTTTGTTGGGACATCTAACTTTCATACAGTTAGAATTAGCTGAAAGGAATCCTGTGCCAGGTCTCCTCTTTGACTAAATCCCTTATTAAGTATCTATGCATTTTTGAAGCGTTACAAATAATAGTAATTGTGAAAATGCGGTTAAACTTCAAATTCCCAAGGATACCCAAAACTACTGCTTCTAGAGATAATGTATTTGACCCTGAAGTGAACAGGGTTGAATGGAAGTTGCGCTCCATTTCCCATTGCTGATATTACCCATCTAACAATAACATTTCTGTGATGGGGGCTTAGGCAAAGAGAACCAGATTCTACATTTTTTTCTAAGACCTGAGGAAATTTTCTAAATATAAAGACCTCAGTATTATTATTTTGGAAAAAAAAAAAAAAATGCAGCACAGCTTATGAACGCATTATTACTATGAAATCTATTTTTGTCTAGAGTTGACCTAACATGAAAGTCCTTAGTCAATACCGTCAATACTACTGCGTGTCTTCTACACCCAAGTGGAAGTAGTGAAAGCGAATAATTTTAAAAGTCTTCTGCACAGATTTTCCTATCAGCTATGGTTCTGATGATCTCTAAGCTGCAGCATTTATCTGGGTGTACCCACAGGCACCAATCTAAATGTCAGCCATGCTGATACAAGTATTTAACTGATGATCCTTTTAGCAGTTACCACGATTATCTCAAAATGACGAGCAGTCTCACCAATTTCCCAAGATGCAAAAGCCTCTGGTGTCTTCAGTGCAGATGTCAAAATCACCCATCAACTCTCTTCAGCTATCCTTTGATGTTGATATGTGCTCCCAGCAAAAAGGACTGTAATACAAAGACTGTTAAGGAGATCGAGATGTGGTTTTCCATGTAGAAGTACCTTAACGAAGAGAAACTAGTAGTTACTAGGTGTCCCCTTAATTTGACAAAAAAGAAAAAAAAGTCTTGATGAAAGCAAATGGGGATAAGCCAGATGTGTTTAAGCAAGGATCAAGCCACCTCCTGTCTTGGTGACTTCAGACTGAGATTACCATGAGGAACTACTGTTAGAACTCACACGCAAATTGTGCTCTAAGTGTATGCTCATGACTGCGTTTAGAATAGTGAAGTGGGTGAAATACAGTAGCTTTCCATGCACAGAAACAGCATGATAACCTAAGGTTGCCTGCTGATACTCAGAATTTTGAATTCTTGTATGAGGTTACCCTCTCACAACCTATCATTGTATTATAGCACTTCATCATCATCTTCACAGTCATTTTCTTCCTAAAACAGCCAATAAACCCTCAACCCCCAGGCCCAAACCTCCTAACTTCTTGTGCAACTCTTTTTCTGCAACTGTTCTCATTGCTGATCTCCGAAGCCTTTTCAGTTCTACAGGAGGCATTTTCTGATTTTGCTTTTGTTTTTCAGGGGAGATGATTCATGCCATGTGGTGACACAAGGGCACTGAATGATAACATTACACGAGTGCTGCACTTCAGCCGTTCCATTGAATTCTATAGGACTTTCTATTGGATCACTGTAAGTCAGGCTCCGTATACTGAAAGCATTTATGTTTCAGAGAGATGTAGGAAATGCTTGGGCTGTGCTCAAGGAAACAGGAATTTTAACATTTATTTCAACCTGTTCCAAAGTTCATCTCATATTTCCGTGACCATTTGCGTAACCAATTTGATAGTGCTCAGTAGAAATTAGAAAAAAAGGATCT
>JAOWBP010002392.1:25797971-25826575 GCA_028571105.1 Tragopan temminckii | reverse complement strand
AAGTTCATCTCATATTTCCGTGACCATTTGCGTAACCAATTTGATAGTGCTCAGTAGAAATTAGAAAAAAAGGATCTTCTAAATTTCATGTAATTACTTCTATTTAAGAGAGGTGGAATAGATTCTACAAACCCTAGCAGATTTTTTAATAAGCAAAAATGTGAAATGATACCCTAAAAGAGGATTATAATTGAACTCCTGTAGGAAAATTACCTCCCTGTTTTGTGTATACGACATGTAAAAATTACTTTGACATTTCCTTTTGCCAGCAGAGGAGTCCATTAAATACAGTGAATCTCTTTGCTCATGTCAGGAGGACAGTGACAGAGAAGATGACCCTTACTATTAAAGGTAAGACACAATTTAAGTTATTTTATGTTTTGCTACAATGTTTGCATGCAAAAAAAGATTTCATATGAGCTTATTTTTCTTTTTTTTGGCTTATTTTTAGAAGGTTTTTCACCAGTGGTTATAATGACCTTCAAAACATAAACTATATGGCTAAGAGCTCAGATGTGATGGGAACTGCCGTTTGTTGTTGTTGTTGTTTGTTTTTTCTTTCTAAATAACTGCTTATTTTCAAGTGATCGTCACAATACGCCCTAGGTGAACTTGTGTTGCTGTAAACTCTGAAAGTAATACAGCAGTGGACTGCTTACCTTGGTGATGATTTTTTAGTGTTGATGTCATTCAGGTGTTCAGATGGGTAGTACTAGCTACTAAAGCGTCTATGTGCTTTTACTTTGAGTCATTAGGATAGATTCTGGAAAATACAAAGCAAATGCTGAACAGTTGCACTCTGTCATGAGTCAATTTTAGTTTTCAGCATTAAACTTTAGAGGGAAATTTTCTTCTTTTGATTTCATCTGGTTTTTGAAAGTGTATTTATTCTGTGCATTGCGCAGTTAAACACCCTTTGAAACAGAAGAGTTGATGCTTCTTTGAGAGAATGCATGTTCATAAGGATTTTCTTTTATCATCATCCATTGTTCTGAAAAGCCTTTTCTTACAACATCCGTAACTGCTTGGGTAGAGAGAAAAGACGCTATCCAAATTATTTGCAGGTGCATTTTTCTAAAGCTTTGGGAAGTCATTGGATTCATTAGTGTGGCACATTCCAAACTTTCTTGCAGAACTTTGTCATTCATTATTTGTATGTATGTACATGTATTTTTATGACTCCTTTAAAAATTACTATCATGAAGGAAAGAGATTTAGAGATCTAGGCTTATAATTTCACTGAATTATTGAATGTTTGGTTAATACTTGATTTAAAAGAAAAAAGCTTGCAACCCTATTGAGTGAATGTTGATGAATAGCATATTCTCAGAAACAAAGAATAGCTTGTAAGCAACAGAAATCAAGCACACATATGCTGTAGCAAACACACAGCATTTCTGATCTGTTGACCGCTGTTCAACCAACTTTGATAAGAGCAGCAAAGAATTACACTAGGAGGTTTGCCAAGGTCTGAAATACTAAGATGTGTGTCAGGAAAACTTCTTGTGTAAATTCCTTACTACTCCTTTTTTAAATAGAATTTTCCTGAAAAGAAAAAAAGAAGAAGAAAAAAAAAAAAGTACATGCTTCTTAAAATGTTAATTTCCTCTAAAAGATTTCCTCCACTTCAGGAACCTGGCATGCAGCAAACCACTTCTAAATCAAGCTGCAAGCCGGTACTGTAAAAAAACAAAGAGTTTATTGGTACCAGACATTTGTAAATAAGTAATTGACACTCATGCTGTAACAATGAGCAATTCCAAAAAAAACAGGGAGCTGCCAGGATAAACAAGTTTGCAATGAGCTCCATCCAGTGCTGGATATCCATCGGGGTCAATCCCATCAGTGGTGGTCACAATAACAGCTCTGGGACCAGCTGGAGTTCTGCAGCGCAGCCGTCTCCTGCTTTTGTCTGCTCTTCCATTCGGATCCCTAGCCACGGGCAGGCTGCTAGCTGTGGCAGTGGTGTCTGCACAATGTTCTGAGTGCTGGTGACACATCCAAAGCCTTGTGAATAACATCAAACTGTAGGCACTCTTTGGTAGCAGTGAACGTGTTAAAAACAGTACTAGAAAATAGGGTATCTGAGCAGAAAGATTCTGTTCAATGCATAGCAAAACATTAATTTAAATGGGAGAGTACAAACCTTCTGAATTAACTCTGTTCTTTCACTGTTGTTTCCTGCAGCTTCACGTAGATGCTGTGCATCAGACTGGTGAGCAAGGTAAGAAAGCGTAACAACTTTTCTTTCTTAGTTTGATCTTAAAACAAACTTAATGACAGCTTTGAATTGAGTGAAACTCTGCCCAATGAAAAAAAAAAAAAGTCCCAACCAACTAAAAGAACTTGCATTCACTTTGTCATGGACTACACGTGAGGCTAGCTTTGTGCATTTATTTTACTTTCCCCAGAGTGGACAGTTATTTTCAGAACAGCTTATCATTCATTTTTTTATTGTTTTTAACGAAGTCTTACTGTCTATAAAATTCTCTTAGAGTGAATGGTTTTTGAAAGCCTTGGCTTAGAATACTTGAGTTTCTGCTGGCTTTCAAGTTCAGGATGCCATTTTTTAAGTGACTTTCCTAGAAAGAAAGGGAACAGGAAGGGATGAAAAAAAACTTTTCTTTGATTCAATTTAACTTTCTGATTGGTGTGAGGATGCAGGTTTGTGAAATTAAGAAGAAAGGGCAGGCAGATTCTTGACAAAGAAAAGTTGAGGAATGTCTTTTTCTCACCCTCTTGTTCTCCTGTTCAAGAAGGTTCATGTGTCTTCTTGTTTTTCTTTACTATTTTTTTTTAATTAAGACATAGAGCAGAAAAGTCAGAAAACAGAAGATGTGCTGAATTCCAGAGAACTATATTTTAGTGTCAGATGTTGGGCATACACTGTTGAAAAGAAGTACGTGAATCTATTTTAATAACTGCTTTAATTAAAAAAAAAAGTTTTAAATTATAAATACTATGGATTGCAAACAACATAAGACAAAGCAAATTGTACAGTAATAGATATGCGCCCACCTATATATTGTAAATCAAATATATACTGCTATGGAGTAGAAATCCATTATTTTTGGAAAGTTAGCAAGTATTTCCAAATAGATGTTGCATTGCTGAGGCTATTCTAGGCTAATAGGAAGAGTATTTGAATTGTTCAGCAGTAATCTCTTCTGTACTTGTGTCATGACAGCAGATTTCTGAAATGTTACAAAGCCAAAGCCGTTCTTCATTCCTTTGATGAGTGCAACAGGGAGTGAGAGCAATTATCTCTAAATTTAGCTTTTCTTTTATTCTTAAACTGATGTATGTTTCCCCAAAATGTTAGCAGAGTAGCTTCTAAACACTCAACGTTCAGCCTTGCGAAACTGCTTGCATGCCATTCAGTTCAGCTATGTTGCTCAGTGTTTGTGGTGTGCAATGAGCTGCCTGTGCCTATTGTTTTTGTTCCCAGATTAAATCTCTGAAGGCTTTGGCTGTCTCAATCTCCATTGAAGTCACTGGGATCTGAAGACGCTCACAACTTTCTTATTACGGTGCAGTTTGCTATAAGTGTTAATATGGTCAAAGGAAGACTACCCACCAAAGACTGTAAGGAACAGTAGCAAAACCTTATTATCTTTTACAAACACTAATGCTACCTGGGGACCATTTCATTCTCCAAGTGTACATCTGTTTGAGCAAAGGATTCCCAGAAACAAGTAACAAGAATATTGAGACCATTGCTCAATAACCACAGCTTTTATTTGGCAATAGTTATTGAGACCTGGAAGGGTTTTCCTGGGCTCCAAATTTGGCTGTTTCTTGTAGCAATGTTTTCAGTTGGGTCGTATGGATTATTTCATGTTATTAGAGCTGAATGCTAGTTATCTACCATTTCAGATTTGCTAGTTTTTTTGTGTTTTTTTGTTTTTATCTTGTAGCAATGTATTTGTATGCTGTAACCTATAGCAAAATGCCATTGTAATTTTAGTGTCAGGTGTACCCGCTGCGATCTCAGATTTGTATTACTATCTGGGGAATGCGTCTGAGCTCTTTCCTTTTTAAGCCTAGTTGAAACAATGCATCCAGATGCATTACTTTCAAATCTTATTCTCAAATGTTTGGATGGAAATGATGTGTGATCATTTTAACTTGGCCTTTATGTGTTTGACTGCAATTCAGCCTACGTGGTGCCATGAGACAAGGGTGAGCGGACGCTTTTACTTTTACAGCCGAAGTATACATATACTTCCAGAAAGAAAGAACTCATCTTCTGAAGCAGCAGGTAAATAAAAGAATATGGGTAAAAGATTTGTGGAGAAATGGGAAAGGACATTTAATATATTTAATCTTATTATACATTTTTCTACATTAAAAGTCAACAGGCTGCAAATATATTTTGCTACAAAGCTTTTTGTAAGAAATATCTCTATAAGAAAATACATCTCATTAAACATTTCCTGTAAATAAATTATCACACATAACTGTGTTTTGTAAGAGGAGAAGGGAGAGGGTCAGGCCCATTTCTGTGACCCCACAGCTCCATTTAGATTACACTTTCGTGTACACATAGTTACAATGAAGGCAACAGAGCTCCTCTGCTGAGCGTGTGCTGTCAGTGTAAATGACACAGATTTGGTTCCCGTACTTTTTTAATATTTTGAAATTATGCTATTTCTGAACCTTATTCCTGTTTTAGGTACACAAGAACTCCTTTGAAATAACCAAAGCGGAGCTGGTAGGACTGTGAGATTGAAGTCTGACAGACTGTTAAAAAACTCCAGAACAGTCCCTTATGGCAATTAAAAAATAACTCCAGTAAGGTAAGAGACTTGTGAATTACTCAATTTTCTTTCATAAGAGTCTAAAGGCAATGTATTCTTATTAGGAAATCTGAGCCTCAGTGGGTGCATAAGGTGTAACTTTAAAACAACCACTGGTAGAGATGTATCAGTGGAAAAAAGTGTTTTAGCTACAGGATGACGTGGTCTCAAAACTACATGTTGGTGTATATATGTTCAGAACTGATGAAACAGAAAAGTCTTCTGTGTTACAAAACGTGAAGCTAAGTAATTACAAATGGGTAATTACAGATTAGCAGTAGGTCAGTTATAGAACCAGACTTCTTAAAAGAAATATCAGACTCTTTATCAACATCTATACAAAGGAATTACTTGTGAACAAGTAAAATGGACAAAAGTTTAAAAAGAACTGTGAGAAAAAAAGTATAGTCTCCATCCTTCAACTTCTAACTGCTACACAAACAACACAGAGTTGTTTCCATAGTCCAGGTACTTCCAGAATTCCTGACAGAAAAATCCAGAGAAGATCCCTTTAGAAGAGATCAAGTTCATGTTAGCTACATGCCAGAAACTGGTATGCTGCATCATCACATGATGCTTAATAAGTCTCTTGTGGCTCTACCATATTTTCTTGCATTGTTTTCTGCAGGAGAGGAAGTGCTCACAAGAGCCAACTCTTTTTTTTCTCTTTGCTACCTCTAAAAAACAAATCCATTTGCAGAACGTAATCAGATTTAGCATTAATAGCAAACTGTAGCCCATTCCTACTACTGAAAAGTAAAACTTTGAGTTTATAGCAGTACAATCTCAATTCCCCAACAAGCGCCTACATCTTCTGGCACAATTTCATATCTCTTAGTGTTAGATATTCAACACTCCACTATCTCTTTGGAAATGTCTATAATGCAGGTATGTTTAGGAAAAGAAAGTATATTGAGTTCTAATGAGCATCTGCCTGTATATAATTCTGGATTCAGCATGCATGTATTTGTTTCATCTGTTCAATCCAATGTACACTAGCAGTAAACCGAGACAAATACAAGCGATTAAGTGCCCTACTATGACAATGAACTACATAAAGCATTTCAGGTCGCCTAAATATAGGAAAGAAAACCCTGTTTAAATGACTCTGATTAGAGAAACTGCTTGCTGTCTTGAAATGATGAGACGGTTTTCACCTTTTTGTGAGGGCCTACAAAATTTAGGACTCTTGTAGCAGTCCTGCAAGCATGCTTTCTTTGCTGAAATGTCAGCTCTGCATGACAAGTGTATGGAGATTCACAGTAACTGTATTTCCATCCCTCGCACCTGCAATGTATAATATTTTAGTCACTGATAATGTGTTGACAGACAAGTCTTCCTGGAATGCACTGCTTCCTATAGGAGTACAATGTATACAATTTATTTAGCAGGCATTGCCATGGTGGAAAACCACTGTAACCCTTATACTGGCCCCTGGAACATCATGGGACAACACAGCAAGGTAAATGGCATTAATTTCCACTGTACTTATTTGCATACTAGTATTTCCCACAAACTGTACGAGTTATTTACAGAAGAACTGCACAGTGAGAAATCTCCGGCTGCTCCGGTGTTTTCCACCAGCTCAAAAAGAAATGCATTTGATGTGACTTTTTTCTACTCCTACCTTGTTAATTTAGCCATTCCTCTTTCACATGCAGTCCTCATTTCCCAGCATACTGTAGCACATTAAATACAGAAAACCAGTCACTTAATACTTAGTACTATCTACCCTTCAGATTTTCTGACACACGTGAAGTCTTGATTTAGAAGAAGAGGTTGCATCTTTCCAGACTTTGCAAGACAGCCCTTTGGCACAGTCACATCGTTGGAAAATCTCTAGTCCATGGGAGCCTTTCTTGCGCTGCTTGGTGCACACCTCCCCCTGATGCAATACAGGCTTGCAAATTTTGGTCCAGAAATGGCGAGCACAGCAGTGTCCCTCAATACAGTCTGATGACCGCAGGCAGGGATCGCCTTCATGTCCTAAAAAGAACAATCAGACTGTTGTACCTCAGGGGAAAATGGAAAAGGACAAATTCAGCGTAGACTGATGCAAATGAAGCTCAGAAAAAGGAGAGAGGACATTTCCATCTGTGGCTTTTTGAAGGACATAAACACAAGAAAAGAGATGAATTAGGGAGGTTCAAAAAAGTAACTGTTAAGAACTGCCAGAAGACTTAGTAAGGAGAAATTCAGCGACAGGTTTGTAGACAAAATGACAAGCGCATAATGACATTACTCTTACAAGAGGAGGATGTGCACAATCTCGTACAACTGAAAAATGAGTTTTCATTCCCCTCTAATACAGGGAAGAAAGCAGATGCTATTTCAATCAGAGGAAACTGGTGGTCAGTATTACCTCGCTTTTAGAATTGTGCTCTGAATTCTCTTAATAGAGATTCACAACCTATGAAATTACTATGTATTGCTGGTGTGTGCTGCTGTATTTAAACAGCATAATGTTATTCACAGCAGAATGGTGAAGTGCAAATGTGATCTTACCTTTAATGTGTGACAGCTTGGACTGCGCCCTCCCTAAGTTTTGCCATCCCAAATCCTTGCTAGAATAATGACTGTTCTTCTTGTTGCGTGGCCCGTCTAGTGCAGGGATGTGAGGTGTGAGGATGTTTTCAGTTACTGGTACACAAATACCTGTGAGGAAAAGTCAGTCAGTTATAGCTTTCAACAAGAGAGGAGAAGAAGCTGAGGAAGATACTTGGACCAGGACCAGTATTGAGACCATTAAAGTGAGGGGGGTGCTGGGCTCAGCTTTGGTGACTCTCAGCTCTGTCACTGATCCCTAGCCTGGCTTCACTACAGCTGCACTTCACTCCCTATCACACAGTCTTGCAGTCTGATCTCCTGGAGACTGTCTTGGAGACAGCTCCTCAGGTCTCAGGAAAAGAGTATGGGAATGCAAACAGTACAGTTACAACAGAAATCCCAAGAGGGAGTAACTCAGGGATTCATTGGTTCTATTTTGCTTCCTTAAGTATATGGGCTCTTTGCAGATTTCCAGAGAATTGAGCAACACTGAAAGCAGTGCTGGAAAAATGCTGTGATTTCTGTCTGTGGCTTCATCATTTGGGGGGTTTCTCCACAACAAAAGAGGAAAAAGTCTAGTAGTACAGAGGCCTTAATCATAAAAATACTATTAAAGAAAGCGGAGAAAAGTTTTAAAGATAAATTAAAAAACAATTAATTACTCCAATTAAAATTGGAGTAGAGGAAATTATAACTTCAGGTATGGGTGTGCTTCAGGGAGAGGAGGAAGGCGAAAGAGGCAGGGGAGACTGAAAAGCCTCTGGCATGGCACAGCTCTTGATTTTTGGCTCACAATGTACAGTCTGTTGGAGCTGACTCTGTTTTCCCTCCTCTCCTCTCTTTCCCTCTTCTTCCAAGCCTAGCACCATCCAGTTCTACATTAATATGATAGCCATGAATCCAGTCACTCTAATTTTACTCTCACATGGCCGATATTTCTACTTGGCTAGTTCAGCACCAAATTTCCCTTGTTCAACAACACAGTGGATAAATAACTTTTATACAGACTGATTAGACTGGTTACTTATGTAGTTTTGAAAATCAGATTTTAGTGTTTTTTAGAAACAGAAGAAAAAGATCATTCAACAACTTTTCTAAGCCAAAGGAAAAGGGGGAGGACAAGTGGAGCTTATAGCTGATGTTATTTTCAATATCTGAAGGGATTTTATCTTGGTTTAGAAAAGGAAATGCAGTCACACAGGAAAAATACCTCTGCTGAGAACACTCGGAAATCTATTTTCAGTAGACACTATCAAAATGCTGATTTTTTTTGAGGGAAAACAAGAAATGAACGACATACCATTGTTGCAGCGATTCCCTGGGCAGCACATGCCATCTCTGTGGCACCGTTTCTTCTTCCTCCGGCATAACATGCATGCAGACGATGCTTGATGAGGACTGTGACAGTACCGCCCAACTTCACATTCCTTGTCATTAGTGCAAGGATAGACCTGGAGGATAAAATAAAAAGTTTGCAGTGACACAGTGTATAAGACATGCACATAGTACATTTAAAAAAAAAAAAAAAGTTGAAGAAACACACAGGTGAGTTACCATTCACTAAGCTAGGAGATGCAGTTATCTTCACAGCAGCCTTGTCCTTGGGCTCAAGCTGCTGGTGGAGCTGAATCACTGCCTCAAGAATGACAAATTACAACCCGCTCCTTTGGTGGTTTCATCTTTTCTTGCCTTAAATATATGCTGTCACAACAGAACTTATCTTTTTGTAGATTTCAGGATACTTGGGCCTCTCATTCATAGACAAGAGTTTAAAATTCTACAGTGAAGAGAAACAGAGCCAGAAAGTGACTCCTCTCAGTCACTGAAAGCACGCTCTGCAACAGGTAACATTTGGATTTAGATCGGAACTCCAAGGAGGCATTTTTCTTTGGCAAGTGCCAGATAGGATAAGAAATTCACCACTCTCACAGTGAACATAGAATCATAAAGTTGGTAAAGACCAACCATCAACCCATCACCACCATGCCCCTAAACCATGTCTCTCAGTGCCACATCTCCTTGTACACCTTCCAGGGACAGTGACTCCACCACCTCTCTGGGCAGCCTGTTCCAATATCTCACTGCTCTTTCGAGATGAAATTTTTCTTAATATTTAACCTGGACCTCCCTTGGCACAACTTAAAGCCATTACCAAGTTGTGCTAGCCTATGAATTTTGAGGCAGTCCACATCTTCACCAGACTGGTGCAAGCTTCTTCACAATTGTACCATTCCACTCCAACCCATACCATTCAGACTCTTTGGAAGCGAACAAACATCTCTAATCAGCATTTAGCTTTGGTAGCCTTTACTTCACTTAGGTACGTACTATTCTCCTTAAGCTTACCAACTGCTGAACAACATCCCTAAGATATATAGCACAGACTATGTTACACAACACAAAATCTCTTGAACATATAATTGCCTGAAAGCACAGACACAGACAAACCAACGTTATCCTGTAGAAAAACTGACTGATTCCTAAAAAGAAGATACGAAGGCACTGTATTCTGCCATTAAGAGGAGAAAAGTAAGTATTCCTACAAAAGAAGAAAACATGATGCTTTAAAGAGACATAATGACACCACCATGTTTCAGGATCCCTTTTGCTGAGTCCCACACAGCTTCAACTATGCTCACTGTCTGCATCTAATTTTACTGCCCATTAAATTAATCATAGATTTTTTCCATTTATCAAAATTATCCTTGAGGAATTTGTTTAGATAAAAAGATGAGAATAATTTTGGGCATTTTCTGGAAAATGATGTTTACACCTCCTCAACAGATTTTCTCCAGCATTTTAAATGAATCAAAGTATTGCTTTTGCTGTTTTCAAAATGACTACTGCAATTATGTATTCAACACAAACAAAAATCTCAATTGACCAATTTTCAATGTAGAATGATTACTTTTAAAATATTTTTAATCAAGTCTTGATTATACTGCTCTCAGAAAAGAAAAACTTGGACGATTTGAGAATTTGCTATGAAAAGCGTTCTTTTAGATGGAGGATGGCCTGTTTCTCTGTCTTTCTGTTATTGTCTTGAAAACTGTAGAAGAAACAAGATAGAAACATGCTAGTGCCTTTAGCTGGAGAGAACCATGCCATTTTCCATATTATTTCATTAATTGTATTCTTTTTCAAAATTTAACCAAAGAGCAGGCTGGATATTTCCAGAGTGCCGCTGTTGCATTACTTCTGCCCTATGAATATATGCATCTTTGAAGAATGAATCCAGTGCGCAGCTGTTTGGAGAACTTGACATATGTAAAAGGCTTTCTCCCTTAAGAATAAGTATTTCCTCTCAAGTTCATCCTCATTCATCAAAGAAGGTCAAATCTTATAGCTAGGAGCAGGGATAAGAGACAAATGCAAACGCTCACCTTTGTGGTACTCTCAAGGTATAATTGGATTTTCCTTGTTCTAGCAAACCAGACCTAGATAAAGTGCTCTCCCTTCAACCTTATTGGTCCTTTTCCTCATTTTTCCCAGCAAGAAATAATTAATCCTAATGAACAATTACAATATAAGTAAATTGGAACCTTACTAAACCGAATAATGGAAAATTCAGAAAAATTTTGTATGGATCTGTGCACGGTTTTACTGAGTTTGGAAAATACTAACACTGCTAGCAGCGGAAAATGCAAATAAAAAACAGATGAACAAGCTGTAACCTGGAGATGAAGGCATTTTATATCCTTGTCTGTCATCAAGACCTTCATAACCGCATCTTTTTTCCAATATGGGCATGTGGTATACACCTGCAACTTGTCAGCAAGAAACCTACTTGCAGTTTTCTTTGGTTCCTCAAATAGCTTTTTAAAAAAAGCTGATCCTAAATGGTACTAATGAATATTTTGCATACCGTATCCACTGTCTGATTTACTTTTAGCTTTTAGGCTGAGTGACATTAAAATGACACACTCAATCTTTAGGAATGGTAGAAGTTACAAAAGATGCTTTAAAAATTGCTGAGATAAGAGACACAACTCATCCTTAAGTCTAACTCTCGAGCCCTGGCCTAAGTAAAGACAACATTTCTGAAATTAAAAAATAATCCAAAACATTTACCTACCTAAGGGAAATGACTGCAGCATACCCACAAATTGTCTTGTGTTACATGCAGCTTGGACAACAACTGTCAAATCTATTCAAAACTCTAAACAACCAGCTGCCAGCCAGCTCCATGAAAAACCTTGCAAATTGCCTGATGCCATCAGTTGCCTTGCTCTTTCTTCCAAAACCACCATCTATTTGATATCCTAGTTATCAGTCACAGGGAGCTTTAAATAAAAATGCCTATACAGCCTTGTCTCCTAATCACTAGACATTCATTAGAAATAGCTCACGCCTTTTGCGATGCAATTAATCTATCATCTTCACAGTATTCAGTGAAATACAAAAACAAAACAGAATATAGCGTATCTAGTCTTGGCTAACAGCAGGGAAAACACGTTCATATTTGTCTGGTTGTCAGTAGTAGTTGAACATCTTTGTATAAATAAGTATATATATTCTAAAATACAGGAATAAGAAAGTAAAGTATATTTGTAGAAAAGCGTATACTAACAATTGTTCATGGACAACTCAAAGTTTTCCGAGTTTCCTACCTCAGAGCCTGAAACATAGTCTTTACACTGAGAGGATAGCAGAGAACATTTCCTATATGCAATGCAAAGACCCAAATCAGTCCCAGATGGAGAGGGAAAAAGCAAGCTGTAAACCAGCTCTACTTCCCCAGCAATGATAACTAATTCTACAAGGCACTTCATCCTTTCACATTCTTCAGCTATACATATCATTTTCGGGTCGTAAATCTCTATCCACTAAACATGGCTTTGATATTATGGGAAACCAGATGAAACTGAGATAAAATATGCAGCACTCCCTGAAGCTGCATTTAAGCAATCTTATTTATTTTTTTAGCCCAGATTACAGGCATTCATGTTGTTGTAGCATGGTATAACCTACATTTGCCTGTGATATTCACATTTTCAGATTGTTTAGTCTGATGAAGAGCATTGAAGAAATGAGATGCTTTCTCTTCAGTCATTCCAATTAGTTTTGTATTCTTCTATAGAGGATAGATACTGAAGTGGTGCTGCTCTTTCTGAGCCAAGATGTCCACCCTACATCCATTGACCAAAGCTAACCTTTGCCAGCTAGGTTAGAGCAGCACACAAACATAAATCTTTTCTTTTTAAGAGAGAGGGAATATGAAACTCCATTCCTGTCCTTCCTAAATTTACACTCAAAAGAGCAAGAGCACACTATAGAACTATAGAAAATGATGCAGATGATAGAAAGAAAAAACTGTTTTGTTTTGTTTTTTCCAATCCTTCCAGGATTACTACTAAGGCACTTATTTTTGCATTAAATTCACAGTGAGGTTGAGGAAAGGAGTGACTATCTAGCTTTCATATCCACCTAATGCCATTCCTTTAATTTGCAGAGTGTAGAGTACAGAAGTGAGGTTTATTTTTACCTTTGCCTTCCCCTTTTGCCAGAGATCTAATATAGCACCTTTTCTCAGCTAACTGGAAATAAGGCTTTCTTGATAGTTTTCCTGGAGTCATTTACTCTCCCGCAAATTTTATGTGGTCACCCTGAACCACAGAGTTTCACCACAAGCTGAAATAGCACAAGCGCTGGAACCATTGTGCTGTGGAGTCAATCAGCCCCAGTCTCTCTGTCTGGCACTACAAAACGTAATGCAGAAGCACAAGGGAGGAAGACAGATGCTCTAATGTGCTGAAGGGTGAGTGAATAGTCTGATGGCAAGCACTTTACTGAGCTGTGGGAGATAAGGGTTTGAATTTCAGCTTGGCCTCCAGCATATATTTGAAAACAGTATTCCCAGCCAGCGCCTTAGTCACCAGGCTCTCATTTGCTCGTATTATGAGGTCTCATTTGTTTTCATTCTAAAGCTACTCCACACTGTACTATCAAGATATGTCAGAGAAAAGCAGGAAGAGCAACTGGCATTTTTACCTAAGCTGTGTCATCACTTATCCAGCACAAGTAGTCCTAAACGCTGCTGGCTTCAGATCTACCTCCAACACTGAGAAGAGCTGTGCCTAAATAAGTGATACGGTAGAACAGATATCACTACAGACTTGCCCAGAAGCACCTCACTTTTTGCTTGTTTTTAAATATAAAGTGCAAATGCAGAGTCAGTCCTGACAGGTGATCATGGCTACTACCGCTTCCAGCAGAAGAAGCAGCAAGGTTATTCAGTACTCTTTTTCTATGGATGACGAGCAGCACTTGAGAAGTCTCACATGAGGAAGGGGCTACCAAGGGAAGTGGTGGAGTCACCACCCCTGGAGGTGTTTTAGAGACATGTGGTTATGGTACATAGCCTTGGTAGTGTTAGGTTGGACTTGATGATTTTGAAAGTCTTTTCCAACCTAAATGATTCTATGAACCATATGAATGATAAGATAGCTGTGCTGAACAGCTGGTCAGCTTCTCTGTCTAACAGTTGTCATGTGCTGGTTACTAAGAACTGTGCTAAAGAACAGAAGAAAAGTCTGTACAGCTGGGAAGTAAGAGCACTACAAATCTACCAGGTCAACCCTTCATTGCATACACAGTTGTCAAAGGGGTAGCAGCTATTGCAAAGTAGAGACAGAGGGCACCAGGAAAGGGACACAGAGATCATCCTTGGAATAGCCTTGATTCCTAGGTACCAACATATTAGAAATCAAATTTAGGCAACTCCTCACAGGCTTGTACACCCCTTGTGACCCCCTAGTTACTAATACCCCGTGCAAACATCTGTACCAGTAGGTTAGGCAGTCACATCCATAAATGCCTTTTTCTGCTGTTAAAAATAAATAAATCAATAATCTGTTTTTAGCTCACCTAGATTCACACACCATGTTTGTGAGACAGTTTACCAGCAATTGGTACTGCAACTTAGTCTATTACTCACTTGTTCCTATTGAAGAAAAGGTTGTTTTCCCTACTTGCATTATTTTTATAAAATTTAAAATAATGACTGTAAAGTGAGTGGAAGCCAACCTCTCTACAGCCAGCGTGCGAGCTGGATGATCACAACTGGCCTGAGCTATAGAGGAGAAAAAACGTTTCCCCCCTCCAGCTACGAGATAAACAATAGAGCTTGTTGGTCATAGTCTCAGGACTATGCACATCCCACAGCCATCAGGCATGATGAAGCAACCAACTGGCTCAATCCTAGTGATCACCTCTGCCCTGTCCAAAGCAGGACAAGGAGGAGAACTCTCTTTCTGATCAAGGACTTTGTCCCTGAAGAGTCAACACACGAAATAGCCACAGGGGTGCCGGGTCTGCTTTTGCTTTTCTCTCTCTCTGAACAATTAGTTAATCCAACGTTTTAACCAAATAGCCCACAGTCAAGAACATTTACAAAGAATGCAATTTGTTGAATGACTCCTTGGTTAGACCTGATCCTGAGTGAGGATCTCAACATTCTTTTGTCTTTTACCAGATCTACATTGATGGGACAGATAGCCTGTAGAGCTAGATAAATGTGTCACACATAGGATTGTTCCCAATAGCCAATTTAGAGAAGGAATGAAGATTCTATCTGTGAAAATCAATGAGAAGACCTAATGCAATCTCACAGGACACAAACCTTTGCAACAATGGAAATAAGAGCACTTCACTCAAAACCACATAAATTGGATAAAGAAAAATGGAAGAAAAAAATAACAAAGAAAACTCTCTTCTCCCATAGCCTTTTTTTTCCCTGCAAGACAACTGAACTGCTTTCTGATAGCTTCTCAAACATATTCAGACAATCTATGTCTAACTGATAAACTTTGCTCCTCTTTCTCCTAGCTGTGAAGCAAACATTTAAATTAAGATGCGGATGGGAAATGATTGTCATTTAGTACTATTTTGTTTTTAATCCCACATGACAAAAGAGCTTATCAGCAGCCATCTGGAGTAGTACAGTTTTCCCACAGCACTGCTGATGTTGCTATTTTCTATTCTTAGCTCAACACAAGCATAGATGATAGCGAGGGATCTCACTGTGCACAAGCAGAATGCCGCAGTTAATTTATCCCATGGAGGAAATCACGCTGTGCTCTCAGACAGCTTCAGACAGGAATCCTGACTCAGACTGATCTCACCAGAAACTCTCAACTCCCTGTGACTGCTATGGCACAGATTGTTCCTGAAAGTAAAGCTCTCTGTAGTTGCAATGAAACAAATTTACTCCATTCAGTTGCATGATAAACTTAGCAATTCAATTTTTCTTACCAAGCCTCTTTCCTGTGAAAACAATAAACATCTCTGACCCACTTCTCTGCCAGACCTGGAGAGAGAAAAGCACCATCTTCTGCTGCTAGATTAAGCACAGGCACTTTCTTTTAGCAATAACTTATTTTTAACTCTTCAACTTAAAACAACACTGCTGTTTATGAGGTCTGATTCACAGACTGACATAGTGCTACATCATGGATGTGTATGCTGCAGCCTCCAACGATCATTCTTTCCAACTGCGTGGCTAATGGCCCCAGAAGCCTGCATTATTAAGGCAATAAATATTCGTGTTTGAAAGTAATACTCAATCTACTGCTAGACCACCAGGGGAAGAACATTTCTTAAACATGCAGTAGTCCAGCTCTCGTGATTTGCTAGAGCCAAAGAAAACTCAGATCTTAACAACCCTAAAACAAACCTCAGCGAGGTCTCTCTGAACAGGCAAGGCTGCAGGACTCACGTGGGTCCTGACTCAGGCTTTCCTCAATCCCATCAAAACGTGGAAAACAACCTCCTGTTCTGCAAGCATGTAATGAGCTATATTTTCAAATAACTTAAAGGCAAGCGCACTATACCCAAAATGTATTCATAGGTATGTTTTTATGATACAGAACAACATAAAACTAACACCAGGATATAGTATATCTATGTATCATAGTTCCCAAGGCAGCACAGCTATGGGTCTTCCTGTTCTATCACACCTTTAAGACAAATTATCGACCTCAGAGTCATATTGGTGTCACTTTACTGAATCATCCCATTTCAAAGAAAACATATTGCATTTCCTCTGCACTGTGCACACTGTGTACATGCTCAAGTTTTCCCTCCTTCTCATATTTCATGACCTTGGGATTACCTAGCAGTGCTTCCATCTCAACATTTGGAGAGACCACGAGCATCCTATGTTGCAAACACGAATCTTGATTAGTACCTTACAAAAGACATGATTAAAAGAAGGTTCAAAAGTTTGGGGAACAGTCAGTTCGACTCCAGATTTTATGGGCATTGTCACTGCTTGATTCATACTGCATAGCAAACGACCAGCAGTAGTGTTACAGCAGAGAGCATCAAAACAATGTTAGGTAATCCTTGCAGTCAACAATGTAGTGCTAAATCAGTGTGACAGGAAAACTCTAGATCTTGATTTTATGTCATTTTTGAATGCATCACCAAAGACTGCTTGAAGAATAAAGGTTTGTTAACACACACTTTGTTCTATGTCCAGCCTTTTCAGCAGACTGTTCTTGGCCTTTTATCTCTGCCTTTTCCCCACCCCTTTTTCTGATGGTTTTGCTTTTTAGTTTTGTCTCTAATTGGCTATTTATCATCTGTTTCAGAGTAGGATTCTTCAGGCTTTTTGATCAGCATGTTTACTGCTATGGATGAACAGTGGGTTGCCAAAAAGAGCTTTCTCTCTGAATCTATTAATTCTAGAAGTATGAGTTATTTTATCCAGACATATTACCCAGATGGAAACAGCTAGCAGATCCTATGGCACAGAAAGCACCAGGCATTAAACCACAGGTAGATATTCAGATATTGCGGTTGGGAGTAGAATAACATTGCTGGGAACAGGCAGCAAGTTGCTGTTTGAACACCTGGCTTTGAATGTCCCCAAGTCATGATGCACTTTCAAGGTGGAGGTTTTACTGGGAATCGTCTCTGCGCAAGCATACGTTCAGCAAGAAAGATGAGATGACAGCTTTACCTTCTATAGAACTGCTACTGAGGAAATGAACTTCCTTTGCTTTTAAACTTTCACAAAGTCTAGCAAGAGAGGGAAACCCTGTCATATTGAAGTCAGTGCAGAAATTCCATTTGTCTGCTCTTAAGTCTGGAGACAGAATGCTTCCAAGTTAGGAACATTTGTGCAATGTCTGCAGTCCTCATCCTGGAAATTATTCATAGGTATTCCTTGCAGAATACACTTTACATTGCAGAATGCACAGCATTTAAGACACCAGTTTTCAAAATGCAGTTTCTCTAGTCCTCCTATTTATAAGGACAGCTCTGAAGAAAACATGAGTTCATGTCAGCTGGAGAGACAGCCAGATGCTGAACGTCTGAGAGGGATGAACCGCAGTCTCCACTTCAGCAGACTGCTGACTGCAATCTGACATTGATACTGAATGTCAGCATTATTAATCCTCTCCCTGATGGTCGTTTATGTGGGAACACCTGGCTCATCTGCCTCTCTTTCTATCCCCAGTTCTTTCTCTACACATCAAAAACCACCACTGTCATCTGAGATTCAAAACACCTCTGCTCTGTCTCTTCCTATTCTACATGAAACCCTCTGCAGTATGATAGTTGTGACCACTCTTTGGAGGGGGAGGGGTAAAATGAGAGGGACCAAGCCCTGGATCTCCAACTCCAAAGCAACTACAAAGAATGGAAATCAGGCATCAAAGCAAGCTAGCCCAGCTTTAATATCAGAACAGACTGTGCACGGGTTCCCACTCTTCTCATTACAACTGCAGGAAAACTCGCACTATGAGAGCCACAGCTCCTCACCCTGGCCTGCTGCAGCAACAGTTGTGCATATAACAAGGGCCAGCAGTGCCCATGCACAGTGGGACCACCTGCAATGGAGCAGCTACCATGGGGAAGGGCTTGGACACAGAACCCTGCAGCTCAGGCAATGTCTGTCTGTGGTTGGACATGCACTACTGCCTGTTTGACTGACTCCTCAGCTACAGTAAAAGCAAAAATTGTAATATGAGGCTATTAAGGCAAATTATCACACTCTACTCAAAGAAGGACAGAGGCAGCAGAAAAGGAAAGGACCCTGACAGACAGTGTCATTAAAAAGTCATCGTGCTCTTATTATATGATTAACTTAGAGCTGCCGACCCAACTTCAGCCTGTGGTAAAAAGCTTAGCAATCAAGGTTTCAACACTATTTACCATTTTTTTCCTGTTCTTTTAAAATGCTCCTAGCTAATTTTGCACAAACAAGAAAACATGAACAACACAGCAAGGCAAGAATAACTTGTGAGTAAAACCAGATGAACACTAACATATTTACATAGTGTAATGACTTCACTATTAATTCAAACAAACCCAGGCCCCAATTCTCAGAAGACAGAGCTGAGCACATGCGGTCCAGGAGGCAAGAACAGGGTGGCTCAGACTGCACTGATGTCTGCAGCCCCTGAGCGAGTAGGGGCTGCTCAAAGTTTCAGTCTACAATAGCCACTGAGGGACCATCTTTCATTCCAGACATTGTACTCTGGCTACACCCTCTTCTTGCTCATGAATTAACTATATATAGATCAGATCTGGTCCCCATCCTCAGAATAAGCTGATTCTGCAGCTAAGAATTCTATTTATCCTCCTCCCTGCTACATTTTACCATATCTTCTGAAAATACATCTTTTAAAGCACATTTTTCTGGTTTGAAAATAATAATCTTTATGTGGAGTTATGGAATCTCTTCCTTGTTCCTAGATGTCTTGGAAGTTAATCAACATAAAGTCATTAAAAAAGCTTAATCCCCTATGCTTGGCACAACATCAGTCTGAGAATGGTTTCTTTGTAACAGCCTTTGGAATAAATATCCATTCAAGATTTGTTTTTTCTTATACTGGTCACCCGCACTTTACAGTGGGTGGCCCTTTCATTTATCCCATTACTGTACTTCCACTTCTGAAGCTAAGCCAGGCACAGCAACCTGATACTACTTTTTTGTCCGTGCAACTCTATTGTAATGAAAAGTTCCACGTATAACTGATACTTGTTAGGAAAGCCAAAGTAACAGGAACCATGGTTAAACTGCACTACCTTCTTGACAGCTTTTATTCTGAAGGAACTGGGTTCTCCAGAACACTTTGTTGGCAAGCATTTCTCACATTTAGATGCCCCGGAGGGCAAACATAGCCTATTCCTGAATACCTCTCACTGGTATTGTTTGCGTGACAGTCCTGCCCAGAGGCAGAGCATAGGTGCTGTGCTTCCCTGTAATTGTGTGATCAGTTTTTTAACTGCTACTCCACATGAGGAGAGTTGGTTTCGTTTGCTATTTTTTCCCCTTTTTCTTTTACACAGATAGAAAGAGAATAGAGGAAGTTAAATGACTTTGCTATGCCAAGCCCACATACGAAGTCCACATTACACAGTAACTGTTTTTCAGCCACTGACCAGTTAACAGTAAGATTGCTTTTCTCTTTCTGAACTTGTACCCTTCCTTTCAGATGCACCAAATATAAGTGACTCTGTACCTTTGACAATTATCCTCTTTATATGGGGATTCAAGTACAGACCAGGGCAACCACCCAGTCAAATATGAAAAAATATATTCCTACTCTCAGGTCTCACTCATGAAGTATACTGTACATAAATAAATTGATTACCTAAAGCATATTTTACAGTTGAACATACTCAGCCTATTCAACAGCTGCCATACATTTCTTAGAGCACAGCTTTCCTTAAGCTCTACTCTGAAAGCAACTGTTGACCATGGCTGTGTGACTGTGGCAAAGGTAGATTTCCTCATTTACTTTTTTTGCTAGTGTTTGTTAATAGATTTAAAGGAGATATGATTTCTTGTTTTCCTTGTATTTTGCATGCAATCCCAGATGAAGAAGAGGGAAGAGGAAGATTTAATTGATAGGTAAAAATATTTATAACTAGGTCCAGGGTTATTCATCTGGCAGCAATGAAGCTATTCAAATACTCAATGTTCTTTTTTGTTTCTACCTGTAAGAACACGAATATTTGCAATAGCTTACTGTACACAGAGCATGATTTACCTCTTAAGCAATGGATTATTGTTACACTGCAAGGAGGCAGAAAAGCAGACCAGACTGATGTGAATGAAAAGTATTTCATTGCTAAAAAGTAATGAAGTAATGCTAGATTGCTTTTCTCAGTTACAAGAAAGGTATTTTTCTATGTAAAGCAATTCCCTTTCATTTTCCTGCTCTTCAAGTTCTCCAGGAGACAGGGCTGTACAAAATGCATTGCACACGGTACAGGTGGGACCACACATCTCCATGGCAAGGTGCCCTTTGAACCACATTCTGGAATTATGCTCTGAAGAGCCCTCAGGGTCAAGGATTTCTCTCCTCTTGCACTGAGCCTGCACTTACATCGGTGCTGGCTGCACACCTCTGAGGAAAGAGCTGCAAAACCCACTAGGCAGCTCTCCATATTTGCAAGATTCTCAATTCATCTCAGTGTTTACAAGTTCTGTGAAAAACAAAACAAGAACAACAAAAAAAAATCCCACCAAAACTCAGAAATCTCTCATGTAGACCACTCAGTTTTGAAATAGGAACAATTCCCATCGGCTTTAGATATTTTCCCAAGAAGGAAAACAAGCCCATAGTTCTAACATAACAAAGCATCACCGTTAAAATGTTAGAGCATCTTCTAAATCAGTTGCTGCTGCAACATAGCATTTTGAATCCTGTCCAGATGAGTACGAGTAGAAAGTTCTCTCCCTAGAAAAACTGAAATGGTATTTTCATTGCTATTCGTAGTAACAGTGGCAACAAATTTATCAGCTTCTACTGCATCCTGCTTTACAGGTGCTAATTCTCCTTTGGAGTGCAGATGCTTAAGCTAACAAAGGCAGGAATAACTCCCTTTGTCCCAGGGGAATGGAAGGCTGCTGCAGAATCCCATTTCTTGCAGTGGGAAGCTGCTGCTCTGAACTCTCCTGTAAATCACTTTCCAGCACCTGGGCTATCTGGGGCCTTGCTGAAGTTATGCTGTTACAAATTTGAATGCATACAGTCATAATGCATTGCAAGCTCTGGTTTTATTCCTGAAAACCTGCTCTTGGTCCCTTTGGTGCACCATTTTCATTTTAATCAACAGAACCTCATTTAAACATGACATTTTCAGAACATTGCCGAGCGACAAGACAGTGTTCTGCCTTAAAGGGCTGACAGTTAAAATATATACTGTGAAAAGACATGCTTTATCCCTAAAGGAAAAACATCTTCACCATTATAATTCATAGAATCACAGAATCGTTTGGGTTGGAAGGGACCTTAAAGACCATCTAGTCCCAACTCCTGCCAGGGGCTTGGTGCCCCCCACCAGATCATGCTGCTGTCCAGCCTGGCCTTGAGTGACTCCAGGGATGGTGCATCCACAGCTTCTTGGGGCAGCCTCTCTGGCCAGGGCCTCATGGTGAAGAATTTCTTCTTTATATCTAATCTAAATTAGATACTACTTGTCCTCTCATTACATTTCCTGGTAATTTATATGATGTACCAAAATTGTTGATTTGAGGGTGTCAAGTTCTAGCTGAGCTAAAAATAATATGACATATGAACTGATAGTTACCAGTTACTTAAAACTTAACCTACCTTGTAGATAGTACATAGTGTACTTACCAAGATTCAATATAACTTAAATAAGTTTGTCTAGGATTATTCAGTGGAAGAGATCTCTTTTTCAAGTAAACCAATGCAAACATGCTGAGGCCTACAGATTGAATTTGTAAAAGAGCATTGCAGTCCCTGTTATCAGTGTAGACACAGGGAGAAGTCCCTCAATAAGTCCTACAATACAAGTACTGATCATCAGTTAGGCTTTTGTGTACTGTAGAACATTAATTGAACATGCAAATACTACTATATTGCTTTTATGACATTTTTCTAGAAAATTTTTAGAGAACTCTTCTCCAAAACATTCCTCTCCAAATATTTTCGTATTTTCTCCCAGTTGATATTGACAAGATTAACCATGCTTGATCATGAGATCTGGAGAAATAAAGGAAGAAAATCACACTAATGCAGTTAGACCACTTTTCTTTAGAAACAGAACCAAGTCTGCCTACACATGCCTTCAAAGTCATTGAACTCAATATTTCTCTTCTATATTTTCAAGATCTAGATACAAAACCCCATGAAGTGCAATTGGAGGCACTGATAAATGTTGGCATTAGCAGCAGTGCTACAATCAATTATGCCAAGAAAACCCAACAGTCTGTAGACTAATGGCCAAAAGGGACAGCGTGCTAGGAGCAAACTAAAGAAAAAAGATCCCCTGATGCCTCTTTGAGCTACTTACACAAATCTTTGCTGACCTTCTTTCCTTGTTTCTTTTCAGTGCCAGCTTCTTTTTACTCAGGGCTAAGCCACAGTTGTTTACCATATACCAAAAGATTCAAGTTAATTATCTTAAAGTCTTCAAGTCAAAGTACATATGGTTTCGAAATGAGAGTCTGTCTTAGGCTTGTCTTTCATGTAAATACACACACACACTCAGCTGAATGGAAAATGCCTGCGTGTTACAGATTTGCCAAGGAACGTGCAGTAGTACCCTTATCATTCTTATCGGGTGTAACTCAAGAAAGGCTTTTGAAAAGTTCAAAAGAAAAGCAGCAAACTGTTGTTTTAATGAGGCTCCATTAGGCAGAACTCTGTTCATGACTCTCCCAGATCACTGTTTTCATTAGCACGCTACATGAATAACAGCAAAGCTATTTGTACAGCACTGGCTGCTTGGGTGCAGGCTCCTGCTCTGAGAGGACTGTCTTTTAGATGTGCAATCCAGTGCTACTATTATCTTCTCTGGAAAAAAAAGAAACAACAACACACTGGTGCAGAAAACTGCAGAACAGCAGTTTTATGGCTGGCCAACAAATGGTCTTTCCTAGCCTAAATCAGAAAAAAGGTTCTAATTTATTTAGGGACTCAAAGGCTAAAAGGCATGGTCTTGCAAGTCTCTTCCTAATGCGTGTAGTTATTGCTGTGGTATGTAATCTCATATGTTTGCTTCAATGGTTTCACCCACTGAAGACTTAACACTTGAATTAAGATTTGAAGAGCAGGCCATAAACATGTAGCAGCACAAAACTATTATGAAATGTAGATTACAGATTAGTTGGAAGCACTCACTTCTAAACTAGAGCAATTTGGGAAAAGTAACAAACAAACAAAATGCAAGCAACCAGTCTGTTTGTTCACAAGTGCTATGTGAGTCGATTTTTCTAAAACAATACTCATCTGTACCCAGAGTAAAGTCATGATCCGACAATGCCTTCAAAAAGTCAATTTTGTACTTCCAATACAAAACTCTTTCAAAGCTTAAATAACCTACTTTTATAGGCTAACCAAGCTTATAAATATTTAAGTCATTAAACACGTTTGCAACTCTAAAAATATTTTTAAAACCATTACTGCATTCAGAAATAGCAGCTGTACAGCACTCCATAAATCTACTCTCTTTTCTGCATTTTCTGAGCAAAACCTGTTTCAATTTCAGAGTTAAGATCTCAGTTCAGTACTTGTAGAACAAACACATCTGAGAGAATAAAGCCCACTACTTTTTGATCCTGAACCTTTTTCCATATGTAATTACAGCTAAGATTTAGATTGCTCTGCACAGCCACAAAACTTACTCTAGCCCAAAGCTCCCACATTCCCTCAATTATGGCTCTGAATATCTGGCTCCTAGTGGGAAGATAGAAAATACCTTCAGAACTGTAGTCAAGCCCCAGCTGAGAAAGGTGCTGGATCGCTTTGCCTCCTGCTTTCAGCTCTTTGATTACCACCAAATTTGAAGAGAGGAAGGGAATCTTGTTTTCAAAAGTCAGAAACTAACAACACTTCAGGCAACAAATGTTACTTCCAAAAGCTCCACCACTTTTTAACATTAAACTGAAACATTACCTAAGAGTTTACAACTGAGAGGTTGACGTAAACTTTCAGAAGAGAATCACCAAAAGCACAAGCAAGAAACAACTTTTAACAAAGAAAGAAAGAAAGAATCTTCTTTTCTATAAAATCCTCCAGAATAGCCCGTTAGCAAAAGGGAAAACTACAATAAAAAGTGCTAAGAGTGAGATTTGGGTGCTCTTCAGGGACTGGTCGACATCCATAACCAACACTTTCTTCTAGAAAATCCTATTTAACACACATCAGGATATCACAGGTTCTGCCAGGCTATCATGCTACCACATTCAGAATTTCAAGCTTTTGTGCTTGGAAAAGTGTACCATCTATCCTATGTGCACATGCTAAAGCATGAATCCAGCTAAACTGATGATTTCTTTTTTAAAGCGTCTTCACTTCTCTGAATGAATGAATGAGCATATAGTGGAGAGATAACATGGTGGACCACACTGCTGTATGATGAGTAACAACAAAATGCCACAAAGAACACATAATTTGCAAGTGTCATTATAGCAACATCATTTGTACTTACAATTTCTTTCTACAGAGAGGGACAAGGAGAACCTCAGTTTCAGACAAGATCTGTGTTGTCCTAAGCAGACTAGGAATAGGCACTCCAGCGTAAATGCCAGAAGGGTTCAAAATTAGCTCTGTAGTGGATTTACAAAGAATGAAGTCCAAAGACTTTTAGGATATGTCAAGAAACCAAATTGAAAACACAGCTATTCCAACAAGGGATCTGTATGTACTTGCATACCAGATATTGGCATACTTGCCATGTAAGAATTGGGTTTGGTTAACGTAGTTAGGAAACTCTTCATTTAAATTTTATTTGTATCTCTCTTTTGAAAGGAGCTTACTATTTTCTTTTTTCTTTTATGGGCCACCACATTACATGTGACCAAATGTACCTATTTAGTGAAAATGGGTTCCATTAGTATGTAATCTTATCCTTGCATTGTTTTCTTCTGAAGGAAAATAATGGGAAACAGGTGGTGATGCTTAGCATCAGGCTCCTGTTTCTAGAATTACAATCTACTGGGAGCCACCAGCAATCTCTGAAAGCTGTCATAAGCACTCGGGAACTAGTAAGATCCAGAGCACACTCAATACATTAAAGCGTCTTTTTGAAAATTTAAGTAGGTGTGACAGGAGAAAACTGGCTGAATGGCACAAGGATCCTAAAGTGTCCCTGCAAAGGGTCACGATTTCCTTCTGCATCCCACAATAAATAACTCAACCTGGCCTCCATTTCCAAAGCAGAAATTAGACATTTTAAAAATTCAAATAGGTACCATATGCACTATAAACCTTTCTGGTTTAGCATTCAAATGGAACCGCATTCATGTTGACGGAAAATATGGGATTTAGATTCTTCTGAAAGAATATTAAAAAGCTGTTCCTTTACACTTATTTATCCCCCCTCAGTGTCACAAAAATAGCTGTGTCGATATGTATCTCCTTGACTTAGTTTGAAAACCAACTGATGTCACACTGCACAAATAGGTTTACCCAGTGGGTCTCAACACCACGTGACAAATGGACATTTCTTTCAAATAATTCCATATGACCAACCACTGCATTTTCCAAGGCATTCTTTTGAGTCAGAAATAACACAACAGCATCACTGAGAAAGAGCTAAACAAGCAAACTAGCATTTAAAGCCATTCTTTAAAACTTGGCATGAAAGCTGAGGAGGCAACGTACATTTGGCACGGCATATTCAAGGGGCACACAACTTTCAAAAAGCAGTTATTGATGGCTGGCTGGTATCCCTGACTGTTCTGTACCACATCTGCCAAGATACACACTTGCATGAGGAAATAGTTTATGCAGGTTTGGTCTGCGGCATTGTAGTTTGGGAACAACAGAAATTAAAGGAAGATAAAATTATTTGCAGGGCCAGATTTTCTGTTTTTGGAAATTGGCAATCGCCCACTGATTTCCACAGGCAAATGTCAAGTTACACCAAGTAGTCATGTTGTATTTCTTGCATAGATGTAGGACAGCAACATTACATTATGATTACTGCAGTTATTTATTTTGGAATGCCTTAATCCAAGTCAAAGCAGTTCCTGCACATTGAGGTCAGTTGAATTTGGACTAATTTCAGCAGATTTGGGGCTGGAGCATATGTATATTTAGCCATCTTTGGTCTCACCTGAGTTAGCTTTTCTCTAAAACAGAAGGCAGCATGATGAGCTTCAATTCTACAGAAATCACATCTTCTTTCAACAGTGCTCAGCAAACTCCTTTACTGCTCCTGATTTTCCTCAAAGGTTTAATGCAAAGAGAATCTCCTTTCTCTCAGAGAATATTCCATAAGAAAATGACAAGGTGCCTGTTGCTTTGAAGACACTACACCAGGGAAACTGCCTTACAGAAGCCGGATAATCTTAGTCCACAAACCCAGGAGAGATGGCAAAAGACAGATGTGTTAGCAAGAGAAAGGCAAATACATTTATTCCCTTTTTGGCAGCACACTAGCAACAACATTTTTTTTATCCTTAAAATTTGCTTTTAGGATGAGTAACAACTTCTTTGTTTTGTTTTTAAGGAACAATGGGTTTGCAAAAGAAGTCTCAATTAGTCTTAATTAGTCTCTCTACGTGAAATCAGATTACTGGTGTAAGGGATTATGTTAAAATGTCTTATTGGATCTATTCAGAATCAGCAGAGCTCTTAATTTTCTTAATACAGGAACCATTTCCCCACACTGATGACTCCAGCTAACCTGCATCCAGGTACAGTAATGGAAATCCCTTTGGGCTTTTGCAGCACCATTAAAGTTCTCAACTAGAAGAAAATCACTGATGATGACTGAACCATCAAAATTTCACAGCTTTATCCTAGGGAAGGGTTCATCTCTAGCAGATGAAATGATCTTCATACTCATCTTGTGAATTGAATAAATTTAAACTTTGAGAAATGACACACTCAAAAGTTGATTGATGCCATTTTTCAAGAAACTTGATTCAGAATCATTCCAAACATCAAACTACTCTTCTAAAGACATATAGAAAAAGTTGCTATGCATTTTACCAGTAATAAGAATGAATACTGACTTTTTTTTGTCCAGGGACTAAACGCTTGATTTTCATGAGTCTCATTTGGTGCTCAGCTTTTGTTACCTTCAATGGATAATGTCTTTACCATCTTTCTTCAAAGAACAGAAATCTTCATTTTCAAAACCATACATTGCCAAATGCATCTCTCATAAACTGTATCATTCTGAACTAGCTGGGGAAGGGTACAATATAGGAATATATATATTACATGAGGGATAGAGTTCATGGTACTGTGATGTCAACAGTTTGCTGATAAACTCATTACTTTTGCCAGATTGCATTTCTCCATAAGCAGAACACGAATACTTCATGGCAACACACTTTGTAGACAAACTGCACTGCCCTACATTTGACACAGTCGTTCACCCCTCTCAGTTTGTAAAATCTGGATCCAATTTTCAAATGAAAGATCACTTTGCCGAACATTTATTTTTACTGTGGAGTTACTTTACCAGTGTTTGGCAAATAGGCCCTTTTCAACCTTGGAGGTTATTTATTTAGATTTTTTTCTCTTCAAAACGTTGGTGGAAAATGTTTGCTCGAGGGGCACCACATGCTTCTGATCTGATGGCTGACTGACTTCTGCTGCCTAAAAAGCACCTTGTCAGCAAGTACAAGTAGAGACAGGAGGTTAAATGGTTGATACATAACAAAATGAACCGGGAATCACAGTCCCAGCTTCAAAAGCCTGTCAGATAAATTGAGCTCCAGTCTAATTTGGAGTCCTGGGAACTTAGATTTCTATATGCTAAGGAGTTTGCAGAAACAAACGACAACACTGCAAAGAGATAGATGAGGAAGAACTAAACACTCCAGTGTGAAAGCTGAGAAGGATGAATCCAACGACAACCTGCTAGTAAAAGAACAAATATAGGTTCCCAAAGCTAATACTTCTCCTAGCTGCAATAAATCGCAATGAAGGAGAAAGCTTCTTAGAATCGGTAAAAAAAAAATTGTGAATACAGCACTTTTTTATTGTTGCTGTAGGATTAGAAATAAAAAAGCTTTTTATCCCAAGAATTTTTATGGGGAAGTGGCGCAGTCTCAATGAAATCTTGCTGTTTCCATTACATTTTTTTTCTGTTTCTACTTAACAATTAAATGCACTCACTCAAGTTCTGAACCTTCCAGCAATACAGAATATTTTTTTTTAAAGATTAGAGTTCCGAAACTAGATGTGTTAGATATGTACCTCTAAAAACAATTATTTTCAAGGCAAGTTTAGGAAAACTACTGTGTATTCAACAATATCATTTTCAACCACTGTGCTTCCTACTGGATTTTTTGACAAATAACATCAT
>JAOWBP010002392.1:25733006-25797871 GCA_028571105.1 Tragopan temminckii | reverse complement strand
TAGCTATACAACATCTTATAAACAGATTGATTGGTGTTTAGAAAGAAATAATAACAGGAAAAATTAGCGCGGCTTCCTTATTTTAATATAGATAGATATATACGTGGAGTTTAAATGTTTGTCCTGATTGTGCAAAGACTCTTCTTGTGTTCCGGTGGATTATACAACAGCACATTCCTTAAGTAACAAATTTTATTAGATTTTTTTTCATTTTTAAATGCATGCAAAAGAATGAGTAAAAAATCTGCTTGGCTATCTTAGTTTAAAAAAAAGGAGGATAGTTAAACCAAAAAAAAAAAAAAAACAAACCAAAACGTGCTATTCTACTTCTGAAATGCCCTTGCCTTTATTTGTTTTTCATAATTAAAACAAGGTGTTGGATTTTTTGAAGAAAATTAGGAAAGCAGTCAACGCACAATGGAATACATTGCTTTAGGACATGTTGAGAAATGCCCTAAATACGGGTAAGGTACAATGTTGCTCTTGGAAAGCAGATTGAATGTCTGCTCTTGTTACCACGGAGAAACAATGCAGTCATTGCAGAACAATGGAGACCTTAGATCACTGTTGGTTTCGTAGACTGCCAAAGACCAGGGCCCTGCGTAGCTGTGGGTGGGCCAGGGCTTCCATAGCCTCCTGTGCTGAGATGGGTGCAGTGAACTGGCTGCAGAGCAATGAGTTTTTAATGTGCTATCTTGATATTTTTGAAGAGGATCTTTTCCAGTCATGTTGGCAATCCTGATGGATGGTGGCGAGGATCCTTAGGTTAAGTGGGTTTGTGGAGGCAAACTTGGGAGAGAACTTGGTGTTGGCAATATTACAAGCAGGTATATTGTGCGCAGAGCCTCAGAAACTCTTCAGACCATCTGGTTCCTTGCAGAACCAAAAGTGCACTGGATGCTGTGGTCAGAGAAAGGATAATATTGAGAAAAATGAAATAGTAACTGAACTTGGACTTTGCCACACTGATTTCTTGGAAAGTCCTGCCAGACAAAAATGCATCAGTAGAACGTGTGTAGCATGTCTGAGTGGGAGTGTGAGTAATGGTTCTACCAACTTATTCTGCCTATTAAGACCACAAATTGCACTTGTTTAATAATAATTTAGAAAAGAATAATTCGCAAACCCATAAACAGTTCATTCTTTTTGGCTTGAGGGATTTTATTTGTGGAATCTTGAAACCAACCAAACTCCACCTCTAATAACTTAAATTTACCCAGTTCCTGAGAGCTGTGTTTTTGAAAAACTGAATCTGATTGCAAAAAAAAAAAAAGAGCCTTGTCATTCTTAAATTTGACAAGTAGTTAGCTTCGTAGAAGTCTAACTATTCTTGCAGTTTCTTTAAGTCACTGAATACAAAGTGAGTGTATAAGCTATGCCAGATACTGTATAAAATTCTTATCAATATGGCTGCTGAAAACTGCATGCATGTTTTCGGGCTTTTTTTTTTTTTTTTTTTTTGAGCTGTTTGAGATAATTATAAGAGAATGTTCTCAGTGCTGACACATTGGTTCTCTCCCACTGCCTTCTGGGAGAAGCTACTCTGTAAACTTTTTCTGGTAGCTCATGTGTTCTATGTCAGCTTCCTAATGAACACAATAGGATTTTTATTAAAAACAAAATGCTCTTCAATTTTATTTAAATGATTCTGTTACACTGTTAAGCAAATGAGGTAGCTTTACCTTGTGTTTGTTGGTTTAGTGATGAATGAAAGCAGCATCAACTGAAGAACCAATCAAACTGATCAGAGGAGAAGTTGTAGGTGGTAGAAAGAAGCATTCTGCGTAGCTAGTGAGCGTTTAGTATACTTTTACAGTTAAGCTGAAAAAGCATCTGCTTGTTAGCCTACAGTGTAAACATAGGTATGCCTTAGTGCTTTGGTGTCTCTCATTCATAAAGAAACCTTGAAAGAGCAAATGGATGAGCCCTCCCAGTGTTTTGAGGTGTGGTGGAATACTGAGTTACTGCTGGATCTATCTAAAAGCCTGAGGAGAGCTGTGTAGTTATATGACAGGAGTCATTCCTAAACTTCCCCTAAATTCCTGGTTGTTGCCACTAGCTAACTCTTCATGTCATTGCAGAATGTGAGCTAGACCAAACTTCTGATAACAAGATGAAAATCAAAACTTCACTGCTGATCAACCCTGCTATTCTGCATACTATGTCCTAAGGTGCTTTCTTGGCATTGTTTTTAGTCAGGTTCTGTGTACACAGCAACAACAACACTTATGTTGAGAAGTTTATGTATGCGTGGAAATTGGTCCATTGTACAAAAGGGAGAGGTTGGGGTGGAAATTTCGCAGTATCCAAGCTGCTATTGAGCAGAAGAAGGGATAGCAACCTGTGCAGGAGAGGGTTTTGAGTACTGCAGAAGTATAGACCATGAACAGTGCTATTTCAGCAACTTAATCAAGCAGGAACGCTTACTTGAGCTCAAATCTGAGACCTCAAATTCCTCTGATGCTAAGTGAAGCCGATGTGTTAGGAAAGTAAATTTAACACAATTTTTAATGAATTTGAAAACTATTTGACATAGATTTAAATGGTGACTACTAAAAAAAATGTGGCGATTGAGATTGGGAATAATGTTTTTTTCCTTTATGTTGATAACAAGACAGTTTTAAAAGTTGATACGGATCTTCAAAGTTGTGGACAGGGTTAATGACAACTCTTGTGTGGGTTGTTCAGTAGTATGACCTAAAGATATAGTTTAGCAGCATATGATCTGCAAGTGAAAAAAGGCCTAAAAGCTGAGGTGTTGCAAATTCTGAGAATTACTTTTAACCATCTTGGCATTGAGTTTCACAGGCAGAGCAGATGTAGCTACTTGAAGCTATATCTGAGCTTAAAAGAAGAAGGAAACAACACTAAAACTAAGTTTTAATTTCCAAAAGCATGAAATGTTTCATATTACTTGGGAGAAGAAAAGGCAAGATAGCATCTGATTCCTAAAAGACTGTCACACAAAGGCTTGAGGGTTAGCAAATATACGGAGTGTTTTCAGCAATGCCTTTGAGGTTCACCCGCTAACAATACTTCTGAAAAATCTTTAAAGTCTGTATCTTATTCTTTTGATGGATTACCAGAATCTCAGGCTCATGCCTGAATTTAGTGCAGCATGAGCTGTAGCTAAGGCAGAAAGGGAGGAAATGAGATGAGAATGCCTGAAGAAACTTTGAATGTCCTTGCTTTGATGTATTTCACAATCTTAGCATGACTTCATAACTGGCAGTGTACAATATATACAAGATTCAGAAAGTCAACACAGCGTGACGACTAGAAACAGAAGTGTGTATTATATATCACGAGAAAAGTGAACTAAAGATGACAGAAATAACAGTGAAGTTGAAGCAAAATTGTTAAGGAAGTGCTGATTATGGCTCCGTAGTTATAAATTGACTTGTATTTTATTTCTGAAGAGTGTGTTAAGTCCTCACCATATCTAGAAAGAATCAGGCACTTTCACCCCCAGATAATCGTGAAGAGCAAACAAAAGTTATGTTGCTCTTCCCTATGATGTGTATACCTGCCTGGGTGGTCTTGTGTTTTCTGAAATAATTCATTTGATTTAGTCAGACTTCAGTGATGTATTACTCTTATGAGTGAACTCCTGTATACGATTAGATGAAAGACTTACTAGAGATGTCATGAGGAAAACATGCTATGAGGAGATTTTTGGACACCCTACACATCACAGAGAGAAGTAACACAATTGTCTTGCGATACAGAAAAGTGAAGATATCAAGGACCCAAATGCTAAACAAGTGTTTTAATGCTATGAGCTTCATTGAGACTGACGTTGTTGTGATGGGTGCCTCAAGGTTAGCAGTGGTAGTCTGATTAATCAACTTTGAGTTTACTACAGAGCCATCTGACCTCAGAATGACTGGACATGGTGCACAGGAGCTGGTTTGCTGTCACTGGTAAATATGAGGTAGCTTTGAAGGAGTTGTGAAGATTTCTTCACTGTATGCCTGAAGGGGGAAGCAAAGACAAAGGCGTCGCTGTTTCTACCCTACTGGAGTTTAGTAGATCCTTGAGAGTCCCTAGATTCTAAAATTCAGATATTTTAATATTGACTCAGGTGCATCAGAGAGGTCTTGCTGTTAATATCTAACTGCTTCATTGACAAAAAAGGATGGTGTCTTTTACTGCTGTTCTAAAATTATGGCAGATATAAGACTAGAATCTGCTTCTTGCTCCATTAGGAATCTCTATCAGTGATAATTGCTACAAAATCTGCTCACTCGCTTTTGTGTAACAGGGTAGACTTTTCCAACAAGAGTAGAGAGGGGTAGAATTGTAAGAAAGTGGCAATTTCACTAGTAGAATTCATATTTGGTGCATAAGCTAGGCTGTCTGGCTTTTTTTTTCTTCTTTTTTCTGATTTCGTATTGAGTTATCGGGTAGAAAACAAAACTTAATCTGGAACATAACAGATCTGATTTGAGATTCCTCTGACTTAACCTCTTTCCCTAAGTGTATGTGCTCAAATGGATGTGTGCTATCAAACCAGAGACTATCATGATCTTTCCATGATGAAGAAAAAGTACAATCTGCTATGATGACTTGCAGGGACACAACTATTATCCTGAAAGAGAAATGTCCAAGTTCTCTGCTGATTTTACTTTGCAGACTGTAGTTGATTTTCATCTGTGTACAAGTAGGCTTCAGGAAGGAATGCTGGGTCCTAAAACAGTGTAAAACAGTAACCAGCACAGAAGATGAGACATGCTCTCAGAGGCTGATCCACTAGTGCACTGTAAAGCTGGAGTCTTTTGTTGAAAGATTAAGATACCGTCTGTTACCTCTTACTGCAGTACTTATAGTTTGATTTCCAGCTTCCTAGCCAAGTATCTGTTGTCAAAGCATTCATCACTAAGAAAGGTAAGAGAATGAAAGATGTTGCCAAACAGTTTCGTTGTTTTTTTTTTTTTTAAAGGGGGGAGGGGGTGGAAATATTTGTATTCATTGTTCCTTCAGATGAAGATTATATAGAAGACATGTTAGGGTAGTGTGGTTAAACATAGCTTTGGTATCTCCCAATTTTAGTTTAGTTTAGCTTTGTATCTCTCAAGTGAATTTGTGTTCATAATCGTACTTGTTTAATTAGCAGATCATGCTATGCTTATTGTTTAAGAAATAGTGTATTTGGCAGATATGTGTAATACAACATGTATATTTAAAATGTATATGAACATCCTTATTTCGAGATACTCTAATTTATGAGTATCCAAAATACTACGCTGATATTTGGAGAGGTACTGAGACGTGCAAAGAGGTTACTTACCAAGTAGGTGGTGTTATCTCTTTAAGCATGCTTCTAAACCTTTTGCTAAGATTGGATAGAGGAGTGTTAGGGTAAAAACACTGCCAGCTGTATCAAAGCTGAAGTCCAATGCACACGCATAAAGTAGAGGCTTGCGCGCGCTCTCTCTCTTTCTCTCACTTTTCACAGTGAGAAAGCCTTTTTCTCAAAGACTTAAGTATTCTGCTTACGTGAAAATCATAAGGAATACATTAATTCTGTAGTTTAATAATACCGGCATCTCACTTGAAAACCCAGCTTTATGTACAGTGACAAATGCAAGAACTGAGCACTGCTTTAGTGAAGAACAGTAGCTGTGTTATTGCAATAAAGCATCAGAGCATAGTTTTCTTTTACTTCCAAAATGCATCATAACTAACATCCTTTTGCTGTACAAAGTTTTCAAGGTCTGTTAGGTTTACTGGATTTTGTATGATGAGCAACCAGTATTGAGGGTTTTTTCCACAAAGGAGATGAGGAAATTGTGTGGCATTATAAGTTCTTACGTCTTTTTTCAGGTTACTTTGTTAAGCAGGCAAGTTTGAAATCTATGGGCAATGCAGAATTCCATTCCTGGGGATTTCACAACTTTGGTGGAAGAAGTATTTGGGTGATAAAACGTGGTTAGAAGTAACATTAACCTTGTCTCTCTGTTCCAGCAAAGGCTGTTTTGAATGACATGTTGTCCACCTTCCTGCTTTTTCCCAAGTACATACCTTCTGGGACTTAAAAATGCTATTATTTTTATAATAGAGACTGGTGGATAGCTAATGTCTGAGAGCAAAGTAAAAGCATTAGTAGGTTTTATGTGGATTTAGAATACATCTGAAACTGGGCCTACTAACCTAATTTACAATACAGAATGTCTGGATTAATTTCTTTTCTTGATAATGTTCATTCTTACAAATTTTCTCAATTACAGTAGCTTGAATCCTTAAACACTAAGTTAAACTAAAATAAGACGAAATGGGAGGCTAATTTGTTCTTTGTGTAACATTTTGCATGTGAAATACTATGGCATTTCAAAACTGACTCAAAATCCTTTGATAGACAAAATGAGAAGCAAATGAAAGCAACTACCTTTCCATTTGAACGTCTTCTGTTAACTCATTGTCAGTGATGTGAAATAATTCACTGACCCATTCAATAAGAGCAAACGGAATGTGCTTGAATTCTGGAGGAGAGTCCACAAGTAACTCATAAAAAAGTGTTGAATTATTTGACACACAGATATGTGATGACTGTAAAATAATGTCAGAAGGAGAGATTAATGAAGCAGATGGTTGTGTTATGAATTAATTGAATGTCAGGATACAATCTGGAACGGTGGGGAAGATGTACTCAGAGAGCTGTGCCAAATGCAGTTTACAAATGTCTCAATCAGTCGGTCTCTGTGGAGAGCAAAGGGCTGAGCTGACTTAAGAGCGCCTGATGGCTGCTTTGTAAATTGTGCGTGTCAGATCCGGAGAGTCTGGAGAGTGGATGGTGTTGGTGTGAGATGCTGTGCTGCCTTCAAAGCAGGCATAGCTGTTGGTGGCATGCTGGCAGAGAGGATGTGCATTGACATCCATCAGAAGGGGCAATAATGTGGAAATGTCAGTTTGGGAAGAATAGGTATTTGAACACCTGAAGAGCTTGCTGTAATACTCTGACAGAGTCAAAGTACTCTGCAAATCTGGGTCCCTGTGCTACTGCTAGATTGTCACTTGATCATTTTGTGTACCCAACACGTTCTGTTTTATGTGACTGTTCAGTATTGGTTTGTGCCATAGTACTGATGGAATGACCTTGGTTTGATGTATGACTTTTTTTTTTCTTAGTTCCTCCCCAGCATCCCACATCAAAAAAGCGGGATGTGTGTATGCCTTAATCCGTTGCTTTTTATTTATCAAAATGTAAAACCAGGAGGCAGCAAACACACCAAAAATTTGAATGGGGCATTGCCTTACCTCACGCAGAGTATTTGGCAGCCTCGAAGTGTCTGATCTCAGCTGCTTTCAAATCTGCTTGCCATCAAATGATCTGCCCTAGGCTCTGTGAAAACCAATGCTGAGTAGAGCAGGAGCAATAAACTTCTGTCTTCCATGGTACTAGTCATTCCAAATCCTACTCAAAGGCATGCTCAAATTGTTCCCCAAATCATTCTTCTTCATTTGGAGTTGTAGAGGTGGAAAAAAAAAAAATCTTGATATTGCTGATGGATTGCTGTTGAGGAAACCTACAGTGTAGTAGTGGTTTATTTTGTTTGGCATCATTCTTCAAAATTCTTGTGCTTGGGAAAACTGATTAGGGCTAAGACTCTTTTTTTCAGTGCACTGTTTTAAAGAACTTTCTGGGAGACCACTGATTTCTGCCATAGATGCTGGGCCCCCTATTCTCCTTTTACTTGCAAGACTTTTAGTTTTTAATGCTGTCACTCTATAGTAATTTCACCTCAAAGAAGTGTCATGATCAGGCACATGGAAAAGCAAGACTCTTGAAACATATTGAAAATATAAGCAAACCATTCTTTCCCTCTGAAGAACTTGTAAATTTAAGTCTCGGTCTTGAGAAAAGCCACACGAAAGCTTTATTTTTTTTCTTTTTAATTTTAATGAGGTTAGTTTTAAAGTTGTTTTCTTTATTTGAAAAAAGAAAACTAATAAAAAGAAATCTTTCTTTACAAGTGGTTTAATCCCACTGCTAGAGAGGATATAATCCAGATGACTCTCTCAGGGGATACAAGGACTTTTGCCAGTGTTCCCGTATTGCTGAAAGATTCACCAAGCAACCTTACTAGCTGGGAGAAAGCACAGTACTGTAGCACTATTACTTTTACTTCCCTCTCTCAACCCTCATTCAGATTTTGTAAATCTTTTGAGAAACGAAGAGGCAAGCTGTCAAGTAAATCTCTGTAAAGGAATTCCTGATTAGCTGTAAAATGTAACTGTGCAAGCTTTTGATAAAGCTGTTAAATTAAACTTGACGTTATGCAGCTTTTTTTGATGTAGAAATGTGGTGATACAGTGATAGATTACTGTTAAAGATACATTGTAGTAAAATTACTAGAATTCCAAAAATTTTAATTTGGAGAAATCAAAGTCAACTGAAGGCAATGTAATAAAGATTTTGAATAGCTGATTTCATCTTTTCATGTGTTACTACTTTTTTTTATGACTACTTTCCACAGTGTTTATATTTTTTAGCTTGATTAGTTCTACACATTATTTTAGTGGTTGGGGGATGTGGCTTGTGGATTCTAAAGATTATATCAGATGTTTGAACTTTTGAAAGTTCAGATTTTCTGTATCCCTTTTGTGGTTGCATGGGTTACTTAAGATATGGTGCTTAGCATCATATCTGTTGAACATAAATCACAGTTTGCTCACAAAGCATTTGTTTATATTTTATTTCTTTGTTTTTTTCATCATTGCCAAATTTTAGTGGCACTGTTGAAAATGTACACTGTTGAAGCTTACAGAAACTTCTTTGAGTAACCAAATGAGAATTAATAAATAACTAGTTCTGGCTGAGTGCTTTGCTTCAGAAGATCTTTGTAATATAAAGTATATGTAACAAAACCAAACCTTCTTTGTCATTCAGCTATAAGGATATAACTGTTTTGCTTCCTATGGGGATGCACAATTGAAAATATACTTATATGCTAGCTACCTGCTGATATAAAAACTGACATACATACCATCGCAACTTCAGAGTCTGATCCAGTGTGAATAGTATTTTTTTTTTTTCCCAAGAACAGATCTTTCTGTTTATTTTCTGTACCGCTCTTCAAACTGTGCTTTAAGTCATTAGATCTTCATTCATCTTCATTGTAGTACGTGTTTACTTTCTCAGGTTTTGACACTTTCCTGGAAGCTAATCAATTCATAAAGATAGCTGGCAATTCATAAAGATAGTATTCAAATGAATGAGTGCTCATAATTTTGTTCTTTGAGAATTCAGAGGTAAGATTAGCACAGATGCATAACCCATCTCTGTACAGCTAGGCATTATATGACACATAGCAAAGTGTTTTGGGATTCCTCTCAACAGAAATCTCATAGAATAATTGGAAGAATACAGATAGATATCTGATTTCATCCTGGTGTTAACTTGCAACATCTCATGGGCTATTTTATAAACCTTCTCTTGTACTTTTGCGGCTGAGTTTCAAATAGTTCTGCAAAGCCATGAATGCAGCTAGGAGGCAGAAAAATTCCCCAAAATTTGAAAGGAATTAGACAACTCTGAGTAGCATTAAAACAATACAATTCATTAGATAACAGAACAATCTGTGGGAAAGGATCTTTAAAATATCAATACCAGAGTTGTTCCCTTCTGGACATCTGTCTATGCACATAGCATAAGCATAGGCAATGCTTCACTAAAAAGAAAGGAATGGGAAAGTCCACTCTTTCTCACAACTGTAGTACAAAGCTCTGTTGCCTTTGTGCTTGTACATTCTTTTTCACTTAGGAGCAAACTTGGTGAAGATCAGAAAACTGTTTAAATAACCACTTCCTGGCATGTCCTTGAGCTGCTGATAGCTCAAAGGAGAATTATTTTTTTTTTTTTTTAAGTGAGAGTACTCTGTTCTCGATCATGGCTTGTGTGGGACTGTTTGTGGCTAATTAGTATGTATAAACTGTAAGTAAAAATCATAATGATTTGTGTATGTACAAAATTATGACCAAATGCTTTTTTTTGGCTGTGGAAAACTGTCACACAGAAGCATTTAGTAATGGTCACCGGACTTAGATATCTTAGATTGCTCTAGTCTGTTATTCTATCTTAATTTATGATTAATACCAGACTAAGAAGAAAATGCACAAAATTCTACTGTACATTAAATTAATAGGATATGAATGCCATCATCTTGCCATTGTCTTCATCTCCATAGTGCTCAGAAGCTGGGTACTACTAATTTTGTCACCTTTGTAGTTCAATTGTTAATTTGAAAATTTTCCTCCTTTTCTTTTTTTTAACATAAACTTTCAACTTTTCCTCAGTCTCTGTTTAAGCAGAATTTTCTCCATTCCTGTAATAATTGTAAGCCCTCTTCTCAAAATTATTCTAAATTCATAACTTTATTTTGAGATTTTTGCAATAGGACGTCTCTATTTTGTAAAGAAAAATTAAACTTGTCTCAAGGCACAGAACTACATAGATTAAAACCAGTGGGGATGGAAAATTAAAGGCAAACTGCTGGCAGCACTTTAACTGTAGTGTTAAAGTATTGAGTCAATCATTTTATCAGCTCATACTTCTTTTTTTTGACATCTCTGGATGAACTGTGAGAAAGTACTATACCTACAGCATTTGTAGGCACACCTGAGCATGACTGGCTATGGTTGCACTGGCTTACCCTTGAATAAATTATTCTTCTGTAGTACTAAAGCTATATCCAAACTGCAAGCAGGTCATTGGAGTACCTTCAAATTACTGTGCAGTATTTTGTAGCTGTCTGGTTTTATTCAGATAGGGCAGACATGATGCCAGTGCTCCTCACTCCTTTCCATCCAAAGCAGTCCAAGCTCTTGTACCAGCCCTTAGGCCTAAGTCAACAAAACCACAAATCAATATCCTTTCCTTGCACATGATATTTGTGTCAACAATGACTAAGCTTAAAAAAAAAAAAAAAAGCCAGTTGCATTCAACCTTCAGTCACTCATTAAATAACTGCCAATGCTTAACTGGCATTTCTGTTGCTAGCTTCTCAGAGTTCCTGACTGTTGTGGCACATTAACTTTCAGGCCTTCAAAACAGTGAAATTGATTCTTAGCATGGTTAGCAGATAGCAGGGGAAGACTGAAGAGTCATTGCCTGTAAAGAAAGAACATCTGGCTGCCAATTTTCCTGCAGAGGCTTCAACAGTCCATCTGACAATGAAACAGGAGGAAACTACAGTAAAATCAGGGAGTCCTAGGATAAGAGAGAATGATAAATTAAAAACTAAAATCTTTTTTTATTATATTTCTTCAGCTTCTTGTTTATTCAATTTTGTTCTTAAATTTTGAAGCTGGAATAGGGTAGTGATAGAGATTTATGTTCTCTGGGAACTGCACATGGAGCCACACAAGATTTGAAGGACAAATAAAGCAAACTGATCAACCCAGGAATTTGTTGGTTCTCATTGTGCAGTATTTCATGTGGCTGTACCCACAGCTGTCCAGAGGAAGAAAAGATGGAGAATCAGAACTATGTTCAGCAGACTGAGGGTGAGGTGGGAAGAAAGCTGCAGGTCTACAGGTGAAACTGCATATGATTTTTTTTTTTTAGTGTATTTGTTCATTGGCCAGGATCCCTGATGCAAATTCTTCACACTGGAAAAATGTTTCTCAGGGGACTGTGTCTTATTACTTTTTTCTGTTTTGATGGGGGGGGGAGGGGACGGGGGAATGATACGAAGTGGAAAATGTCAAGTAAAATTAATTTAAATATTGGCCCTGTGTAATGCAATAGAAAACACATTTTGCTGTGTGGTGATGTTATTCACTAAAGACCTTAAGTACAGGTGTGCCAAACAGTGAGGATGTTTTTCTGTAACGGTAGATTTTCTTTTGCTAGGAAACACTGCAGTCCCTATGTTACCATAAAGCAGTTGACCAAAAAACTCTCTAAGACTCAAGTTGGAGTGTTAGAAAGAAAACATTCTTTAATATCAGCACTGGATGCATGGGGGATACTCTCTTCCTATCATGCATGCCTTGCACAAAAAGACTTCAGAAGTCTTTTTGAGGGTGCATTCATGTTCCGTACAAAGACTGGTATAACTCTCCCTGTCTATTCAGTGCGAAGGCTCAGACCCTTCCCATTATCTAAACAAACTGCAAGGTTATCCATTAAGGGTCTTATCAAGCTGTGACTTGTATCAATCCCTCCCCCACCGCCTTTTTTTTTTTTTTTTTGAGAGAGAGTTTGTGGCTAACATGCTATAACCCTCATCATATTGATTTATTGTATCACCAACAACAGTCATAATAATAATTGCAACACTTCATCATTACATGCACAATTGTACATACAACAATAACAAAAGCTATTACCAAAAACATTTTCTTCAACCAAGACCAATTAGCTTATCCCAGGCCTTCTTGAAACCCTACAAGGTGTCATATATCTTCTTCTATCCTGCCTGATTAATCTACATGACAATGTGAAGTATTAATAACTGCACATATGCTACCCTGCCTAGCCAGTAACAAATCCAGGGCCGTTCCAATTTCTCTTTGCAGTCTTACTATGCTCTCTTGGTGGCATTAGAAAGTGTCTCTAAGGATGCAGGCGTTAACTATTTTTCCATTTCACTGACTCCCAGCAGAGGGAAGAACAGGGGAACAAAAGAATGGGTTCTCAACTAACAGATTCCTGCTCCTTTTCAGACTTTCTAATACATTCTATCTAGGTAAATATACTCCAGTCAGCACTGTTGTCCTGAATTTTGCATTGCCAGGAATATCTCCCCTAGTGCAGAGGATAACTCACCCTGTTCAAAGGACGTTAATCTACAAGTAAACGTACATTCAAGTCCTTCATGTAACCAAAATTTCCCTTTGTGCTCCCGAAAACCAACTACCAGTTTGTTCCTGAAATGGAGCATACAATTGGGCCACCAGAATCAAAGGGGTCTTGTTTGATTAGACCCCGTGTGAAATGGCAAAGTGAAGTTACAAAATGATTAATTAGTTACGTTAGCTAGTTTTCCCATTATTTTGGGAAGCTAGTTTCTCACTTTTCCATCCTTCACAGCCTACAAAACAAATTCCTACCAGCACAGTTACATTATGCTTGCAAGAGCAAGGTAGTCTGTTCAGTTTTCTGTGTGGAAGGTGCCTCCCTAATCCAAGAATAATGAACCCAGGGTTCTTTTTTCTCCAGTTTCATTGCAGTGTAGGTGGTCAGTCAAACTTGTAATGGTCTCTTCCACGTCTTGTGCAAGAAGTCCAGGATTTGATATACGTACAGTCTCTTGGTTGGGATGGATGTGATGGGGAATAAAGACTCGAGATTTTAAGACCACATATTTGTTTATCTCCTGCAAGACGTTCCCCAGAGCAATTAAATAGTGTCTTGTATTGTTTTCCCCCTGTATTATTCACATCTCTCCTAGTAATCTGGGAGTCTGATATGGTTGTACATACAAAATGTGGACCTCTATCAGATGAGATTCCTGTTGATATTGCAAATCTTGGAATGATTTCTTTCAATACCACTTTTATCCCTTCCTTTGCTTTATTGGTGTGGCACGGGGTGGCTTCAGGCCAGCTGGTGAACGTATCCATAAGGTCAGGTATTCATATTTCAGCCCTCTAGTCCTAGGTAATTCGATAATATCAATCTGCCAATATTCTCCAGGTTCCTATCCTTCCGCTGTTTTCCTGAATTGAATTTTATTCTGTATTTTTGGGTTATTTTCACAACATATTTCAGTAATTGACTAAACCACCTCTGTCATATTTTGACTAATAACAGACTTCTGCAGATGTTTCAGCAAATTTTCTGTTCCTCGATGAACAGCATTGTGCTCTTCCCTCAGTAGGCTACCATGAGAGAGCATGGTACTATCACTAGGCTAGAAAGAGTAATTGCCCATTCTTCTCCCTGCCTTTTTGCTTTTAGCACTGTTAACACATTTAGAGACAGGTTTCCTTTGTAAAGGAATCCTTCTCTCTGGTATTCTGGCTAGAACTTCAGTTTCTATGCCTTTTTTTTTTCTGCAGTCCTTTTGGTGGCCAGATTGCCCAGTTTGTTCCCCTACTTTTGAATGGTTTGTCCTTATTGATGAGCTTCCACAGTTTATCAGTGTCAGAGCTTGGGTGTCCAGGGCAGCAGCAGGTTGGCAGCATTCACATGACCAGCAGTGCTTGCCTTTAGGCCATCAGAAGGTATCCTATCAAATGGCCATCCTCTCAGAGGGCTCTCTTAAAGTTTCCTGACTGTTTTATGTGCCTGTCTGTTATCATACTCTGCTTGTTAGAGATCTCTCATTGCAAGACATCCTGTAGTCTTTTTATCTTTCATTGGTTGACCATAGGCGTGGCAAATGCCTTCTATTTTGGGAAATTCCTCAGCAGGGAGAAGAAAGTTTGAGCAAAATACAGTATGTTTTTCACAGTGACTCTGTGACACTGGAAAAGGTTAGACGCATCATGTTAACCACTTTCAGTGGAAGTTAGTTAGGTCCCTTCGAGCTTCTGTTAGCAACGCAGTTGCTGAGTCTGCTCTCAGTACAACCAGGCCATCACTGATACACTGCATCCAGTTGCTTGGAGAAGTGGGCTACTGCCCGCCTATTTCCTCCCAAGCATTGTGTGAGGACCCCTTAGGCCACAGCCTTCTCTCACAGTCCCAAGGCCAGTGCTCTCATTAATGTTCTTTTAAGCTTTATGTAAGCACTTTGACTTTCCTTGGTCCTTTGCAAAGGTCTTTTTGACACTTTCTATAATTTATATTCCATAAATGACATCATTCTATCATTCCTAAAACTGTTCTCAGCTCATGAATATTTCAGGGTTCCAGAAGTTCACAGATGGCTTCTTTTCTGTCAGCACGTAGCTGCATCAGTCCTCACAGGATCTCAAAATCTAGATAAGTTACAGCTTCTTATGCAATTTGAGCCTTTTTCTTTGACACCCAGTAACCGCTTGATCTGAGAAAATGCAATGAAGTATTCTTCTTGAGACTTTCTAGCTAGTAATATGTATACCATTGCAACACAATTCCTTCTTTATCTTCCTGCCTCCGTAATTTCAGCTCCTTGGATATCTTTTTTTTTTCTTTTTTTTTTTTTTCCCCATCTCTGGATTCTTCTGCTCAAATGCAAATAGCTCTTGACTTTCAAATTCAATGGATCTAGCACTGACAACCACCTCTGTTCTACAGTAAGAACAGTTAGCAATGTAAGTTGCTCTTATATTGCAGTCTTTTTAATGGGCAATATTTGAGGTGTTGTATTTAGAATAAGCCATATTTTAAGGATTTTCGTTTGAGAGGTGCCAACTCCATCTTAGCTTCTAATTTTATAGCATATTGTTTCAGCCCTACTGATACTGGCTCTAGCTTTAGATCTATCCTTACTGGTTCAGCTCTCTTTGATCTTCCAGGCACCTCCTGCTGCAACTTCCACCTGGGTGAAATTCCTTTCTTTACTGGCTTGGCTTCCAGTAACAATAATACTGTAGCTTGGACAAATTTAGATTTTTGGTATCAATACTTCTACCTCCCCATCTTTAAATTTTATTTCCATCTCTAATTTTTCCAGCACTCTCAATGAATTAAAGGCTTTGGTACGCCTGTTAAATACAAGAACTGATGCGTCACCCATTGTTTTCCAATTTTAAACTTCAAAGGCTTAAAGAACACTCTGGCTTCTGACTTGTCTTTTGCACCAGTAACTTTTACAGTATCATAATTTAATTCACGTTTCTTTGTATTTAAAACTAAGTAGCTCCTGTGTCAACCAAACATTCTATTTCAGTTTCATCTTCCCCCAGCTTAATTTTAACCAGAGGTTCTGCTAGAGAAAATACCTCTGGTTCCCTTTAATCCCTAGCTTCCATGACTGACAGGGAATATAAAGTTTCCTAGGTCCCTACAGCTAGAGACATTCTCACTTCTGATGTCCCTCGTCTCTACAATTAGCAAGCTGTTTTCTCCTCCAGAAGGGATTTCAGCTCCCTGCTTGCCCCAAACACCTTTTCTGTGGGCTGTGCAGGGTGGGGACAGCTCAGGGGTGGTATCTAGGTGGGGGGGGAGTCCTGTGCTAGCTCCTGTCTCATCTGGTGCATAGCAGCCGACTTAGAACTGGTGTGAACTAAGGGAATCCTCCTCCCCGAGCCTGAATCCGCTCTGTGATTTAGGCTCCTCTAGTCCTTGCCAGCATTACATCCCAAGCAAAACTCTTTGCAACACCCCTGCTGCCATCTGAGCCCTCAATTAGAGCCTTGTGGTCTTGTGAATCATTTATCTTTCTGTACTATCAAACAACACCTGCGTAATAACTTCAATACCTTTCCAATCTGGATCTTGAGTTTTAATCATCATTCAGCATTAGCTACCCATTCATGTTGATAGCTGCCAGCAGCTAATTTTCTCTTGAAAAATAGTATGTTAACTACAACTTGACTGTCATTTCCAATTACCTGCCTCAGTGGGGCTTACAGCACAAGTTTATGCCAGCTGCAAGACCTCTCTGCCACCACCAGCATTTTTCCTGTAGTCACTCTTTCAGACTCATTATCTGACCTCTCTACTGCAGTAGTCCATGATTTTGAGTCCCCTGCCTCTCTCTTGGAGCTACTAGCATCTCAGTCCAATACTACATGCTGAAAAACACATCTTTAACTCCCTTTCTCTCTCTCTTCTTCTCTGACACCACCTACAATTCGTCACCTTCTCAGTCCTAGCATCGTATGCTCCAACCAATTCTTTTCTGCCATCGCCTCTAGGTCCTAACCCCCATCATATTTAAATCACTTTTCCATGCAACCCCACCAGGGGATGCAGCTGATTTTTTTTCTGATGATTTAAAACACAGCCCAAAAGTGACTTTTTCAAAATTCTCTCACCCCTAGATGACACAGTGCCCACTTTAACAATGCACATGGGTGAGTTCTATGTACAATAAGAACACGAATAATCAGGTAATAACAGTACAAACAAACAGCAATCAAACAGGCACATCCAATGATGATTACTGTGGTTATATTTAACTCCTTAGACCTACCTAGTGCAACTTCTGTTATGTCTGACAGGGAGGCAACCAAAATACAGGGGGACTCTAACCTTCTTGGCGGACTTTAACCCCTTATCTGGGTTTTAAGCGCTGTGCTGTGCAATTTTCATGACAGCTGACAGACAGGCAACAAAAAAAAAAAAAAAAAAGCCTTAGTATTCACTAGTCAGTGGCCTTTGCTGTGAGGCTGAGGTTCTGTGATCCCAGGAACTGCTGAGGTGCAGGAGCTCTGTTCCATCTGGGATGCCAAATTGTTACTGTGAAGCAGTTGTTCAAGGAACTCTTTAAGAGTTGAAGTCAAGGAACTCTCAAGTTGGAGTGTTGGAATGTAGGCATTATTCAGTATCAGTGCTGAATGCACAGGGGATACTCTTCTCCTATCACATGTACCTTGCATTAAAAGATCTTCAGTTTATATATATTCAGAGGTCTTCCTGGAGGTACATACATATTCCATACAAAGACTTGTGGAATCATCCCTTATCCATTCAATATGAAGATGCAGACCCTTCCTGTTATCTAAACAAACTGCAAGGTTAACCATTAAGGGTCTTATCAAGGTTCAAACTGCATCACCTAGGGCTTGATTGCCCCTTAGGCTATGACCTAGATAAACTTTTAAACAGCTGCTGTGAAAGGTCTTTTCGTACCTATGCAAGTCCAAAGTGGAGGGTATTTTCTATCTCTGCAGCATGACCTTCTTATCATGGGATCCATTAAACATTTCATATGAACTATTTCAGCTTTGTTTAAGACAGCAGCATAAAGGTGAGCGATGGGAACAGTAGAGCTGGTCTGGCAACTGCAGATTAAGCATACATATTGCTTGCTTTCATTGCATATCTGTAGCACATCTGTTCTGTACAAATCCTATCTCCAGTGTAAGAAACTGAAGCAGTGTTTGGAGTGGGTAATGGAGACTGTGGCAGGAGTCTGCTGCCCAGCATCCCAGGCTTCACCCTCAAAGTGTCTCTGGGCTTCCTCACTGAAGCCTGCTACAAGAGAGTTGTTCAGTGCTAGAAAGGCTGAGATACTGTTCTAGTCCAAAACAGAGTTTCTCATTTTGTTAATTGAAAAGATAGAAAATACGGGTACTGGCAGACTTGGATGTTTTCAAGTTAAGCAGCTGCTCTTCAAAAAATGAGTGCTAGATTTGTTACAAATATTAATTTTTAGATTTTTGGAATCTCTTTGGTAATGCAATCTAAGATATACTGGAAACGTGCGTCTTAGGTTTACTTGTGTTTTTTTGTTTGTTTGTTTGCATTAATAGTGAAGATGTTCTAGACTATTAGTTGGTTTTACACATCTGAATGCTCTTTGTACTACAAACAGCTCATTTCTGAGTAGAATGTTTATATTAAACCAATTGTGATTGATGTTTCCAGCCCTACTACTTAGTTACTGCTGCTTGTATATATGCTATTTTGAAGGGCTGTATTGTTTCAGATCACCTTAAGCTCCCACTTAAGAACCTTCTGGGCTTTGCCTCTGATGGGTACGGACTTTCCTTCTTAAATTTCAAACCTAATCAAATCTGTACAAACACACTAACTGGGGGTATTTTTGAAGACTGGGAATTCAAAATGGCACAGTGGACGCAAGGTTTGCTTCTTTCAGGGTGAGAAGAATGCTTAGGGTTTGTCAGCAACTTTCTTTCAGATATCTTTATTTTGAGATCAGTGCATTTGTTCACAAATCTTTATGCAGACATTGTCTGCAGACATTGACGGTTTCCTACAGGACAAGGACAGCTGGTTTACCTTCAATACCCAGAAAGCAGTCAATCTAAATACACTTCAGATTTGCTTCTGTTTCTCTTAGCTGATGAGTAGCAAGTCATTTGCTGGCCCTAATTGTAGTGTTAATGTGTTTCCAATAGGCACAAAGAGAATAATTGCCACTAAATTGTACAGTGGTTTAAAGCTGTTTGGTTTTTGTGTTTAAACAAAGCCTCTCAGTTATATGCAGACAGTGGAGGCAGATGAGGTTTATTTTGTATGACAAAAAGCAGGCAAACTAAAATCAGATTAGAACTGTCTTGCAGAAACCCAGAGAGCTAGTTCATTTATCAACTTTTTAAAAGTTATTTATTTATGCAAACTTCAGAAATGCGTTGGTCAGCTCTTTGGCGTGTGCTGCTCAAGGTAGTGCAGTCAACTCAGGGCTATACAGAATCAAAAACAGAGATTCTTTGCATACTTCGGAGTTGAAAGTAAGTGAGCAAAGGTAAATGTGCATCATCTCTTGTTGTTGGGTTGTTTGTGGGCTTTCTGTTTGTTTGTTGGAGTTTTTGTTTTATAATGCACTGATGTAAAATGACAGCAACTGCCAATCCCATCACCTGCAACTTGGTTATGTGACATTTGAAAAATAGCCTGTGTAAATGTAGCAAATCCTTTCAGAGGGTACAGCTGGCTTGAAATGAGCTGTTATAGAGGATTGTTGTATGGGCTGTTGCATACAAAAATCTCTTCTTCTCTTTTTATCTCTTTTTATTGAAAACATATTATAAGTGCTGATTTTGAGCTTTCCTTGAAAGCTTTAAAAAACCTCATGTTCATACACAGCAACTTATGTTTTCCTTATGTAGCTCCTGGTGCCAGTGGAAATTATAAAGTACTTTCAGTGACTTAAAAGCCTGCAAAGTGTAGGATAATCCCTTCTTCTCTTTAACTCTGTCCAGTATCTGTTCATCAACTGTCTTAGAAGGATGGCTCCCTATTGTAATAATATGTTTTCTTTACAGTGGATGCATTCAGACTTTGTAGATAGGTTGAGGCTCATTCTGACAAATGTATCTTCAGTCATTTCTCTTCCTTCTAGAAAGCTGAAATCATAAGGATTTGTAGGATCCTTCTGAGTAGTAATTCTTACCTGATATTATCAGTGTGATAAATTTTAGTGTACACTTGTACATGAATTCCCCTCAAATCTGTTCTATTCTACCAGTTTACAGATTTTTTTAAAAAAAACAGGATCTGTATATGTGTAATGTATGCTGCATAGAATTACCAACTGTCCTCTACTTCTTTGAGCCAAGATACAGAGACTACCTCACTTGCATCTTCTACCAGATGTCATTTTGGTTTACCATTTGGCTCTCTGTCCTGCTCTTAACAGTTCAAGTATCTCTAAAAAGCTTCATAAATGTATTTCTCAGTGCTATAGAATGAATGGCCAGAAATAAGCTAGTAGTCAAGTACAACCACTCTTCAGTCTGCATCAGGTTAAAAAGAAACTAAGTCTGGAGTTTTTGAGAAGGTATTTACAAACCTCACTTTAGACACCTATAAGGTATTTTGAGAAATTCTATTCCTGTCATGCAGGAGTTTCTTCTGTCCTCTTGTTATCTGTTTCTGTCCAAATTTCTTAGACTGAACGTAAAGCACGTAAGTTAATATTCGGGACCAGCAAGTCACATGACGTTAAGAAAGGGCTTCGCTGGTCTGCAGTGTGAACCTATTAACTTCACTGAAAGTTTGGTGCTTCACTGCTTTTGGGGGACCAAGATGAGGTTGATCTGCCTGAAGATGATGTTTCTAGACAATCAGGATCAGAAGTTGGGACATTCTGCTCTTCTTCGTCTACCATCAGAAAATGATAACGTCTTTCCCCTCACTTAAACTGAATGGTAGTTGTCTTTTTCACTCCATGTGGAAAAGCCATTTCATGCTTTGTCTTACCTCAAATTCCAGACAATAGCTGGGGAAAGGCTGCAGAGTGGAAAATACAGGAAAATTGGGCTCCGATACTGATTTGAACTGAAACAGTCAGGAAATACCAAATTCTAAGCTTAGTGGGTGCCGACACATATATTTTTTTAAAGAGACCCTTAGTCCTTAATATGACCCATATTAAAAAAATATCCTGTTAAATTCATCAGCTGTTCTCCACATGGTCTTAAAGCACTTTCCAAACAGGTATCTATGCAGAAACTTCTTTTTGTTTGCTTGAGATTATTTATGTTTTCTTACTTTTACATGTCTCAAAGTTGGATGTTTATCTGGAGAGCAAGAAGTCTTTAATAGCAGGTGATGTTCCTGGTTTCAAATAAAATGTCTCTCAGTTTGAAACTTTATTGAAGTGCTTGTAAAATATAAGAATATTTTCTGGCATCAAATTTAGTGAATAGAAAGCTTTCCTTTATTTAAACTTTCAAGCTTTAAACATAAAGCATAAATTTCAAACAAATGAAATTCTGTGATTGTTAGGGAGTAGAGTGCTGTCATTTTGTCACATTTAATTTAGAGGAAAAATTCCAGTTTCTGAAAGTAAAATCCATTTTTATTATTAATTTTAGTGTACACTAAAATATTATAAATATAATATAAATGTTATAAATCAAGGATTGTATTTCTCTTCCTGCCAAAGTCTTCAGGCAATGTTATCTTTTTCATTGGAGTGGCCTTCTGTTTATGAAGAAAGTACTGAGTCATGGCTGAACAGGTTAAGTGACAGCTTTTCATACAGTTGTCATAGGCTCAACAACATAAAGCACAAATCTCCTGACACTTGTGTGTCACTAACCACCTCAGCTGCCATGTCATACAAAGCATCTCCTTTAGGACCTTTTTCTTACACTGAACAGTGACATCAACTTTTACCTGATTTTGTGTTTGGGTGGTCCTTTTCCATATGGCAGAGATATAAACAATGTTCAAGTTAAGCTGGTTCAAGGAACTATATTGTATTACAATGCTTGGTTAGTTTAACTTTGGCACATGATTGAATACAAAGGATAATTATATTCTGGAGTTATTCAATATTTGAACAGCTTGGAGAGAGCGGTCTTCAGGGAGATGGAGGGCTTGGCTTGATTATAAAAGTACCTTATTTATGCATTATTTGCTGGCTTCTCTCTTTTTGACTTGAGGTACAAAAGGATTAAAATACTGCCATAAAGATTTGAGTTAGAGTAGCCAAACGTCAGTAAGAGCATTTTACTGAGAAAAAGATTTGAAGTGTTGTGTTTAGCCAAGTACAGAGCAGAAGGCATGGTCTTACCATTCCATACTGTGCAGTTTTCTTGTGAATGTTTATAAAAGAAGTGGTAGACTGGGATCCAGATTTACACTGGAAAATGAAACATACCATCATTCTGGATGTATTGACCACCTTCTTAAATTAGCTTACTATTTTTGTCCCACTGTCTGCTTATGGCAATAGGTTGGCTGTACGTCTTAGCTTTTTGTATGGCCTTTGAGCTGTCAGTAGAAATTTCTGGATGACATTTGAGGTGCCGAGCACATTTGAAAGCTGGTGGGGTATCTAAATCATTCAGGCAGCTCTTAAATGACATACCTGATCTAGCTGTGTATGTCCCTGTTCATTGCAGGGGAGCTGGACTAGATGACCTTTAAAGGTTCCTTCCAAATCTAAGGATTCTGTGATTCTATAAGATGTAGTGAAAAATGCGTGAAGGCCTAAAATAATTATCATTATTTGTGTTGCATTTTGCCTACATGAAGTATGCTACTCTCTTTCTGAATATTTCTGTATTTGATATGTGGTAGTAATCACTGCACTTCACTAAGGTAACACTATAAAACAATACATTTATAGAATCACAGAGGTTTTTTCCAGCATTAATATTTGTAAGATCATCTACTCGGTCTACCTACCACTGACATTACCCACTAAATCATGTCCTTAAGTACTATGTGTACCCTTTCCTTGAACACCTTCCAGGACAGTGACTCCACTGCTTCCCTGGGCAGCCTGTTCAAATGCCTGATCACCCTTTCTGAGAGGAAATTTTTCCTACTATCCAATCTGAACCTCCCCTGGTTCAACTTGAGGCCATTCCCTCTTGTTCTATCCTGTCTTAAGAAGTCAAGGTAGATGACTGAGGGACATTGGAAGCGTATGATGTGTCCAACAATGAACAGCTCTTTGAAGGTTCACCAAATGCTGGGAATGATTGAGTGTTTTTAAACATATTTCATTGTATCAGTAGCAGACTTTATCAGACTGGCAATACATGACATTTTCCTTTCACTTAAAAATCTAACAATGTTTATTCATAAGTTCTGAAGTATTTACCTTATTTTTCTGTCTAGCTTCCAGCAGCATATTAATTTGAAAACATAACTGCATAACATATAGCTTTGTTTTTCCCCTTAAAGCTTCTGAACACAAACTTTCTATGGATGTATAGGCTTGCAAGAAATCATCAAGCATGGAAGTTATCTTTCCAAAAGCTAGTTGGAAAATCAGGAGAAAACTCCCTGAGCCTCTTCTGTCAAAAAAATAGAGAGGTTTCCTGGCTTCACTGCAGCTAAGTGGGAAATTTCCCAGCACCTGAGAGCAAGTCAACAATATGTAGCTGTTGAATACTCTTGACTTGAGTGTCTCATTGGGGGTGAATTTGCATGGTGCTTTTGTGCAATCTGAAAGTTCACAGATGAACTGGGTGAGATGGAGGGAAGATGTGGGTAAATTTTATTAGTATTAGGTACTGGCTAAACCTTCTGTGAATAATTCTGATTTCACACCTGTCCTCATCACAAAAGGTTTTGAGCATAAGACACAAGTAGCACTCCCTGTATGGGGAGATCGGCTCTGAGGGGTGAGTCTGTCATACAGCCTTGAGGAAGAAGAGGGGAAAAGGGCCTTGAAGGAAGAAAGATTTTGCAATGTTATCATTATAATTATTCTTGTAATACTGTGTAAGATTCATGGTTTTGTGCAGTGTGTGTTTTGTAGACATGTTTGAAACCTGGGAATACAGACTGAAAAAAACACAAGAGGTTGTTCAGCACCTTATTAAACCATTTGTAGCTTAACTGGCAGGCAGAGAAGGCATTTAAGATCGTTGATACTCTCACCATCTGGGCATTTAGGCAACGGCTTTTCTCATCCTATTCTGAGGACTATGGTGGAGGAAAAGGGTTTAGTTCAACATTGACTGTAACTTGGCTGTACGATAGGCTACCCTATATCTGCTCCAGTTTGTAACTTTTCTGCAGATTTGTGAATTTTATGAGAAAGAATTAGCTTTTAAAAATGGAATCCGTGTTCCTACAGTTGTCAAATCCAAATTTTCTGTAACGATAATGCATATGCATTAATGGCCTTAGTCTGCACAAAATGGAAATGCGTAAGGCCAACTGATTTGGTCCATTGTGTTTTCCAATTGCAGAGGATTAGCCACCTGGGACAAAGCAGTAGATGTACTAAACTCAAGGTCCATGTCCTGTCACAGACACAGTGAGGACAGCCCCTTTCCTCCCAGGTGATTACGTTCTTTGCATAATGGATCCTTTTCCCTTGCAAGAGGCCTTTCTGGGTGCATGAATAGCATAAATACTAAGCTTTCAAAATCAGCTTAAAGCCCCTTAGCCCTAGATGTCACATCTGCTTTACAGAAATTGCAACAGGAAAACAACATGATTTTTAAAAACAAACAAAACAAATATTGTGAAAACTTGGAGGAAAAACATCTGCATTTTTTCAGACCATTTTGTCAGTTTGTCAGGAGGGTCATGGAGAATTCTCGCATTTTTGTCCTCGAATTTATTATTGTTGTCTTTTATTTATAAAAAGTGTAATTTCCCACCTAGAAGGATGTAATTTATGCTGGTATCAGCAACGTGTGGCAAGGATGCAAAGAGTTTTTGGAATATAGGGAAGAATGTGATAATTAGAACAGCATAATAAATATGAAAGACATCATTTACAAGGGTTTATTCCTATAGTTTGTCTTAGAAGATGGAGTTGTCTGGGGAAAAATATTGTACCTATTGTTAAACGGAATCAAGGTAAGAAATCTGATCTGTGAATTAGAAAGGCCTCCAGCCCTACATAATGCATGAACTCATTTCCTTTCAACTGTGGTTGAGACCCAAAGTAGCTGCTCGTTGTATGCTGAAGAAAGTGGCCTTTGCACCTGTGAAAGCAGTCCCATTGGCTAGGAAGAGGCTGTGGAACTGACTGTGTAAAAAATTACCATTACTGTTAATGGCAGCTTCCAGGGGATTTCACTTGAGATGCCAAACAGCTTTCATCCAGGGACACATTGCCCACTGAGAACTTGGGCTGGATCAGGTGGGTTTGCTTTCCCAGCAGTGATCTCCAGAGCAAGGTCCAGCTCCACCTGTAGCACCACTTAGATATGAGGCAAAAAGTGTTGAGAGGTGATGATATGGGTGCATGTGTGTATGTAAGTGAATTGCATATCATCTGATCATGAGCGTCCCGTGTATGGGGACAGACAGAGAACTGTCTTGTTCAGAATCATACAGGATGGTTGACAACCCAGTTTCATTCTTGCTGGAGCAAAGAGAATGTCATTTAGAGCAACTTGAAAGGAGAAAGAGGAACCAAGAGGAAATGAGATTGGAGACATGCTCAAAAGCACGTATTCATATTGTATGTGTGTCTTAAACTGCTGAAAATGTTATTGCTTTTACTTAGTTGAACCAGCAACTTTCTTGAAGAAATAATGTAAAGAAAGGCCAGGACCACCGGGTTGGTCTAGTGGTAAAGACATTTCAACACGCATACAAAAATCTTATTGTTTTATTTATTTAGGTGTTAATAACTGTACCCTTGCTAAAATAAGGACAATATTGTGACCGGATGGATGAAACTTAACAGCAGCCACAGATGGAATGAAGTATCAATTCTGTGGTTGATGAGATGTGGTTGAGCTAATTTACAATGGGGTCTTCCAGTTTAAAGACTTTCCCCCTCATACCATAAATGCACTATTAATTCTTCCCAGTTCTACTTCCTCGCTCTTTTTCTAAATTATCTATATAGAGTTTAGATTGTGTAGAAATTGTTAATGTGCCTCTAAGTTCTCTTTCTCTGTTTATCCTCTCTGTCTCTTTTCTTTCTCCGTTCCAGACTGATAGGGCAATCCATAGTCAGCAGTAGCTTGTGATGTCTTCAGCTTGCACTTCCAAACCACAGAACAGGAAAACATAGTTCTAGAAAAAACATAGGCAAGCAAGAACCTGGAAGAAGTACTTAAATAGAATGTATACTTGTGGGAGTAGCAGACGTAGCTAGCTATAATGCAGGTGACTTTTTGCATCTAGCTATCCATCTGAAGTTGTAGAGTGGAACTCCAGGTCTCTTTGGAGAGTGCCCAAATGTGCCCTCGGAGAGAGAACAATCACAGGAACACTCCACAAGTCAAAACTGGTGGGGTTTCCAGCCTGCTGTCTGTGAGTTATTTCAAATGGAATGCAAACTCATAAGATTGCAGTTCAGATTTTTTCACACACAGTTATTCCAGGTCCTTCATACTACAGATGAAGCTGAGCCATCTGAGAATATCTGCTCAAAGTGAGGAGATGCATGAATTTGACAAAAATATTAAGAACTAATACATCTGCTCAGCCTTTCCACAATTTTACTTCTTAAGTACATATATATAACTGAAATTAACAGCAACAAAAAACAGCCAACAACCTAATACCTAATTTATAGTATGGGGGGGAATAGACCAGGAAAAGCATTGGAAAGTTGGCTTTACTCAAAAACTGCCTGGGATTTCACGTTAAATTTTAGGGAAATTAGTTTCCTGTACTGTAGGTGTAGGTAAATACTAATATCTCAAGGTGTTTCTGTGAGAAGTATGAATCTTTAATGACATTTGCTATTCTAGATTTAACAATTGGATCTAGCCTGCAGGAGGTGCTCAGAAAGTGTTAGTGGGTCCTGCTGAACTAGTGAGTTCCTTTTAAGATAGAGGTTATTGAAACCATAAATAACATGCTAGCAGTAAAGTCTACCGTTAGGGAGTTGTAATTGTCTGGTTGACTTTCAGTGCACTATCAGGTCAGCAGAAACAAGCTCAAATCCTTCCTTGCCTTGTGAGTCGTCTTTTTCTCTGGCTGTAGTTTCTGCATCTGCACTTCTGCAACATGTCGTGCCAAGTCCTGTGCACTCTGCTTTGCACTGACCTCAGCTGGATGGCTCCTGTGAGTGAGAGGAACACATTTTGGCCCACTGCCAGCACAAAAACCAATAGCTAGTCACTATATCTGGACTTCAGTTTTGTTGGTGTTTCAGTGTACCTTGTTCCAGCTGCCAAACTCAGAATGTCTGAAATCTATCTATCTTGTAACTTGAAGGCCAAAAAGTAGGCAGTCCTGAAGATTGCCACGATAGTTACCCCAGAAAATGTTCCATATTACGCAAAGGCCAATGATTCCATGACTTCTGTTATGGGTGCTATTTCAAAATATGTTTTCTATTTCATAAAGATTGTTTCCTAAGAAAGCTTTTAGTGACATGTTTATTCATGTTGGTCAAATGAAAGTCATGTGGCACACCTCCCTTTCTGGTGTGGCGAGCCGCACAGTGTTTGATATAATCCCACTATCTTGTGTGAAAAAACAGCTGAGTATCAGATGTGTCTGGCTTGCATGTCAGTGAAACAGAAGGCATGTTACAAAAGTCACCGCACTCCGCAAAGTCTATTTTTATTGTGGAAGAACCTCCCTTTAACTTTATCCACTCACTTCTCTTAGGCATCGGGTGAATCCAGGGCTTTCCTTGTTTACACAGAGGCACCAGGAAAGATGCTTAAATAGATGCTTAGATGTATGCAGGCTCTGACTTGTCATGTGGCTTCCCTTGTTCCTGGGATTAGCCATGTAGACTGATTTGCTGGTTTTATACTCCGTAGATGTATGAATGTGATTACTGTAAGGGAATATTCAACTGTTAGAGTTCTCTTGTATGTGGAAGTCAAAGATCAAGTAAAATAAAGAAATGCCATGTATTCAAATAAGTACTTGCAAAACCCAACATATCTGTTTACCTTTGAAAATAAGTATAAGACTTAATGAAACTATCCACTGTTTGTTTTGAAGAGTTTCATATTAGTACAGATAATAGTTTTCTAGCTTCCAGTTTTGTTTTCTTACCTCCTTCCTGGCATAGGTATCTAGTAGGTGCCTCTTATAAGCTGGTGAAGAAAACCTTGCTCTGTTGCTCCCTATTAATTTTTTTCACATGCAATTTTATGGAGAATTAGCTATGTTCATGGTGTCCTGTTCATGGTGAGGACACAATGGGTGAAGAGAAGTTCTGAGAAGCAGCCAAGCAGTACCAACATGAAAATAAGTAGAATAATAATGACTTAGTAAAACTAACCAGGGCATGTGAAATAAGCATGCTTCAAAACAACTGGCAATCCACGTGACTGAAATGTGGAGTGCAAGAGCTGCTCATGAAAACAGGAGAGATGGACACCAGGATTATGAAGTATAAGGTGAGAGGAGAATTCCACTTGTGCAGAGAGCGCTTGGCCCCTGACATCAGGGTTGCTTCACCAACAACTGTATAGGAGGAATGGCAATAGAGAGTGCAAGACCTTTTTGTGGCCTTAATGGCCAAAGTGTACATTGACGCAGGGGCTGGTCAGGCAGGAATGACATTTGTCCTTAGAGCTGTTTTGTTCGCACTGAAAATCTGCATCTTTCTCTTAATTATTTTAAAACAAATTATATTGCTTTTCAAGATTTGCACATATGCAGGTGAGCCTGTTTAGTCTTGGGAGATTACACAACATGTATTTTGGTGCAGAATTTTTCTTCAAAGTTTCTTTTCAGAATGGCCATTTTAGAATTGACTTTTAAGATATTCCTGCCTTGGCTGCAATTGGTATCTGACTCTGAATCCAACAGCAAAAAGTACTTGGCAACTCTGAGTACAGAGGAAAACTGCATGTTTTTTCAACTCGTGCAAAGATGACTTTGTTAGCAAAAAAGAGAAAGCTGTACTCTGTCCCGCTGCTGAAAAATCAAATGCAGACTGATGAATGGGAAAAGGATGAAGGAGTCAAATCACTGAGTTTCTGGTTCTGAATCAAGCTGATTTGTTTCCGTATTCATACCATGTCTGAAACTCACAAACTCTCATGAGAAAAAAGAAAGTAAGTGAACTTAAATAGGTGGTTATCCCTCTAGGTACCACTGGATACGTTTCAGTGTGATTTATTACCAGAAAGTGAAAGATGCTAAGAGCACAGAAAACCACTGCCTCACAAATGCCACTTCTGATGAGCAGAGCTATTTTGTACTTTCTTGAGGAGATCTGACCTCTGAGCCTGGAATTTTGGTGGGAACTGCTGTCTCCCTGACAAAGGAATAGATGTAAAGGTGTTGCCATGTGACTACTGCTATTTAAACATGTTTTGTCACATTACATATGTTTAAGGTGTTTACGTAAAGCAATTTAGATCACTTTTCTTTATGACATTATTGCTTTGCTGTCTTATGATTATTGATTAGTACTGCTGTGGTACAGTTTTCTTCCTCTTTGTGAAGCTGGTGCTGGTACCTTTATGAAGACTTCATCATTAGTTTGTAACTGAGTAGCCAAAGCCTTGTGTTTTTAGGACTGTTTCATTCTTGTTGTTCCCCTCCCCACCCTTCCCCTCTGCTCCTTTGGCATTGGAGGGAGAGAACACACTGCTGTTCTTAGCAGCCTACAGCTTAGTTTTGCGCTTGTTTCTCTGTTGAGCTCAGTAGAACTGAGCTGAGATAAACTAGCTATAGTAGCTGAAGTACAGTATTGAGGAGAAAGTTAATTTTAAATGTAAATTGGTTGCTTGTTATTAATTTATCAGAAAATCAGGACATTTCCTAGTGGTCTTGTGGTCCTAGTGCAGCACTTGTGCAGTTTCTAAAATGTGCAAAGAAGTTGACTTTGTAAGAAAAGATACCTGAGTAAGAGAAGCTTTACTATTCTTCAAACTGGAATTTTGTACTATTGCAAAAATCAGGCTGGGAAGTTGTTTCATTGTTGGAACCATATCCAGAGCTGGCTGACCCAGCAACTCCAGGAAGGCAGAGCTGCTGGTCAGGTCTGGTTAATTCTGGAATTTCTTTTCCCCCATGCCCCCTCCCCACACACTTCATCAATTTCTAATATGAAAACCAACCCGTTTCCTTATTTTCATCATTTAATTTGGAGCTGGATGGGACTTTTCTCTGTGTCCTCAGAATGATGAGGGTAGAAAGCTCATTTATCAAAGCTCTGCAATGAACAAAGCCGGAACAGAACAGCATAGGCATAATTAACAAGGAAAAGATGGAATTTGTGGCTTGGTGTTGATGGATACAGAATGTGCCACAAAGGAAACAAAGCTTTGAGAATGCTTTGAACACAAAACCAGTCTCACGGGATCAACAGTCTTGTGCCAGCGAGTAAACTTGGGATAAAATATATAAGATCCACCTTTCATGATGACCTCCAGCTACTCTGCAAAACAATGGAGGATTGAGGTAGCACTTGGGCATGTTTTGGGGTTGTGTGTGAGGAGTTTGGGAAGGAAGAAGGCCGTTTACCTGTTTTCCCTTGCAATGCTTCTATTGGCTTGGGTGCTATTGTTGCTGCTAGTTTTACAATGACAGAAGGGTGTACTGCAACAGGATTTATCCATAGCTAATTGGCATGAATTTGTCTGAACTGTCATCAGCTTCTCTTCATGGAAGATGCCAAAGACAAGACACACTGGTGAACAAGTTCTGTTTGCATATGCAATCACAAGTCCACAGTACCTTATAATGTAGCTGAGCTCCATGTTATAGGCTGTGCATCCTCTCTTCTCATTCCATCACTCTTTAGGAAAAGGAAAAATAGGAGCAGTCAAAAGCAATTTGATTGTATCATAAAACCTTTCTTCTGTAAAGGTTCCAGGGAAACAAGCTCTTAATACTGTCTACAATTTACCAAGGAAGTGTTTCTTTTGCCACATTTGCATTTTTGTTTTCTGACTTAGAAGTCTCTCAAACTCAGCTCCTGTGAAGACATGCTTGAATATTTCTAACTCAACAGTCAAGTGTTAGACAAGCCAGTAACAGTCTTTGCTCATAGAGTGAAAATTATATTGGGTGAGAACATGCAAAATTTCTCTTCTGAATATTAGGACTGATAGACAAACGTGCAGAAAAGAGCTAGAAAGTGTATTGCTAGCTCTGTTCAGTGGTGGTCCTCGCAGGATCAGTGAGGGCCTCTGAAACTGCTATGGTTTTAAAAGATTGATGGTAAGATTTAAAACAACAAAAAAAAAGGTGATGAATCTCAGTACCGTGTCTATATGAAATGAATCGTAATGGATTAAAGATTGTTTCTTAAATATTGTGGAAGATAAGGAATTCAGCTACCTAAGACTACCTTATTATGGGTGTCTGATTTTATACAGATGACCTGCCTTATTCAGTCAAGTCAGCAAAACGAAGATAGAATTTAATGAACTTGTTCTTCTCTTCACCTCTGCTATGTTTGTTTGTTTATGTGTATACTAACAAATTGCACACGTAGGACTCATCCATGCTAATACCAGTCTTGAATTCTGATCAAATCACTGGAAGGGGCCTTTGCAAGGCTTGCTAATTCTTTAAAGTATAGAAATGTTCATGTTGGCTTTAATGATGTAATGGTACTGTTTCTTGCTTTCTTTTTTTTTCTTAAATAAATGCCCTTAGGCTTTTCATCTACTGTAAATAATGGTGAAACATAAGCTTGTTTTTAGAAGTATCTATTCTCAGCTTGCTTATAATTGCAAGTCTGGCGATCTGCTTTCCTTTGTCATGTCTCTTTCTCTTCCAATTCCCACCAACAATTTCTTAAAAATTTCATAATGATTTTCCTAGTGTTTATTTATGGGTTTTGGGAATCAATGCAAACCATATGTTTCACTAAGGTTATGTGACAATATTCTCTTCCTTTATACAAAACCACAAAATTTTCAATTTCAGCACATTTCCACAAATAATACTTTGCTTGAATCTGCATTTTTTTTTCCTCTTCGTATTCTAATAGTTCTATTATGAAGAATATTGGGAAAAAGTGAGTCAGGGAAGAAAAATATTGTCCATTTAGTTGCAGCTATGGTGCAAGCAATGGCATGTGAACTCTTTCATGTATTCTTTCTTTGCATACCTCTGACCTGGGAAGATGACCACCTCTGGGAGAAGGAGATAATTTAATTTCCATTCGTGTCAGCTTTCATTTCTATGTGGAAAAGCTGCAGATATGTTTCAGATTCTGTGGAACTGGGTGTTATGCTTTGGTGATGTAGTATCACTCTGCCATGGGACTCTGCGCTCAGGTGGTAAAATCCTTTAACTTCTAAATAATGTTCTAATGTAGCACTTTGACTTTTGCAGAAAGATTTCACTCTGTGTTTCACCATGTCAACTTGAAAACTTGTGGTTACTTTGGCTTTTGGACAGGACTTGCAGATTGTTCTAGCTCTGAAACGTGCAAATAAGTTGTGTATCTAGAAATATTGCTCCTCATCAGGCAAGCCACATTTATTTAACTACTCTGTGCTTCCATGCATGTCACTGCAACCAAACCATTCTGAATACATGAAGAAAACATCTGCTCCTTGGTCCATAAATGAGATAGTTTGTCTTTGTGCTAAAGCCCCAAATTAATTCCTTACTCTATCGTTGGAGTTTGTCAGGGAGGGGAGTAGGAACCCATAACAAAACCCCAAATATCAGATCTGTATTGCTTCCCTGTCTCCCTGATAGGCTTTGCATCCACATGTGAGTTATCCTTTGTTTAGGTGAGAAGCGCCAGCTGCGGGCCTGCAGTCAGTGCTGGCCTACTGCCTTGCAGGTTGGCTTCTGGTGGTGGAGACAGGTTTGACACATGTAAAGGTCAGACATGGCCATGTGTTTAGCACGTTGTAAGTGAGCTCAGGGTGGAGAGAGGAGTGAAGATGTGCTCATGATCTTCCAGAAGAGTTCAGAAAAGTCTGCTTTGTTTTCTTCCAACTTAAAACCTCCTTTTGACTTGTGTGAAGCACAGGCAGTTTTTGACATCAACGGAAATTGCTATGGACTGATGAGCACCTGAATATGAACACTGACAGATGTGACAGCTGTTTCTGGCGTGGCTTTTTGTCTTAACCATTAGGTGGACCGCCACTTCTTTAGGAATGAGTTTCATATCTCTTGCAAAGGATCCTCCTCTAGAGTTATTTGAATAAACGACTAAGCTAATGAGCCTTTAATACACTAATCCCTTGCAATTATTAAAACTTTTCCTTTCCAAAGGCACACTTGGTGCTTGAGCCAGTGAAATGTCAGCACTGGGAGCCTGTTAATGCATGGGAACAATTCTCCTTATCCTGTGAGGGTCCCCTGAATGCAATCTACAGGTTTTTGTGCCAGTGGGATTCTAATGCTCAGGAGGAGTAGAACACTAGAGAGCATACCGATGTCATCTTGTTTATCTGACCTCAGAAAATAATGAACTAGGCCATCTGGAACAATAGCCAAACTCTGGCTGTGGGTGTAAATATGGCTGCTCTGCTGTTTCAGTTTTCTATAGCTTCTAACTAACTTACAGAAAATTCTGTAAGCTGGCATAATTATCATATGACTGCATGTCTTTATCATAGGTGCAGGTCTCAGCCTTCTTGAGTACATTCTAATCCAATGCAACCTAAATCCTAGCAGTAGGAGATTCAGTGGTTCATCTTGGAGATTTAGGGAGCTGGGGAAGTGTTTTTGTTTCCATTCCCTCTGTAATTTCCTGGGAGGGTCTTTTCTGGTAAATTTCTTAATAGAATTTAGGGGAAAAAAAATAATATTACTGAAATGCTGCTAGAGACCTATAACTGCCCCCAGGCACAATGCGAAGATGCAGATGTATTAGCAATCATCCAGGAAACAATAACTTGCTATGTTTGGAATGCACAAATATGCTGAGATCAGGTGTTCAAAGCACTGGCCGTTGTGTATCACTCCAGTTTCTGGCTGTACCTGAATAGTCCTGCTCTGTGGGATCATATTTTTGAAGCCTTAACAGTAACTGCAAGATTGGGTTGTCTTGTCCATATTCACACTGGATCTTGTGTTGTAAATCATCATGGCTGTAGTAGCACTGTTCTGTTATTCAGGACAGGCGGTTTTATCAGAAAACTTTTTTTTTTTTTTTTTTAATACACGGGAGAAACATCTCTCAAAGCTCTTGTAACTTATTCTGGCTTTTTTTGGCTTTTGATTTAATGACTCTTGCTCTAGCAATGGTAAGCCATTATCACTTGGCATTTCCCCTCTACAGGCAGAGGACTCATAAAAGGTGACTTAAGTTTTCTTTGTGTAACACACAGCCAGGTCGTAAAGTTCTCTGAAGTTTTACTTTTGGAGTTGCCACATAGCATGGTAATAGGATGTTTCCTTAGCCTGTCGACTCCCCAGAAAGGAAATAGGTGATACATTAATTAGGGCTGTCAATACTGTGATTGGTGATATGATATTTCTAACAATTATGTAAACAAAAATCAGATATTTTAGTAGCTCAGAGGAAAGTAGGAAGAGGATATATGAGTGGTATTTTGCTTTTGTTGAGTATTTATTGAAGTTAGTCTGATAGAAGTCAAACAGATTTGAAGTCTGTTTTGTATTAATGAACAGGAACTGGACTTGGTTTAAAATTTTGCTTATAGTAAAGAGGCATTAGACCAGTAATCTGTTCAGGTGAAAGAAGGAGATTCTAGGTACTGCATTAGATCTAATAGTATGCAGAGTGCTTCCAGTTTGATATTTCACATAGTTTTTCCTAGAAACAAGATGAGTTTTTTCTAATCCTAATAAAAACATGATAACTGTTTTTTTATTGGATATGTTTGTGAATTATTATATAATGAAAAATAGAGAAGCCATAACAAGAATACTTTGAGATAAGATGATAGAGCCTGGCAAAAAAAAATTAGACGTTGGTCATTTCTATTGATTGTTCCATTACCTTACTTTAAATTACTGTGGTCCTGGACCCATTGCAACAAGTTGGGAATTTCCTCTATTCCCTCTCCCCAGCAACTGCCAGAAAAGGACATCTTGCTGAAATACCACTCGCAGCAGGAGGTCAGAAGTACTGTGTGTGTGTAAATCCTTCATATTCATCTATGTATTGGGAAATGTAAGACTGAAGCATAAATTTTTTCAGCTCTGGCCAAGCACGCACAACACCATTGAAGATTACATATTCAGGTGTGGAATCTGCAATAAAGGGGAAAAAACACAGAAGTGAAACCACATGAGGCCAGATTGTCTCTACTCCAAGGCTGGCAGAAACATAATTGCATCAACCAGAGAAGGTGCCTTTTAAGTAGTGGGCTGTCATCCAGTTAAAGACATAACCCTTCTCTACATCATTTGCCATGTCGTACTATTGCAGGATAGAAAATACTAAGACAGTTCCCAAGTTAATGACTGAAATGTGTCATAGCTGAGAAATGGCATGAGTAATGACAATAGTAACAGTAAAAAAAATTTAAAAGTACTATGAGTTCTGCTCAAGTGCACAACATCATTCCTTTTGCTTAGAAGGTAGGAAGGTGTTTTGGTCTTGTTAAGATACTTAAATGCCTTTCTTGCAAGTACGGTCACACACTCATTGGTTGGGTAGACTTCAAACAAATAGCTTGGACGTCTCTACTTGCTAGTTCAATTAGATGGAGGAAATTGTATGTGCTCCGGAGGAGTTGTTAAAGGATGATGCAAGTTCCCTGTTAGAGTGGAGCGAAAGGAATGCAGGACTGCAAACAGAATTCATGCTCATCCTGCTGACTCTGTTGTTTGCTTAGTGGTACCCCCGGGAAGCTTTGGCTCTGCCAGGGTACTTGTATACTTGTTCTCCTATCTTCGATTAACTATTTTAAATCCTTGGAAAAATATTTGGTTAGTAACTTTATCTTATTCACATACTTGATTTGCTTTAAACAAATATTCTTTAATCTCTGTTACCTCTAAAAGAAAACCATTCTGCTGCAGGTTCTTAGCATAGCTGCAACATGACAGTGAATTCACTTTGTAGATGGGTGAGTGTATGCCTACAACATTAATGCTGCAGTAATAAAGCAAACTGAAAGAGACATGAGTTTTCTCATGCAGTTTAAATAATTATATAAATTTCAGTGATCTTTAATTTAAGAGAGGAACTTACAGAGTAGTGTGAAGAAAGGTCTCACTATGACCGTAAAGTCATATCTTTTGTTAAAGATCTTTCCCAGAGCATTTCCTCTTGTGAATAGCTGTCCAGATCTAGCAGTTTCTTGCTGACTGCCTCTTTCATTCCTTCTTCATGATGATGATTGAAGAACTGCATCTTAACTCCTCAAAGAGAGGCTTAACTCCCCTGAGCCTAGTAAATTGCATATTTCATGCATCTTCTCCCTTCCAGCAGTTTTAGATGGCTTGTATTTTGTTGAAGCCATGTGTATTTTGAAGAAGCACAAAAATAAATTTCAGAGAAACTGCAAGCAAATGTGTTTGAATTAAAGGTAATATTGTCGTTATATTATTGAAGTCTTTTAGTCCTCAGTAAAATGAGCAAACAGTGAAATGATAGTGATGAAGAATCGATAATATTCAGTTTACCTCTGTGATTGCCAGCACTGGAGATGGGTGATTGGGTGAGGAGAGGAGTAGTATTGCCAGTAGACTTTTCTTAATTAAGAGATCAGGAATTTATCTACATCACTTTGATAAGTGTTGTCTTTAATGCTAGTACCACATTGTTTTCACCTATGATTTAATCACACAACATAAATAGCAAAATGGCACTAGCTCACAAGTCAAACTGTGGGCACAGACTTTCAGAGCATGGTCTGAAAAAAAAAATATACAGTCTAGTGCACATCTAGACTGTATATCCTCTGGAAATAGGAGGACAGCAAAGGAAACAGCTATATGATGGATCCTGGACAGAGTGGGCTACCACCTCAAATGAGGTTGTCCTTTTTAGTGGGAAACACTGCTTACACTGTTACTATAAACTCAAGAGTCTGCTGAATAGTTTTGTTTATACCTGTTTAAAGTTATGGGATCAGCTTTGTGGGTTTTTTGCTCTGCTTTTTGTCATTCTTAAGGATTCGATGTAGGCTTTTTTTTATTTATTTTTTATTTTATTTTTTCCCCTGGAGGAATCTTTTTGGGAAAATAATTGGACCTTTCCAATCTATCCCACTGAAGAAGGCAGGTGTGAATCTCGTGTGTCTTTTGTCCAGTAGGATGTAAGCCTCTTCGGAGACTGGCTGCTGTAAAGCAGAGGTTTTAGGCATGGAGACCATCAGCTATGTACATTCATACATACTAGTGTGTCAGCTGTTGTATTCTCTCTATGGTTTCCATAAGCAGGGATTTAGTAGTAACATGCAGCCTTCTTTCATTCTCCTAGAATGCCACTTTCTGTTTTCCTCCCTGCTTGCAAAATAGGCTTTCTACATTATACTTCTATGGTCAACCTTGTCAACTGCAAAGCACAAACAAATACTGATATTCAGAGCCTATAACTCATGTGCAGCTGTTAAAGGGTGTGTTGGCCACTTTTTCAAGTAGGAAAACAATAGCTGTGAAGTTAAATAAGTCATTTGTAGGAAATAATCAAATATATAGACTGCAATAATGCATAATGACCTGTAGCACAGTATGTGGCTAACTGCTCAGAGAAATAAGTTGCACATTGCATGCGTAATAAGTCATGTATTGCCGTTACTCAGACCTCTCTCATAGGACATTATTCTCAGATGCATAGGGCTTGTGCCTTTTGTGTCTCTATTTAGTCATCAAGATAATAAGAAATTTTTGGGTTGGGCCATCCATTCGTGGTGGAAGTGTGTGAGAGCAGAGGCTTGCTGTCTTTACTAGAAAAAGAAAAATGAAGTAAAGCAGAATCAAAAACAGTGTTATATGTGTTAAATCCATCTTTGTGGATGAAAGGTAGCAAAAAAACCTGTTTTCTGAAGAATTTAGTGAAACTGATTTAGGAAGAAAAAAATTTTAACAGGAGAATGCTACAAATGTCACAAGCAGAGTTTCTTCATTATTGTGAAGTGATATGAAGACTACATTGAAGAGGCACTTGATTTTCCTCTGTTCTTCCTACAGCTGTGTAGATAGAATTAAAATAAAAAAGCCTGGGACTTTATGTTAACTTGAACTCTAAAGAAAGATATGCTATTGTCCAAGAAGACTGATGGTATCGTAAGGCCAGCAGGTCGAAAGAGATTGTCCTCTCCCTCTACTCTGTCCTGGTGAGGCCACATCCAGTTCTGGGCACCCCAGCTCAAGAAAGATAGGAAACTGCTGGAGAGAGCCCTGTAGAGGGCCACAATGATGACTGGGGCCTGGAGCATCTCCCTTATGAGGAAAGACTGATAGACCTGGGGCTGTTCAGCTGGGACCGAGAGGGGATCTTATAAATGCTTATAAATATTCAAAGGGTGAGAGTCAAGTGGATGGGGCCAGACTGCTTTCAGTGGTGCCCAGTGACAGGACAAGTGGCAAGGGGCACAAATTGACACACAGGAAGTTCCATATGAACATGACTTCACTTTGAAGGTGGCAGAGAACTGGAACAAGCTTCCCAAACAAGTTGTGGAGTCTCTTTCTCTGGAGATATTTAAAACCCACAGGGACGCTTTCCCATATAACCTGCTCTAGGAAATCTGCTTTAGTGAGGTGTTGAACTATATGATCTGCAGAGGTCCCTTCCAGTTCCTATGATTTTGTGAATATATTGTTTGGCAACTCCTATAGAGCCCTGCAGTCCTCAGAGCTAGGAGTGGGGTAGCTGTTTTCCAATGACTGTTTTATTTTAATTCCCAAGCTAAGCCTGGGAACCAAAAAAGCTAGCTGAAGCTGTTTTTTATGTGTAACACCTGATACGTATGTCATGGTTTTTCCTCCAGGGTAACGACTGCTTCTTATTTACTGCTTAAGAGTGGATAATTAATTAACAGGGGTGAGAATGTGCACGCTTGACTAGACACTTAGAAATCACATAGGTGATTCTTGGGATTGAATAACAATTTTTTTTAGTGTCATAAAACAGTCTTGAACTGGGAAAGTTCAATTGTCAAGAGTTTGTGCTAAAAGTTTTATGTGTATGCAATAATTTATTTTTATTATGAATACTGCTTCTCTTATTCTTTTAAGGAGGATGTTGAATCTCTACCAGTAAAAGAGAACAAGATCTATATTGGTGGCACTTTTTTTTTCCTTTTTCCTTTTCCTTTTTCTTTTTCTTTTTTCATGATATTGATGCTTTTTCACAAGCTATCTCAGTAACTAGTTTAGAAGCACAGAGGTAAGAACATGAATAGGTTGTGATTGCCTTTTATTTAACTGACTCTTGTAAGTAGTTTTGCCAAGTGAACAGGGCCATTGGTTCGAAAAGTAATGTTCTGTTATTGTTCATACTGACAGGAGGATAAAGATGATTATATTTAAAATGCGTGGAGTTGTCTTCTTAGTTTCTGAGTGAAATGAACAGTTTCTTAGTCTATTTTTTAGAATATTTTGGTCATGTTTAACTTGAAACCTAGAGGAAACGTACAGGAAATCAATGGAGGGTCTTCTTGTGGACAGGTTCCCTATCCCAAGCATATTCATTAGTTACTGATAATTACTAATTCTTATCTGTGACTCAGGAAGTCACAACGCTGTGGCTGAAGGCTAGAGTTCTTCTAGAGCACTGTGAGTGTTGGTTTCAGTCAATTAAGTGTGGTTGAATATTGGCTTTAAACGTCATTGTTCCTGCATGATTGTGTTTCATTGGTGCTCTTACCAAACCTTCTCCAGAGAGCTGTATACTGAGAGCTCATCTGTGACACTTCTCTGACTGCTTGAACGTGCATGAAGAAGCCAGGTCAGTAGGTTGAGCACCATTGGTCATGGGCTTTCGATGTGAGAGCGCCCTCTGTGTTTGGTGGTTCACGTGTCAGGTTCCAAAAGGATCTGTCACAGATGTTGCTATGGTGTTTAAGACATAATATATCCTCCCAACATGGTCAGATCACTGAAAGTGACTATCAGTTTGTGTATGTGGGGGGAAAGCTTGCATGTGTGATTTCATGAGGGAGGCAAGTCAACCATCACATGCTGGAGAAACTAGGCCAAGTAATATACGTAAAACCGGACTATGTCTCAGTGCTTTCCCAGGAGGACCTGCCTGCAGATGTTAGTGGGGCATTTGCAAAAATGAAATCCCATCGAAAAGAACTAAATCAAAGCTAGACTGCTGAGACTTGAAGCTCAAGTTCTTTGTGGCACGGTTTTCTCAAGCAGTTTTTATAAATACTTCCTAAACCTTTTATGAGCTATGAAAACAGTTGGGGAAACTGTGGAGCCACAGAAAGGTCACATGCTAAGTACGTTGCTGGAAAATATTCAGTGAAGTTTAGAACCAGCAATTCACTGACGACATTATGAACCTTTGACAAACATCTCTGCGTTGCCTTCTGAGTAGCTATTTTATTAAGACTTATCTATGGGCATTTATTTCTTTGAAGAAAATACTTAGTGCATGACTTATCTTCATTTTGTGTCATTTTAATATGATGCTATAAATTGTACGTTCTGAATGAGAAGGTGAAAATTAATGCTTCTGCCCATGCCGTGTGTATGGTCTAGATTATGGAAGCTTATTTAAAAATAAATAAAACATGCTATTTTCTGTATTTGATTTACGTGTGCAATTTCCGTAAATGCCAACAGCTTATATTGTGGTTTCCCACTCTTTAAGTAACTGGAGTTTCTGTTGACTTCCTTCTGAGTTCCCTGTGAATATTCTTTGATGTGACTGTACAGAACTTATCCAGTGTACCAAAGTGTTCTCTATTTTCAGGTTTTGTTTTCTGTGCTGAGCAGGTTTCTCCTCGTGGACATCTCAGTGACAGTCTGCCCATATCAGATAGGTCCCTTTTGTTTAACTACGAACAAAGTTGTATAATATAGCTGAGAGGACTGCTATATTTTGGAGGCTTTCAGCTTACTTTCTTCCAACAGTATTGCTTGTACAGGGAACCCTGGCAATCCAATCCAGCTTGCCCAAAGTGTAAACTGAATTCAGTGTTATTTTAGATGACACATTTTAATAGAGAATAAGCCGAAGGCATCTAGAGGCAAGTACTGAACTGAGACAACAGACAGGATGTTCATCTGCCCTGCTTTCTTGAAGATAAGACTTTGAAATGGTGAGAAAGCTAAATGATAAATCATCAGATGTTGACAGTTTTGAAGCAGCGGATGTTAACTGTACTGAGCACTTTACATTCGTGAGCAAATTTTATACCATGGAGCTTGTGCGGTTAGCCATCAATTTCTTCCTCTAGTTCTTGGCCTTACTATAGAGGCAGCAATGTTAGCTATGGCCCTTATTCACCTATAAAAGAAGGGAAAATTTGGGGGGGCAAAGAACTGTCTTTTGCACTGATGTCAGAGGAGACTTAATCATCTTCAGATTCCCCCATAGCTTGGTGATTGCTCTGTTAGCCTGTTAGTAATTAAGACAGACCCCACTTGTCGTGTAAGATAGCTTTGGAGTGCCAGCTCCCCATCCCTGAGGAGAGCCAGCGTGGGGTCTGGCTGATGCACAGCTACTCTCCTGGATTTTTCTCTGAAGTTCAGATCACAAAAAAAGGAAATATTTTGGGGATGGGGGAGAAAAGCCCACCCCTGTAACTTCTCTGTGAAGCAAAAATGCTTTCAAAGGGCTATGTGTAATTTATTCAGGAAGTCATATATTTTAGACAATTCAGTCAGAATGTTAGGCTCAAATACTAACATTTTCAATAAAAACTTCTCAGAATTGTCTGTCTGAAACAGAAGATTACTAGACAGCAAAGGTGGAAAGACTCAGTTCACTTTATGCATAAAATCTTTTACTTTCTTTATTCTGAAAAATGCATGTGTGCAAGGGGAGAAAAAGGGGAAATTCGGTCAATGTAGTCATAGCTGCCTTGTTCCCTGTATGCTTCATTTGTTTTTTCTTCAGTTACTGTAGTCCTTTAGACTTACATTTACTCAACAAGCAGGAAATGCCGCCTTCTGGAACAAACACAAGCATATTTAAGATGTCTCTTTTGACCTCAAAGATGTTCCGGCTTTGCCTCATCTCTCACCTACTGGAGAGACTCCCAAGTCAAAGGAAATTGGATGATTACTGAAACCGTGCTAAGTGGAAATCTCTGGTGGCAGTAACAAGAACTCAAGGGAACAGTGTGGAGCTGCACTGGGGAATGATCAGGTGGAGATTAGGAAAAGTTTCTGCAACAGGGGGTGGCAGACATGAAACAGGCTCCACAGGGCAGTGGTTGTAGCCCCGAGCTGCTGAAATTCAAAAAGCGATTAGACAACGCTCTCAGGTGTAGGGTTCGAATTTTGGGTGGTCCGGTGTACAGCCAGGTATTGGATTCAGTTCTTTTGGGTTCCTTCCAATTCAGTATGGTCAATGAATATATATGTGGGACTGATGTATTTGGGAAACAAAGTTTTGAAGCTGTGATTGTTGAACTGAAATTAAACACTGAAAGCAGACACTTGCCACTTAACTCTGACCTCAGTGTTCAGCATCTTAGTAGCGTCGATCTGTTCTACGTCATCAGGGGAAATGGTTTCAAGCTAGAAGAGGGGAGATTTAGATTGGACATAAGGAAGAAGTATTTTACAGTAAGGATAGTGAAGCACTGGAGCAGGTTGCCCAGGGATGTGGTGGAGGCCCCATCCCTGTGGACATTTAAGGTCGGGCTGGACCGGGCTCTGAGTAATCTAATCTAGCAGATGTCCTTGTTCATTGCTGGTGGGTTGGACTAGATGATCTTTAAAGGACCCTTCCAACTCAAAAGATTCTATGATCCTTTTGGTCCACTATCAATTACTGGGCAAATTATGAGGCACCACCAATACAGAATGTTAAAAGCCAAGCTATTCTTCAGCAAAATTCAATGGAAGCAAAGATTCTCAATCTATGTTTTCAGTGCAGTTAATAGGTATTGGTGCAAATATGATGCTAGCAGGATTTACAGAGATCTGTAATTGTGCCAGAAGAGTTTATATACTTAAGTACTGAAATCAACAGGAAATTATCTATTTACCAGTTTTCATATTTTTAAGGATCTAATGAGATCCTTTCCTGTATCTGTAGGTATTTTAGTGTCTTTGAAAGTCTCTGACTCAAGTTCTTAAAGCTGTAAGTAGTGCTTGTGGGAGCTCTCACAAGTGTTTATGGACTGTATCTCCTGCCACACTCACAGGAGGCTTATGCTTTGAATGTGTTACCACTGCTTTTCCAAATCTGAAGAAAATGAATGAGTCCTGTAGCATCAGAAACCATCCCTGGTAAGCCTTACTTTTCTCCTCTGGAGTTGAAGAAAATTAAAATCATGCACACGTCTGTGTGAATCTATAAACAGCTTGGCTGCTTGGATCCCACCACGCAGGGAGAGGCAGGAAGCTGACAAACACAGGAATGATTTAGGATAGATGGAGTTGTTCACTTTTGCAGAGGGTAAAGGGGAAGACACAAACTACTGCTTGAGTTCTTCACCTCGAATTTAACCTTACTTGAGGTTTGAATCTGCTCCCATTGACGTCAGCAGGGGTTTTATCATTGGCTTCCCTGGGAGCAGGAAAGTGTTGACTTTTTATGTGAAGAGAGCTTTTCCTTTTCTTTTTTCTCCTCGTTATTGCTTATAAATCTGGTGCTTTTTGTTGGTAGTTTTTGTTGTTGTTGTTGTTTGTTTGTTTTTAAATGATGGTCTTTATCATAGCAGTCTGAGCACCTCCATCAATATGACTGGAGGGATTGCTGTGCTGTGCCTGTGACTCAGATGTGGTGGTCACTTCAGACCATGTGAGGCAAGATGCAGAAGGTTTTCAATGCTGTCTCCAGTAAATTGCACAGAAGGAGTCTGGCTGACTCCCCTTGCCTTTGTGCAGATTGAAATTGGCAGGCTACTACACTTATGCTCAGGAGAATTTAAATGTGAAAGCTGAACTTGGAGGTGAGAAGCTCTGAGTATTTTCAGCAGTAAACTCTGGACTGTTTGCTTCACTGCTTTATTGTTGACTTCATTGCTTAAAGAACTCAAAGCTCCTACTCAGTCCAGCAGAACTAAGATTTCTCCCCTGGGGTTTCATTCAAAACCCATTGAAAGAGATTTCTGGTCTTCTCAGTAATGTTGAGGTCCAAAAAAACAGTTAATTCATCAACTGGTTATTCTGTTAGTACTAAGGTTGACATTCTACTTCAACTTTTTTCTAATGTATATCAAATTGAAAATCAGTCGATAGTTTGACCTTTTTGTGAGGCATCTAAGTAAGATAATTGAGACTTTGTGGCTCAGATAAGGAAATGCTAATCAGAAAACCTGGGCTTTATTTTTAGGGTTTGCTGCTTGTTGTAGACCTCTAGAGAAGTTAATTTCAGTTTTTCTCTCTCATGTAATAAACATAGTAGTGTGACTGCTATCCATTTTATACCAAATAATGTTTTGAAGGCATTTTCTTTCTCCCTGATCACTTGCTTTCATTGCGATCTCCTCAGAAGGAGAGTGCGCTTCACTCTTCTCAAGTTCAAATCCTTAATTACATAAAGTGCTTAGCAAGACTCAAAGGCCTAATCTCAGCTCCCAGAAGGTGCTTTGTTGCTAGTGACTGTTGAAGTGTGCATTAGAAGGAAGATTCAAAGCACAGAAGGCAGCAATAGTTTTGTATACTTTGTAGAGTTCCTTGGTGCGGAGATTTTGGGAGACTGAGCCATTGTGTGAATATTTTAGCATTTCCTGGTTTCAACAATAGTCAACAATATCACAAGAAAGGTTGCCACATGTGGTTTATCTGTACTTCAGCTTCTGGGGAGGGAAAATTAATTCAAAAACACTTGAAAACAGCTGGAAAAGATAAACATGATCCTTTGATATTTTAGTGGGGTGGGAAAATGAAGAGCGAGTATCTTGTATTTTGCTGTTTGCTGTACGAGCCTTTGCTTTACTTGCTTGTTTTGGCTGAGAGATTTTGGAGTTATAGTTATTTATTTGTTTACTGAAGCACCTTATAAAGCACTGTGGCAAGATTTAGTACTCATTCAATGTACACTCGAATGGAGTACATCCATGGCAATGTTTTACAGCTTCTTTGTATGCATCTTAGTGAGAAAGTTTTATGACTTTTATATTCAGGTCATTGTTATTTAGTGTTCCAGACTTGGAATTCAATTTATCTGAGACTGAATCACAAATATTGCTCCCCGTTTTTTCTTGAGTAGTGTTTCTTGGGAGATTTCATTGCCAAATGGACTTTAAAGCCACCAGGGTTTGGCAGAGAAGCTCCATGGGCCTGTTGAAAGGCTCTTGTCTGTAATCTTGCTTTTTTTAAATTTTTTTTCTCTTTTGTGTGTGCATGTGTGCATTTTTTGTCATTTGTTTTGCCTGGAAAGTAAAAATACTCAGAATTGATGCAGCTTATATTTTTAACTAGAGTGTGGGGTTTTTTTTGTATTGTTTTTGTTTTTGCTTTTGTTTCACTTTTAATAAGAAAAGGGTGCAGAGTGGAGGCCTTATATTCATTGCCCTTTTCTATGGGTTTTGAATGCTTTACAGTACACAGAGGATAGTAAGAAGTGTTAAGATGGCAGGATAGAAAAATGTATTGAGATAGCATACCCAGTTGCTGTCCAGCCCTTCCATGAAGGAAAGGTTGTGGCTTTCCATTGGAATGCGAGATTTTTAGCTACTGTAGAGTATTGAGAATGTCAACACTTCTGTGTTCAGGGGATAGGGAGGCAAATCAGTATAAGTGTGATTTACAGATGACTTTGATGTGCCAATAACAGACCCCTCCCCCCAGTACAGTTACAATTTTTTATGCGGGAATTCTTCAGCTGATTTTTTTTGTTTGTTTGTTTTTAACAAGAAAGCAGCTTCGCCTATCCTAATCTTGACTATTTTTGGCCAATTAATATCTTAATTAAAAAAAGACATTACACAGAATTCATCTGTTTTTTTGACTTTATTTGCACATAATTTATAACACATGCTAAATTCGTAACAGTTGTGAGTTAGCACTTTCAACTCTTAAAAGCGTTTGACACTTAAATTAACAGTGTCTCCAACATTATCCTGCCTTACCACAGTATTAGACGTTTGCTTAAAAAAGCTGTTTTAAACAGAGCCACCATCTTTAGTCTAATCTAAGTGGAATGACTTAAAATAGGAGATTATTTTATTAATAAGGGCTTTAATTTTACAAAAAAAAAAAAAAAAAAAAGTCTAGATATTTGTCTGTATTCTTGAGGAAAATGAGTTTTCTCAGTGTTCTGAATAATCTCTTATTTAATGAATGATGAAACAGTTCACTAAAATAGAGTAAAAGTAAGTATAAATTATTGCAAAATTCAGAAAGGATCTTAACTGTCATAATTAGGATGTTTCAACGTAAACCAGAAGAAGCATTTTAGAAATAATTTATTAATGTCATGTGGTATGAGGTAGGGCTGAAATGCCTTCTTAAATATCAGCTTATACTTTTTTTTTAACGTTACTCCCAACATAAACAACAAACGATATTGAAGTGCAACCTCAAATAATTTCTCTTCAAGCTTTATAAAGCTGTGAACACTTGCTATCAAAATTCCAGTTGAACTGAAATATTGCCATTGCCATTTGCTGCTCATGTCCTCACAAGGAACACTGAATTTCTCCAGTGGAGGGTGGCTGCTTACTGGAAGTCATTCAGAAAGATGAGTGGTTAGGCAAAATGATGAAAGCGTGCAGAGTCATTGGGTACAGATGTTCATGATGAAGATTATATATTGTTTGTACTTCTTGTTGTCTACTTTTGAGACTGTTAGTGATAGCTGGTCTCTCGAAAGCTATTTCTATCACTACAAACACTCAAGGGTAAATCTTCCTATAACTAGGAAGGAAATTCAGCAGATGAATGTTTTGGCTGGATGCCTTATGAAGAAGGCATTAGCTGAAATATTAGTCTATACAACTTCCTTTCTTCAGCTGCACTCAACCTGTTGAAGTCCCTGTTCAGAAAATATCCAACACACAGTTTGCTGAAATCAGTTCTGGAAACCAGGTAGTTCTATCTGACTTCAAGAGTGGAAAATTTTTAAGTGAATGTCACATAGACTTGCTTAAGAAAAGTCACTTCCATAGTGAAGAACAATCTTGTATTATTCAAAGGAAGCCAGGAACATTGACAGGAGACGTTTCAAGAATGTAGTGTGAAAAGAACAAATAAAGACTGACTCACTCATAGGACAGAATTTAGGAATGGCTGTCTGATTTACTGTTTACTTGCTAACTTTGCTGCATTTGACTTTGTTGATAGCTAATGCAAGACTCTCAGAAAAGAAAACATTACAAAATTTCTAAGATAATGTATTTATATTGTAAGATACACTTACTCCTCCAGGAGATCATTTTGCTAACTAGTGTGTGCTTAGAATGGTAGTAGCTCTGGAGTTATTTCTGTTAATCTGATGGTGTGCATCAGCACTCTTCTTATACAGCTTGGTTTCTGAAAGGTCAGATGAAGAAATCAGAGTATGTGATTGCTATTTAGATTAAAATCTTAATTTGCAGGGTCATACCATTTCCTTTAAGAGAAAATATTAATATGGAATGCTTTTCAAATTAGCCCCTGCCATCTTCTTACTGTCTTTGTGTCTGCAATGTCACATACCTATTTGGTGCCTTCCAAATGGCATTTAATCCAAGTCTCCTTGCATTATCTGTTAATAGCCTGGCTTTAAATCCAGTCAACAGCAGGATCATCTTTTTACTGCACCCATGACCCAAACAATTGAAAGGATAAAGGGCAAAAGGAATAGCAGAAAAAACAGCAGGGGAAAAAAAAAAATCCTACCAGAACTGGTTACAGGAATGTTCACAATGGTCTTAATAACTACACTGACATAAAGCATTCTCTCTGCACTCACTGCAGGTGCAGCATTCCTGCTCCCAGGAGAAGCCTGTCTTGAAGTCTTTTCTCCTTGAGTCTTTCCACTCAAGTGAGAGTGGGAGGCACAGATTGAAAGTGTTTTCCTCTAGGATTCTTCCCCAAAGGTACCAGAAACGTTATGTCTTCAGGTTTGTCAGATGTTTTCCTTGGGCTCTTCCTTCGCAAGTTTACCGTAAGGTAGAACACCTGTTATTATGTACAATAGCAATATATCAGAAGGTATGCAAAATGCAATGGAAAGAGGAAGGAAATGAAGGAAGATTTGATCTGTCATCCTGGATAACTGATGGAGAAGTCAGTTGATATTCCTCTCTAGAAAAACTGCTTTCAATAGGAGAGGGACCATTTGTGCCTGTAAACTCTAACCTTCTAAACTTCCTGTACTAGATGAACTTCACCAGATCTTGGCACTCTCCTTGTGTGTAACTCCTCCCTTTTTTTTTCTTCCCCTACTTTATTTTTTCTTTTTGTTTTTCCCTTTAGCACCAGAAAGTAGCAGAATTATTCTTACTCTGTGAAAGGAGATGGATGTGAAAGAACTTAAAGTAATATCATAGAATTATTTGAGTTGACCTTTAGAGGTCATCTTGTACCCAGTAATGAATGGAGACACCTACAGCTCCATTAGGTGCTCAGAGCCCCTCCAGCCTGACCTTGGCTGTCTCCAGGGATGGGGCATCCACCTCCTCTCTAGGCAGCCTGTGCCAGTGCCTCACCACCCTTACTGTAAAACACTTCTTCCTTATATCCAATCTAAATCTCCCATTTTGTTCTTATGAGGACTTACTAATAATACTTTTTTTGATTGTTCCTTCTCTAGGAACTGTAGTTCCTACTACAACAGTACTCCTTTTTTTTTATTTTTTTTTTTATTTTTTTTTACAGTGGATCTTCATGCTTTATTCATGCTTTTTTATTATTAAGATAATAATGCAGAACTGCGGAAGAATTTTGTGTTGTTTTCTTAAAACTTTCTGATCTGTTTGCAGAGCCTTGCCTTAAACAGCATAAGAAATAACACGAATTAGGACAGAAGGCTTCCTGTAATCTTTGGTCTCTGTAGGTATGAAAAGAGAAAAAGAGGCTTAATGATTAACCTGGTAAATCACCAGTTTCACATTGGAAATTGTCCCTTGTTACAAAAGTTCTGATGTTTAGGGATGAGATTAGATCACTGGGAAGTCTGTTGTGAGTAATTTATCCCTAATTCCTGTAAGCCAGCCATTAACCATTGCCTTCAAGCAATAGACTTCATATCTTTCATCTGTTTCCCATTTTTCTGTAGAATTTAAATGATCTTGCTGTCCACTTGTGTGCTTAATCCCTCCTTCAATTTCACCAAGCTTTCAACACATTTTTAAACTGCTATTGGCTAACCTATGTTTTGAAATGAGAAAGCCTGTTTTTCTGTGCATGGTATCGTGAATAGCCTTTCTATGAATGTCATCCTCAATACTACGCTAATTACAGTCCTGAACACCAGCTTAATCTATCCAAGAACGTGAATGTAGCGAAGTCTGGCAGAGAAGGATTTGGAAAAACCTCATTAAGAAAGTAGGAGACTTAATGGGCAATGTGTTGGAATATGCTTTTTTCATCATGGGTGGCTCTGTGTAGTACGTGTAGGTTTAAGAAAAAATTGTTGGGTGTTATGCACTGGTTTCATGGATGCTATGTATCTCTGTCTCATGTAGAACATGAATCTGCAGTTGAAAAATGGACAGGAGGATCACTGTACTGTAGGAAACATTGCAGTGATATGAATTTGCATGTTGGCTTTTTCATTCCTTATGGAAGCACTGCACAGAAAATAAGAGAGTCATTTTCTTCACCTCCTCAGTCTGACTGGTGCTCAGGCTTTCTTGCCGTGGGCAGCTATGACAAACTGGGGCTCTGTATTAAATACAGCAAAGGGTGTTGCGTTGAAGTGCATCCTCATGCTATTTGAGCAGCAACCTTTCTCTTTGTTATCATTTGGCGTATTACTTTGTGTCTTGAGGGCTAGAGGGTTTTGCTCTTCTGTTTTGTGGTGTCTAGACTTCTAAGCCCTTTAAAGCTTCAGTTTAGTATCTTAAAGTAATCTCCAAGGTATTTGTGTACAATTTTTAAAGATCAGTAGAAGATAGGGGCTATTAAAAAAAGCAATTAAAAATACTTGAGACAATTGGTAAGGATTCTGAATAGACAACAATTGGATTAAATTGCAGCTGGGATGGATTTCTCAAAAGTGTGGAAATAACAGATGAGGATAATCTTTCACTGGACTGTTTAATCGCTTGCTTTCCTGTATTGTAGACTGGAACACTTCATTTGTTTCAACTCACTTAACTTATCCTAGCCAGGATACAAGCGTACTATGCATCTGCCACCTGACTCACATTAGATAGCAGGACTTCTTTTAAAGGTAACAACAAGAGGACAGGTGAAAAGCTGAATAGTTAACAAGCACTGATGTCCCTGGTGGACAGGACAGAGAGCTCAGTTCACCATAAGTCTGATCTAGGAAGAGCCATGCATAGCCTTCTGAGCTACTTGCATCCCTGGGGGCTGCTGGGGAGGTTCCCTGGCCATATATACAGTACAGAGAGGTCAGGCTGCTGTAGAGCTGAGATCTGCTGCTTGCCCTGTCTCTGCTGGCTTTCACTTTGACAGCTTCAGGCTGGTAGCAGTGAGTGGTATTGAAGCACTGGAATCTGTTTTTCTTCTTCCTTGCTTCCAAACTTTTTTTTTTTCTTCCCCTCCCTGGTATAGCAATAGCTCCATGCAACAGATACTTTAACAAGTATATCATGGGAATACTCCAGTGGGTCTCTCTCAGGGCTCCTGCATCTCTGCAGCAGCCTGAAGACATGGGAGGTGAGAGTTCAGGATGCTGTGACAGAGTCTCCCATCTGAACACTTGTGCAGCACTGCTAGTCTCTCAGGCATTAGGTACTGAAGTTCATCCTGTAGTCAGTGTTGTTGCTAACAAGGTTAAATTTTTACAGCAGCAAATTCTATGACCATTCTTCTGCCTGTCTGTATATGGAGTGGAAAATATTATTCAAGGGAAGCAAAGCATGTTGTCCAGTGGTTACAACATTCCCACCAGTGCAATTTCATTTCCAAAATTGAGATCCTCCTTCAAAGAGTTGTAATAGTCTCTGCATATTCATAAAATATATGTAAAAGTTTAAAGCAAAAAAACCCAAACAACAACAAAAAGCAGTCAAAAAGATTGTTTTCTCATGCTGAAGTAGACATTTGGAATGACTTGATGCCAGAATAACCTAGCTATTTCCAAAAGTTCAAGGAAACACATGCAATTTAAAAAAAAAAAAAAAAAAAAGTTTTTGCAAAGTGGAATAAAATTTACATTTCCTTTGTACCTAGATATTCTTTTCTTTTTAAAGAAGGGTAAGGAGGAAGCCGTATTAAAGAGGAAGTTCTTTCTCTGGAATATGGCATATGATTTTATTACCAACCTATTCCAATGTTTTATGGGCTTTTTTTGCATGACTGACAACCTTCTATAAACTATGCATACCCTGAGTTAGTCAGGCTCTTCATTCTTAAAAGAAATGTTAATAATTCATGTTTATATCTAGTTATGTCAGTGATATAACTTGCATAATATTTCATACATTTGAAAACATGTTCTACTTCAATCTCTGCCTTCAAAGTGACATTGCTTACACCAAGACAGAATAGAAGTCGGAGGTGACGTTGTGCATGATACTCTGAGGCACTGCACTGGAGTATCTTCTAGCTGAAGAAGAGTTCAGAGTAAGACAAGCTAGACCTTTAAGAATTAAATTAAAAATAAAAGCCAGAAGGTCCATATTAGACTTTATCTTTGCCTCAGTGAATTCTCAGTATTGTAACTGTAATTACAGGTTATAACACAGTGTAATTACAGTTACAACTGTAATTTTGTTAGCTGCTGAAACCTATCTACTACTGCTCCCAGGTTTGCACCCTATGTCTTCCCTGCTGCATGTGCCTACCAGCAGCAGCTCAGCCCAACTTCTAAGAGAAAGCATATACTTTTGGTTGTTCGGTTGCCCATGGCACAGTTGTTAATCTGGGGACATTGTGCTCTGACCACCATTATTTTAGCCTTTTTGTTGCTGTAAATGCAACAAAAAAGGGAAGGCAGCTAATATCCCTGTTCCTGAGTAAGGTACCAGTGTAAGTTTCTGGGTGATTTCTTTGCTCTCCCATGACCAGTTGGGGATCTGCAAGGCTGTATCCTCATGTTTACCATGTACCTATGTCAGAATGATGTGGATCTGGGATGTTACATGTTTGTTTGGAGAAGTGTTTGACCACAAACGCTTGAGTCTCCAGAAGGACTGTTGGAAGTGCTGTGCTTTCAGACTCCCAGTTCAAGACTTACGCCAGTATACATCTGCAACTTCATATCTGTTACTGATGTATTAACTTCATCAAGAGATAGGGAACAATATCCTGAAGAACTGCCTATGTTCATTACTCTACATCTCCAGACAGTTACAGAAGATTCTCCCCCTTCTAACAGGGTCTGAAATAAGGCACTTGCCTAGTCAGGCAAATTTAATATGACAACATGCTGTTCATTTTTACTGTTGACATGTGGAAGTTTCATTCCAAAGCTTAAAGGACATCATTCTGAAGTCACATAGGTATCATTTCCAAAAATATCTCTTACTGACATTAATACTTCTACCCACATATTTTGGAGTCTCGAGATATTTCCATTATTTATTAATTAATGCTGTACTGGGATGTGATGCTTCTTGTGTATCCCACTGGCTTTCTCTCCTCCTTGAGCTTGTGTAAATCTTGTTGTTTTATAACTGGGAGAATTAAATCTGCTATTGAAATGGGCTTCCATCCATCCCTAGGAGTGCCATAAAAGTTTAATGTCTTTGTTATTTAGTGTGCTGAGTAAGTCAGGAATAATTTTCTGTTTTTCATAGCACTGGACAATTTCTTTAGCTCTGTAGGATCCCTATTCCCTACAGCGTTCCCATCTCCCCTAAATAAACTGATGCTGTCTTGTGGCTACAAAGCTATTATTTTGGAGATGGACAGTTTCACAAAATACACAGTGTGTGTGGTTAATATTCATGGCACATACTTCATTCATAATTTATCATTAACTTACTCATTTTAATTTTTTCCCCTTGGGGTCTGGAATGCACCAGTGTTATCCAGTTTCTCTCTCTTACAGCTCTGGCCATCTGGAACAGTCTTGCAATGTGTCTTCACCTCAGCTACACTTTCCCGTTTCTCAAAATTTGTAAAGAAAAATTATCAGAGCCAGTGTCCTAAAACTAGATAAATAGTAAATGTGGCTTAGTTTTCAGTGTGAAGGCAATTCTGAGGTTATCAAATAAATTCATTATCCTGCCATGATGGCCTCTAATTGGTGAAGAAGAAAGCTGTGTATCTTGTGGCCTGGAGGTTTTGAGCCTTGAAGAATGTTTGGGCTGATTCTCTTTCTGTTTAACATTTGCATTAATGTGTTAATGTGCTTTGAAATGCATCAGCTGCTCCCCTGTACTTACCATGCATTGTTGTGCATTGTGGAGCAGTCTGGCAGCATGTGAACAGTCTTTCATTCAGCCGCAAGTAAACCAGAAGTACACTCCAGCCTGCCGATGAGCATTCAGCTTAGGGAATCATGCTGTGGCTGCTCTGAACTGAAAGTCCTTGAAGGGCCAACAGTGAGGATATCTTGTCTTCAGTGCCAGTCACTTCAACCTACAGCTCCGTTTCTGTTATACTACTCTATGCTTATTCCTGAGATATAGTTACCCTGGTGTTTTTCTACTAGCTTCTGTCTATTCAAGATATTTCAGTGGTGCTTTGGACAGGGGAGCAAACTTGAAGACAGATTTGTCTTCCCCATTGCTCGCCTAGCTGAAATAATTCATGTTGATACCAACAGCATTTAGCTTTAAAGCATTCTGATCTTTGGCTTTAAGAATATGTTTGTTCTGTGCAACTTACCTGATTAGTCAGCAAGACTAATTTGAAGCCACTTGGTATTTTTCTCAACTGATGAGATGACCTGTCTGATGACAGTGTGCTAAGGCCTTAAAACTGTTTTCCTGTAGAACTGTTAGTCTTCACTTCTGATTGTCGACATAGTAGAAAAAAGATGCAACAGAAACATTTTAAGAAGGGTAAGTCTGATTTTGGCTTTGTCTTAGCAAAGTGTGTGACAACGTGCTGCAGTTCACCACCATCTGTAAAGCATATCTGTTTATGTAATTATGTGTTTTGCTGGACGTGTCTTCCTCTACACCGTTTGATAATTAAATTTGGTTCCTCATGATTTGCTGAGCTACACATGCATAAATCCTGCTAGGGATTCATACTACTACACCTGTGCTAGTTCAAAACACACCAAAGATTACTTTCTTTTCCTGCACAACTCGCTCTACTTGGACTTTCTCCCGGCTTCCATGTCCCATAGACGCACCCCGTTTTGGTTTGCAGAACAAAAGGTTTTCACAGGCCTCGTGCTGTTGGAAGTCCTATAGTGGGACCTGAAGAGGCACAGTCATAGTACTTCCTCAACATGAAATAAATATTTTTTGGACGCGATTTGGATGTGTTTGGGAGTGCTAGTATAAAATGACCAGGAGATTAAGTTCTTGAACTTCTAAAATATACCCTGGACTCTCCTTCAGTGGGTAGTAACAATATTCATAAGTTGTATGTTATTACCTTTTGTTTCCTCTTGCTGGCTATAATTTTGTCAGTATAGAATCTCTATTTAAAGGCTCTTTTTTGCACATGTTGAACTTTATTGGATGATAACACTTCTGGGGCATGCTTTGTGATGTTTCTGGTTTTTGTTTATTTGTTTTGTAGAAATAGAGGCAAAAGTAGGCAAAAGTAGGGGATTCTCTAAGTCAGGAAAGGAGACTTGGACTTCTGCCTAGTTGGAAGTAGGAAAAGGAGATCATCTTAGCATGGCAATTATTTGAAACACTATGAATACATGTACTAATGTACTTGGGGCTAAAAACATGATGTTGTGAAGGTTTATAAGAAAACACAAAGGCAATTTCAGCCAGTATCGGCATGGCAAAACTTCAAGATGACTAATAATTGTGGCCTTTGGAGGAAATGGTATTTTACAAGCACTTGCAATGCAAGTTTCATCTCAAAATACTGTCAGTCTAATTCAGCTCGTGGCAGGGGTGGTTGCTGGGACTGCCCTGGCACCGCTGCTTGAAGACACCCAAATTAACTCATCTACTCAACACAGTTGAGCACAGGGGCACCTTGGGAAGAAGTGGATGAGAGCAAAATTATGGAAACCTGGGTAGGACACAGCGTCAGGAAGAGGAATGAGCAAATGGCGTTGATGGTACGTGTATAGAGAAGAAAATGGATGGCCTACAAGTGCCAAGTTATAGCTGCAGGAGGTCCTGAGAGACTAGTAAGAGCTTTTGGGACAACGTAAGGTCAGAGCTGTGCTGAAGTTTCTCATCTCAGATTTCAGCCTGCTAGCAATTGGCTTTGTGCTGGGTTAATCTGCAGAGGGAAGCATGACCTTCTGCAAGTGGGGTTGGGGATGTTTTTGAGACAGAGAGTTGGAGATGCAGCTGGAAGAGGAAGTGCGACTGTTGCCGGCTGCTCATCACATCCTTTCTCCCAAAGGTTTTCATCCCTTGCAGCTGGCAGCTGACTTGGTTGTGTGGATGACCGTACACCTGGTTAAGCAAAAAAGGATCTAGGCTAGGTTAATTAGCTCAAATTGTATGTCTTTGGTAACTTGTATCATTTTGATTGAAAGTAGCTGGAGAATGTTCCACCAGGCTGATCAGTGAAAGGGGAACTTCTAGCAGCAGCAAGATGGGGTAGATGGCAGCTGCTTCAGGTGCAGAGCTACTTAAAAAATAAAAATAAAAAATCCTAAATGGATCAACACCTGCATGGATGCTTATAAGCAAAGCAAAGGAGATGCATAAGGGCAGGCAGAAGAGATAAATAAATTTATGGGGTAGGGCAAGAAAAGATTAATTAGAGGAGGAGAGCGTAGATTAGAAATGAGGAAAATAACTTATGCTCAATCAGTTTGAGATTCTGATGTATCCTTTGAGAGCTCCTGAGCCTGAGAGAGTTATGAGGCTTTGTGTAGACTTGCATGTGTATTTTCTTTTGAAAATTTGTTTGTTAACATTGCCTATATTAGTGTACCAGTTGAAACCAATTAAAGACTGATTTGGAAACAAAAAATTTAGCGTCTGTGCTCAGAAAATGCAAACTTCAGAACAACTTCTAGTAGTTGAAATGTGCTTAGCAGTTACATTACTTTCTACTTGCTCCCTTTGCTATTTGTGGGATACTGTTTCTCACTCCTAGCCTGACCTATAAAGCCATCCCCTGTTCCAGCAGGGCATGTTGCCTATCTAATCATGGCTGTTCAAGAGTTAATTACCTTTTGAGTATAACAAACCAAGAGGAAGGAGAACCAGCACTGCTTTACTCCCTGTGTACACCTTGGTGTGTTTGAATCATTATAGTGTATCACAGGGGAGTTTAGTAGAGAACAGAATGAACATTTTATTTTCTCTAAAGCTTAGAAATCTTTTGTCAAAATTTTAATCAATTTCTACTTTGTGATTTCCCTTCCAAATACCTTATGTGCTAAAGGGACCTATTGTATTTATTCAAATTGGACATTTTTACAAGAACAGCTATTAAGAGGAAGGTCTCAAACTCGGTCCAATTTACCATGTATCCGGAGGCTTAGCCAAAACTATTATTACATGAAAGAATGAAGGAAATTAAGAACAGGGCCTTCAGAATACCAAATGCCTGTACAATTTTTTTTTCTTAATTTTCTTTCTGTCTAATTAATTCTGTCAGGAGTTTGAAAACAATTAGGCACTAAAAAGGAAAAAAGAGTAAAATAGTCATACCTAATTCTTCTGTAAGTGTTAAATACTTCCATGCTGTGTTGCAGTCATCTTTTGGACTAATGATCTCTCTAGTGGTGCTTCTGGAAAAATCTTGTCCTCAGTTACTGAAAAGTGTAATGAGAGCCTCCTAGATAATAAAATTGAAGGCTGTAAAAGTCAAGGAGTAATGCGTATAGATCACAGAATTGTAGAATCACAGAATGACCTGGGCTGAAAAGGACCTCAAAGATCATTTAGTTTCAACCCCACTGTTATATGCAGGGTCACCAGCCTGCCCGGAGACACATCCAGCCTGGCCTTGAATGCCTCCAGGGATGGGGTATATTGTTCAGAAGAAGATAACCTTAAAAAAAGGAATTCTATTTGTGTTATTCAGGCAAAAAAAATTGTGAGAAATGTTCATGGAAACCCATGGTATTTTCTTACATAGAGTTCATCAAAAGTAAATGAAATCAGATAGAAATGAGAGTGGCTTGAGACAAGGTGTTTTATTAGGCTTGGTTACTGATTATCTGCTTTATCTGATAATGCTATTGTGATCTCCCCCCTTCCTCTCAGCCTATTTTTTGCACTCCGTGCCTTATGCAATCTCAACATCTGCATGTACTTTGATCAGAGTATAAAGATCATGGGCTTAATCTAATTTGATTATAATTGTAGGGAACTTCTGCATGGGTAATGATGAGAGCTGGTAGAAGAGAGGACTATATGTTATCCAAGACTCAAAAACATGCAGTCTGTGAATTCCTCTGCTTTTAAACTTGAATAAAGTATATGTAAAATCTCACTTCCAGTAAGATTTTAATTACCTCATGAAAGTCTGCCTATTAGTATGGAAAGTTGTGTGGGTACTGAAAAGCAGAAGAGGTCATAAACTTCCATCACAGTCAAGACTGTGAGGTTAGGAGACTGGGAGTTTAATTTCACATGCAGTTTTTTATTGCAAGAGAAACTGGGTGTTTTTACCAAGAAATGTATGTCTCTCTTCTGTATGAGCCTCAGTGACTTCTGGTGTAACAGAATGTTTCCTCCAGCAAGGCTTTTTTACTGCTGTTTTCTGGAGTGCCTGCGTGAGGTTATGGTATGTGGCCTATGTGGCAAAAGGAAATGTCAGAAATATTAGTGTTCGTCCGTCAAGAGGAATTCTCTTGTCCCATTTACACTAACCAAGCCTTTTGTGTACACTGGACACAAATATGACTGTATCTTTCTTGTTGGGTAGAAACTTTGGTTTCCTTGCCTTTGGCTGTTAATTTGGAGCATTATTAGTTTTCTATTTTGGCAGGGTTCAGCTTGCTGTTGCATGTTTCCTGTGAAGCATTCTAGGAAAAATAGAAAAGTACAAATTGCCTCAGCGTTAGCAAGTGGAAGCATTGCATGACTGTAACCTTACTGTAGTGTCACTGTGTGTTGGTGGCTGTTGCTTTTGTCTCAACTAATGACTTCTTTCACTTGTATGCTTCCTTGTTTCAGGAAAGACTGTAAGAATTCCTCATGAATGGGAATGAGCTTTTCAGGCTCATTTCTACACAGTTTAAAGGCTCTATTTTTAACTTGCAGACTGGTAATGTGCTCTGCATAGATGATACGCTGCAAAACAAAACCAAGACCTGAATTACTGCAGGGGTCCACCATGTAGCTCTTTGCTCATGTTGTCTGTAAAAGTACTTTCTATCCGATAACAAATGTTTTTATTTTGATTCTTAAGGAGTGTGGTGGCATCATGGTAGTTGATCTGCTTTGTGACATGCCTAATTCATGAATTTTACTGAGAGTTTCATAAAATTAGGAGGAAAACATTCATTCTGTTCTCTGATGAATTTTACAGCCTAAGTGAAACAGGACAAGCAGGCAAAGGGAAAGATGGGATATACAGGTCAAAAGAGATTGATTGAAGGTTATGTAGATCAAGGGTGCTCCATAACTTCTTTTTTAATCGTTTAAGGTTTGTATATTTTGTGTTAGAATGAGGGTGGGAAAAAAAAGAGCCAGGAAATCGGGAAAGGCAAAGTGTTGAGTTCTGACCCTTCCTTCTTTAGCTGAGACCTTCTAAGAAAGTCTGTCTGGCATTAAAGAGCTGATAAGAAGTGTTAATCCTGTTCCTCCACTTTAAAGCAAATAAAAAATCAGCCTCTTGCACATGTTATGTTTGTAAGTTGACTTAAGTCTTGTAATTGCAGCAAGACTGAAGATGTTCATAATTACAGGCCATCACTACTTAAACTTGTTAAAATAATGTGACCTTAAAGAGTAACTGGTATTCTTTCCATCTTGGTAGCATCCTTGTTTTGGCTTAGCAAGTAAATATTTAACACAATATTTCATTGTCTCATTTTTGTCTAACAGAGAACAAATACATTATTGACATATAAAAGTTCTGTTTGTTGAACAGAATAAATGTAATCCTGCTTTACCATTGCTGTGTAGATGTCAACAATGCTCATTTAAATGTGAATAATTGAAGCAAGATGAGAATATTCTGTCCATCTTTTCTTAATGATCAGTAATATTTTTATTACTATTTCAGTTATCAGTTTATCATTCTTCACTGATGCAACCTAGCAAATGAAGTGCAGTTCTTATTCATTCCTGGTTTTTTGCTGACTCAAAAGCAGACATCTCTAACGGATTTTTCCTCTTTTTGTATGTTGCTTGGTAGTTGCCCTTTTAATTTTTAACTGTGTGTATTAGTTTTGTAAAACAGGTTGATTTGATTGTTTAAAATAAGATGAAATGATAGAGGTGAATAAGCAAATAAGCCTAAGAAGAAATAGCCTATTGTGGGCCTACTGCTTTTCAGTTGAAGAATACAGTGACTACTATCCTTTGACTTTGCAATCTCTATTATGAAAAGAAAAAGGCTTGCCATCTTGAACCATTTGTACCTCTGCGTAATATGTGAATGATCAAACTTATATTGCTGACTTTACAGTGTACCTCGAACTCTTACAAAACTGTCACAAAAATTTCTGCCCTTACAGCTAGCATCCAAAGAAAAAGAACAAGGGATTTTTTATCTCCAAATGATCATTATTTTTCATGGTCTACAATACTCCATATCAAAACACTAAAGATTCTTGGGAAAAGATTCTAATTGTTACAGCTTCTACAAAAAAGATATTTATTGCATGAGTTCCTGCATTTGACTCTTAAAAGCCTTTAGAAACCTGCCAAACCACCTCAGAAAAAAAAAAAAAAAGGAAAACAAGAAGGTTTTCTAGCTGTCTAGTTATGTCAGTGACAACTGACAGCTATGGGTCAAAGAATAGAGGGACACCCGGGATCAATTATTGATGTCTGAATTTCATTTTAATCATCTTTGTATGTGAGAGTGAACTAATTTCTTTGTCCTCTGTACAGATGTTTTCATTGGCTGCTAAACAACACTGTTTTGATTTATGAGAGGTCATAACAAATTGTTGCAAAGAAGTTGCAAGATATTTCTGCAGCTAATCAAGTCCAAAATTCTTTTCCTTTATCAACGTATGTGTGAGGCAGGTGTGCCACTATGTTTTGTTTTTAAAAAGTATATAATAGTGTGCTAGTAGTGTGCACTGTGAAAATCTTCCGAAGTCGCACTTAGCATACATAATTCATATGGCTTACAAAGGTATATGATGTTATGTAGACTGATGCATAAGCTCACAAAGGGATAAGTGAAACAACAGCTTGAAATTCTCTTGAACAGGTATGTGTAGAGCCAGATTCAGCAGACTTCAATTTGTTAAGTTTCATCATCTGTATTGTTTAGAAATAGACCAACAACAAATGGTAGGTATATGCCAGTGAGGATTAATTTGTGGTGTTTTCCTCTACTTTCATTCTTCTATTTCTCAAGAACAGGGATGGTGTGTGTTCTAGCCTGTATGAAGAAAAATGTATTTTCTGGAAAATTCTCGTGGATATTAAACTTTTCTTTTCCCCTAGTTCTGCATGGTGCATTACTCTTGCATATTTTGTGCTTCCTCTCACTATAGAGTTTCCATTGCCATCAGTATATATAAAAGTAAACAGGAGGACCCGGGAGAGTGAATGGCATGATTAATATTTGCCATTTTTTTTCAGAGCTGAAATGGATAACCACACTATCGCAGTGTTTCACTCTGTCTTTACAAGTCTAAAAAGACAGAGTGTGATAACTTTTTCCTGTGAGCTCCTTTCTCATCCTTACGGTTTCCTGCCACCTTTGACTGATTCTTACTCTTAGAAATGCACCCATCTTGAGCTTGGAAGAGGTGGTGCTTGAATGTCAACTGGGTCTTGCAGGCCCCCTTGTCTTCCCATGCTCTAACCTGCAGGGTACCTCCCTGTATGTCCTTGAAGTTGGCTCTCTGTTTGCCTTATAGTTCTACAGAAACAAAAAACCCTTCTTCTGGGAGGATTTGTATGGTCTCTTAACATCCCTCAAGTAGCTCTATTACAAAGGATCTTACCCTTTCTTGTCAAAAGTTGATTTAACTTAGTCCAACAGTAAAACACAGAGCAAAAGCAAATGAGTGATTTCTAGAGAATTGAATTCTGCAATTAATAAAGTCTTATTCAAAGAAAACAAGAGGGTTTAGGGCTCCTGCTCTGGAATCAGAAAAACTCATGTTAGGTATCAATTTAGCTTCCACTAAACTTAGGTTTTATTATTTCTGAGGAGTACAGAACCATATTTTCCTTTTTTAAAACAAACTTCCTTATTTATAGATTCAGCTTTTTAATGCTTTCTGCTAACCCTATTAACTGCAAGAATGTTTTGAGACTTTCTAATTAGCAGCATCTTATATGTGGTATAAAATCCAGGCAAAATGGCAAATGTCCTTTGTTTTGCGGACCACAGTGTCATCTTAGGGGCATTAGGTCTGGCTAGATTCTGTTGTTGCAGTTTCTCAGGTGCTGTAACAGATGATCGTCTCTCTTGTCTGGAGAAGACTGGAGAGTGGAAAAACTAGTAACGATATTCAGTCTTCGACAGAGCAAAGATTATTTAAAAAAAAAAAAAAAAAAGCTGTGGATAGAGGTTGAGGCTGATGCCTCTTTTTGAGTGACACTTGTTCAGAGACACAACCTTGAGAAATTCATTGAGCCCTTACTTCTAGAGCTTGGATGTGTTGGAAATAGCATTATTTCTTTACCGTTGCTTGCAACTGCAACTGGCTCTAGGACTGATGGTTTTTCTTAGGTGTGGATCTTGTTACTGTGATCTATGTGTATGATACCTTGAGACAAGATAACTCCATGTAGAACATACCATAAACCTCTCCAACTATGAGCTGGTAGTGGAATAGTTTATGAGCAACATATGTTAATGGTGCTCTGTGATATGTGTCATCTGCCTGGGATTTGAGCATTGTCTGAAAGGGTGCTTTGTATTGATTTCAAATTCTTCTTTTTTGAAATATTATGATTTTTGAGGCTGGGAAGCAGCAAAAAGTTGGTGTCAACAGTTTTACTTCTCTATGTATCCTGTTCTTGGCAGTACTCCCTGTTGAATACTCTTGACTCTTCAAAGGCAGTTTGGACAGTTTTTGAAAGAGGAATTAGTTTTTATTTGACGAGCCATTGAACATGTTACTGTCACTAAATTGTTGCAGCTCAGTTACAGAATTCCTTCAATTATCACCAGTTTGTTGCATTCAAGATCTTGTTCCAGGAGCATACACCTGGTACACAAAGACAAGAACATACCATAAGAATAATTAATTTAACTTAATAATTTAACTGTCTAATCAAAGTTTATTATTTTTCTAGTAACTGTAATACTGATACATATGCCTCAAACTAAATCCACTTAAAATAATTTATACACAAATTTTCTAGTATCTATCCCTTTCTCTAATGTTATATTCACCTTTGTCTTCGCACTCTGGGTCCTAAAGTCAATAGTTTCAATCTTGATAGAGCAGAGGTTTCTGGTGAGCTGTCTGCACCTTGGCTCAGAGTCTTTCCTTTTGAAGAGTTTGGAGTTAAGTGTGTGGGTTTCTCTCTCTTCACCTTAGAGTCAGCTTGCAGGCATTTTTATGTTTATGTTTGTTAATGGGATCTGTATCTTACTACATCTTCAGTGGTCTGTAATTCCACTTCAAAATTTACAATATGTGGTGTTTTTTTATGTGATGGAGATGTTCCTTTTTTCTCTTGTTTACCCTTTCATCTGTTTTTTACCCAGCTTTTGAGTCACTGACCACTGGTTACCAGTAGGACCTGGGACCTCCAGGATAATCCTGTGGCCATGCTGCTGTCCCATGCCCCACATGCTGCATTGTGGTTTTGGATCCCAAACAGTACTGCTGCCTAAATGTAAGCCTAGCACCCTAGAGTTTTACAGATTAAAGTAAAGGTAGAGCAAAGTGGGCGGTAGTCATCTAGAGCCCTCCTCCTGTATTTTCCGTAGGGAACCATAGCAGGTCTGTGGTCTTGTTGAAGACAAGAAAACATTTTATGAACTTAGCTTCTCTGTGTGGTGTTTGGGTTTTTTTTCCTCCTACTTGACCAGTCATTGCTTCAACGAGTTATGACTAACCCTGGAGTCTCCTGGGGCAATGGGGTTCAAAAACTCTGAGAAATCCGGGACCTGGAATTCATTGCCACTAAATTATATAACCCTTTTGAGAAATACTTTGAGAAACATGGGAACTGGTTAAGCTATTCTTTAATGAAGAAAATCAAAGATGATGAGTTCTATAGGCAGTATTAAGCTAGTTGTCAGTAATTAGCTTCAGATGAGATTGCTGTCTTTAATGCTTCTTGACTTTTCTTGGATGAGTTGGAACATATGACGAAAGTGTAATATTTTGAGTGAATGTCTCAGTACTCCCTGGGAGTAGTCCAACAGGTGGTTTGTCCAAGAGGTTTGTAGAGAAACCAATTGCCTATGCAAACAAAAGAAGAAAAAGAAAAAGGACTGTTCATGCAGCAAAAGGCCTCCTCACATACATTTTATGATGTGGTATTTTAAATGTATCTAAGAGAAAGTCTGTCCAATGAAAGAACAAATGTTTTTTGTCTTTTATGTGGATTGTGTAATTTGTATGTTTATTGTATTTTTTTCAGTTCAAAGGTTTTACTAATTATTAAAACATTAAATGGAAGATGAATGCTTTAAAGAATATAGCCTGTGAAAGTGGTGTCTGATAGTATGTATGTTGGCTTTGTGCTAGTGTAAATACTGCTGGGATTATAGCAGTACATTCACAATATACATCAGGGCTTCAATGTTTAAAAAACAGTTAGTTATGCATAATTTTGATCTGAATGTTTTAGTGAAGCTGTAAGCAGTTTTAAAAAAGATCTTGAATTTAAAGGCACTTAAAATGTTCAGATTTTTCTGTCATATTCACATTTAGTAAGTCTTCTAACAGACTGTAAGTTGGGAAATATAGACTAGGCTTGGTAAGTTGTAGGAAGAGGAAAAAAGTATATTGGAAACTGGGAAAGATAAGGGCAGATACGAAACAGAAGTAAGCAGCAGGAAGTATTGTCTTAGATCCTCTTACAGATGCTCTATGGAAGAAGAGAAGCAATAGGTATCTCCCATGGATGTGAAGTGCCTTAGAGCAGAATCAAAACATCTAGAGGGTTGATGCTTCTGTTGAAGTGCTGAGCTGGCAACTGTCACCTTTTTGTGAAGGGCAGCTTGGTCTCTTAGGGATCAGTAGATGGAGACCTGGAGAAAACCCTCAGCCTTAGTTACAGTTAGTACTTGTAGTGGGAAGTGTGAACCCAGTGGAGGCTAACATGTCTGAAGCAGAGTTCTGGAGAGTATACTTTGTGGAATGACTGTGGAGGATCACAGAGCGAAGGTCGCCTGCTGCATGTTGTTTTGGGGCTTTTGTGGGCGCACTAATCTCTAATTAACAGGATTTTTTTTGGTAGCACACTGAAAATTGACATGCCTGAGCTATTCAGAACAGCAGATACCTTCCCATAGCAACTAGCATGCCTGCCTTACAATTTAGCTAGAAAGCACAGCACTGCACACTCCTTGCTTTCTATTTGTCAGAATGAAGATCTGGGGTCAAAACCATTTTCATTCTAAAAGACTTGAAATTTTACAGATATGTTTGGTAAGAGAATTTACTTTGGTTGGATCTGTGGTAATGATTACTATTCTAGTCATCTTTTTGAGGATTTCTTGTGCATTTCAAAAAAAAACAAAACAAAAAAAAAAAACCAAAACAACAAATGCTACTTCCATTGTACAGCATCTT
>JAOWBP010002392.1:25713216-25725233 GCA_028571105.1 Tragopan temminckii | reverse complement strand
ATTGTGAATTCTGTTGAATATAACAGAAGTTCAGAGCCAAAAATTAGGAAATTTTGTTGACTGAATTGTGCTTAATGCAAGATTGTAATGCCTTTTCTCCATAAAGAAAAGCAAAACCAACATTTTACTACTTTAAACATGCCCCAAGTAAAACAGTAGAAGCTGACTCGTATGTATTTATCACATTTGATCAAATTTTAAGGGTAGAAAAACTCACTAGAAAATAAAATGATTGTCTGCTGTGGATCTGCTGGAAATTTTGCACCAGATGGAACCAAGTAGCTAACCGTACCCTAAATAAAGATACACGTCTGCAGTGCTTATCTTGTTTTTTCACTGTCATCATATGTAGGTCTCTGAAGATTTCCTTTCACACAGTTTAAATCTGAATGATTTCTTTTAGAGACTGCAAAAATATTTCTGATAGTAGACAGGAAAGAATTCACGTCTGCCTTTATATTTTCATCATAAAATTGCACAAGTTTCAGTCATGTCTGGCAGCCAAAGATAAATTAATCACAGAACAAGCAGGTACTGCACAATCCAGCGTTTTCCTTATCTTTGAACCTTTCCCAGCTTGGACAGATGCTGCGTTCTTCACTATGCTGGAAGAGAGCAGATGAGCTTCTGGAAATACAGCTTTTGCTCCCAGGCACCCAAAGCAGGGCGCCATGAAAATATTACTTGAATTCAGAGATCACATAGAATAAATTAAAGTGGCTTTGACCGTACTAAACAGTAAGAGAAAATGTTAGTAACAATGGGATTCCCAATACTATCTTTTTGGCTCCCCCAAAAAATCCATTATGTTTTCTCCTTTGTATTGAGATTAAACTAGCCCAAAATCACTGCTTAGTGCATGACAAGCCAAAAGAACAATCTCAAAATGCTCAAGACACACAAAAAACAAGCATTCCTCTTCTTCAAAAACATAAGAACCAAAGAACTGACTTCTCTTAAAGGATTCCGCTTCTCTGAACAAAATAGTCCTCTTGAACGTAATCTAGTGCAAGAAGCACTAGTAATTTCAAAGTAACACCTTGTATACAACTGCTTATTCCAGTAAGTATCAATACTATACAACAATAACCACACGTGCTTTCTTTTTAAAAGTTACTGGGTAGCAGGAAAAGCACACAAATCTTTATAAAGCTGCAACAACGCAATCTCTTTACAAATCTCCCTGCCTGCACTTTAGCTTTGCATGATGAGATCAAGCATCAGCAACAAGCCACATTCCTAATTTAAATAAACAAGAATATAGAGATAAACATTTTATAATGGTGCGATAGAATTTTTAAACCTATGAACCAAAATGGCAGCAGTGCACAGGTTTCCTTTTAAAGCCAGACATTTCCTGAAAACCAGTAGATTTTGCAAGTGCTTTTCTAACAGTTCAGTTTTCTTGTTTTTGTTTTTTAATCTAAATATCTTAAGGTTAGAAGTCAGATACATTTTAGTAGTTAGCTCAAAAAAGTCTGGATCCTTACATCAACGGTACAGATGCTATGCCAAAGTGAAACAGAACAGAAAGTTCCAAGTGAAGAACAGTCTGCAAATGCAGGTGATCAAAGGGACTTCGCAACTAGGCCAATAAGCAACAGTGCTGTTAGAAATTTCGTAGCTAGCAACTAATATTCCTGAAGGCATTAGAAGTGCATCACTTTGATCTATACTCCAGTCTGCATCACTGCAACAGGCAGGAAACACCTATCGAGAGGTAACAATAAACTCACGTGTAGCCAAACCAGACGTCTGTGACTAAAGGCTATAAATGTACTAATTGGCATACAATTTGCATCAAACTGCCTTTTAACTAATATAAAAAATGTCATCAAATGGACAAATAGAGATTGATGCAGCTGAATGTAGAAGAAATTCATTTAACAGAAGTTGTCAGACAGAAGGACGGGGCACTCTGTAATCATGCACAATAACTCCATTTGGAGGAGTAGTTTCTCAGCTACAAAACACTATTTTACAACATAGGCACCACAGTTAGCTGTGCATTTTTGCACATGTGATAAACAAGAGCATATTGCATTTACAAAAAACAAGCACGGCCATCCAGAAGGTGGTTTATCTTTCACATCGCTGTTGCCACAACTGAAATTAACCACCCATCCCATTGCTGGGCTCACATCCACTGTTTCATCTCCAGAAGTGCTCAGCAAGTATCGATGAATGTCAGTGGGTGCAATTTTTTCCATATACAGGAATTTAATCTCACACCTTTGCTCCATACGCAGGTCCACATCAGATGCCATTCTGTAAGACTGCCCCCTCTGCTGCCATCTATCGCACAGCAAAAAAACGTAATGGATAACTGGTGGGACGGTTCAACCTCTACTGCTGTCACTGACATCCACCTTTAATGTCATAGGCCAACATCATAAAATGGAAGGCATTACTTTCAGAGCGACCCTCATACTTACAGAAATCAAAATGTTCTTATGTTGAGAACAGCAGCATCGGATAACACACAAACAAGCCAGGACTAATGTCCAATCTTTCATTGTAGCTTTGGAAACAAACTATTGGCGAGAAACGAAAGGTAAACAACAGCCACTAAACACCCAAAATACAGATTCTCACACATACTCTGGAAAAAAACTAATTTTAATAAGTTTATTTATTCATGCCACTCCATTTTACTGCTTAACCATTTATCCTTGCTATATGCAACCTCATTACGACATATGGATTTCTCATGTGAAACTCCAGCACAGACTTGATTCAAAGCAGAATGCACCCTGCCCTTGAAGTTCTGCTCATATGCAGTTCTTCAAGTCAAATCATGTAAAATCATCAGCCTTTTGATGATTTGCATCTGACTTACAAAATTTTTGAGGAATCCCTGGCTACTCAAAAACTGCTTTCCCCATGCCCTGCATCTACCACTACCTTCTATTACATAGCTTCACGTCAAGTTTGCCAAAAGTACAATAACAGCAAAGACGGCATAACAAAATTTAATCAACGTGCAGACAAGTGTTTAATACAGTCAAATCAAATGTAGTCATCCGGATCAGTCAGCTCATGTTTTCTCCAAACTAGTAAACAGCTGTGGACACAGCCTGCATCCAATCAAATGCTGCATGCATAACAAACTATACCTTGCATCTCTGATGGTTCACTAGTAATTTCTGAAAACCCTAACTTGCAAGACATACGACTACATTTTACTGAAGAAAGGAATAAGTATAGACTGCCCAAGCCACAAATTGAAAACCAATTCAGAAACTCAGCTGTAGGTGCCAAAAGTCTGCTGAATGTCACTATTTGCTGGCGTTGTTATTATTATGAACACAAGTGCAGACCAGCTTCCTGAAAGAACAAACACACTTCAACTGTGACTGAAAAGGCAAAACTCCCAAGTCCTCTTCTAACAGCACAGAAGCAGAGAAAATAACTCCTTTAACACTGTCTGGCAAAGGTATCCCACGGGAATAGTTTTAAATGTGTTTAAAAGACAGAGAATCTTAAAAATAAATTCACATGCTGCATTCTGGTCTGTGGTATCACCAGGGCTAAAAGAACTAGTAGCGTAGCAAATCTAGTAAAGTTTTGGCTACCACAAACATGAAAACTACCCTTAATGAGACTTTTGAAGTACAACAGTTTAATCCTTCATGATTTTTGTGACTTATGTTCGATTCATTTACAATAAATCCTTGCATGCACAAGGAGACACAGAGGAAGTCGGCCAGACTTTAAGACACATTTTCAAATCTCCAACCAGCACTAAACTACTACATGCTTAAGTTAGGTATTTACTATTGTGCTTTGCTATGCACACGAGTTCCTAGCTCCTTAAAAAATTAAGACTCCTCAACATATGTCTGAGAGCTACTTTTTGAATAACATGACCGTTATTAGCTAAAATTAAGTACGTACTTTCTCTGACTCACAATAAAAACAAACAGGATACTAAATTAGGAATAAACAATGAGGGAACAATGTCCATGTGGCTACCCTCAGAAAAACAAACAAACAGGGAAGACACTGAAGAACTGCTAAATTCCTCTTCTGCATCTCGTTACATACAAGAAGAATCAAAGAAGTCTGCTCATTTCATCCACTGGAGAGTTACTGAAATTTGGATGATAGATGCAACCATGGTACGTGCTACATTTAAGATCCCAAAAAGAAAATTATCCAGCTATGAGTTACCAAACGCTTGCTAGCATTAAAGTGAAATTGAGCACATTAATTTTAAGGACAATTGCAAATCATCATTGCAATTCCTGGAGTGTGCTGCCACAGTATTAAGACTGAACTCCTGAGTATATCACAAATCCAGATTCTAGAAACTTTTGGTGGTATGCTCAGAAATACAACTTATCGCCCAGCGACAGAGCAAGTTACGTAGATGGTTAGAGCTCTGATTTCCAGTCTTTGGCCCCTATGTGCATATGATTCCCTAGAACTGAAAAAGCTGATAAAACTCTGAGATTAATTACTCAGCTGTTTTTTTTTTTTTTTTTTTTTTTTTTTTAACTATAATTCATATATTTGGGAATGTGTGCTACACTTGATGCATGACTTCAGACAAGATTAACTGCAAATAACTACCAGACAGCTGTATGGCCTGTTTTCCAGTATGTATGGAAAGACGGACAGTACATAACATTACATCTCGAATTTCAGCACTAGCATAATAGAAGATTTCCTGCTGATTTTACATCAGCTTGTGGTACAGGTGCAAAGGACTTAGGTTACTGGCAAGCATAAGGAGAATTAATCTAGAGACCAGAAGAGCAGCTTTTCACATTCCATAAACAACTTACAAAATTAATTGCAATAGCATACATATCAAGTCCGGATGTGTAACCAGCTTGGCTATCACTGACAAATGCAATCAAAATACATAGAAAAAGTCAAATACTTCCCTCCAAAGGTAATTAATACTGACAGTTCAGATAACCAGCAACTGGGAATTGGTCCATCCAAGTTGTTTCCAAAAATTTGTAGGTCTCACAAAAGAAACAAAAAAGGTCTGTTTTAATTTAAGAATTAAAAAAAAAAAAGATAGAGGGAAAACCACAGAATCACAGAACAGTTTAGGTTGGAAAGGACCCTTAAGATCATCTAGTTCCAACCCCCCTGCTGTAGGCAAGGACACCTCCCACTAGACCAGGCTGCTCAAAGCCCCCTCCAGCCTGGCCTTGAGTGCTTTCAGGGAGGGGACAAATGTCAGTCTTGCAAGAAATTTCATTTTTTTAGTGAACATAATTTATCTCTTATGTACTATCACAAAGGCTGCTATTTACAGTAGATAAATCAATGATGTCTGAAAGTTAGGAACATACATAAAGGCTACATGTTAGCCCAATGCCTCAAGTGTCACAACTTCCTAAAAAATCCTAGCTGACTCATAGAAACAGAGTCTATACTGATGTACATTATTCTACTATATCAAGTCTAAAGGAAAAAGTAATGCAGGCTTTATGCATCTTCTCAACAGAAAAACAGCCAAAATAGCCAAGATAACTATAACAGACTAAATACCTTATCTTAGCACGCCAAAACAACAACCTGTGTACCTCAACAACCCATCTAAAAATATCTCAAAAACATTTCAGGATGCCACAAAACACATGCTGATACAGAGGGGCATGACACATGTGCATACAGACCAGAACTGTTGTGTGATAAAGATTCATTTATAGAATTTCGAGAAAGAGAGAATTCTTTCCCCCCATAGCAACAAAACATACGTATGAATTGTATCAAGCAATTCAAAGCAAGCTGAAATAGCTACATGCATGCTTTTTCAAAAACAGTCAAGAGACAGTGGACAGACTGGGCTGCTTCTCATCCAACACCAAGACACACATGTTCAAAAACCAGCGTGAGAACTGGGAAGAATAGAGCTTCTGATGCTTTCACTATTTCTGGAACTTTGCACAATAAGAACCTGATGCAAAACCGTGTGAAGAGCTGCAATTTATATCACACATGAAAAGCCCTTTACACGTCATCTTTAAATACCTCTCTATCTGAAAAAATAAAATAGAAGCCATATTTGCCTAACATTCTTCTGCAACATAGATTGACATACAAGCTATCGTTCACCAAAAGCTAACATACTGGCAACAGAGCATTTCGTATTTAGATTTACCTCTGCCTAAAAACATTGTTAGCATTCTATTTACAGGCTGCATGGCTAAAAAGTCAGAGTCAGTACCTACTCCTTATTTCAAATCTCACTTGCGATGAATCACAGGACTCTACCTGGATACTGTTTCATCAAACATAGCTCACTTCAGATGCCTAGTGCTAACTGCAGTTCATTGAGAAGACACACAAAAAAAATCAGACATTTTTCCTAAGCAAGCATATTCACTAAGCTTACACGAATGTCAAGAGCGTGAGACCTAATGCATGGTATAAACCTTTGAGAAACTAAATTGAAGAGACTGGATTTCTCCAAACATGTTAAGTTTGTTTTTTTGCGTTCTAGAAATAACCAGCCAACACACTTGGGATAGCAAGACATCATGTTTCTTTTCCTCCACTCTTCATGATTCCCGTATTATTTACTCTTCAGGAGAAGGTTCATCTTTGCTCCAAAGGCAATATGGATAGGCGCTTTACATTTAAAAATCACAGTTAAAACTTCCAGCAACAAGCCTAAAACAAATTATGTTTGCATCTTTAAAGTTAAAACTCAACTATTCTATACATTCTAGCATGAAAGCTAGTGTTCTTAACTTTTGACCAAAGTCTTGCTGAAGTGGTTATATTAACCCAAATTAAAACTGCTTATTAGCAGCCTGGCATAGGTATCTTATATCCTGTCCAGTCTAGTTAATAAATTAACAGATGTCTGCATGCATCAAATTCTCTCCCTTCTAGTGAAAGCAGAATTTCACCATCAGGCAGACAAAAAAATTTCAAATTAATTCTTAGGAAGGTACTGACCCCAAAGAGGTCTGATCGTGTTCTAAAAAAGAAAATCCAAAACTACTATTACAAGACAGACAAGATTAAGTTACAAAGTATTTCAGTTGCAACATAACCCCCCATAACTCCTCTAGCTTCTTGAACTGTACAGAAACGTGTACTCCAGGCACGGGTTCATCTGATAAACAATGTTTATATGCTGAGCTTTAAAGGAATACAATTTATGCAAACCAGCAAAAGTTTAAGGAAAAAATAATAAAAAAAAAGAGGCTAGGAATTTGCCACAGATACGTCAAACTTTGAGAAGTTTAACTTGACGTCTTACCTGACTGGTTTTCCCTCTCGTAGCAAATCTTCCAGGCTATTTTCACAGTGTTCAGCAGCCACAACCAGTCTCTCTAATAGGAAAAAAAGAAAAAAAAATACATAAGAATTCAAGTTCAGACTTCTCAGTACCCACTTGGCAGACGTTACACTATTTTGACATACACTGTGCATAAAATTACACATATTGAGTTGTTATGTACTACTTGTGTACATCACAATCATTTTCATTTATGAAATGCAGCAGACAACCTGACAGAAACAGATTTATTTTTATTTTTATTTTTTTTTTAAACACAGCAGTATAGAATTTTGAACCCTTCAGCCAATGACAGTCAGATTTGGCTGAATAGAAGTCTCAAAGATCAGCATCTACTGTTTGCAGAAATCTCCAGTCATGGTGACAAGAGAGAGATTTAAAGTAACATCAACTGTGAGGAAAAGGATTCAGAAGGAGCATGGGGATCTCGATCTGATCGACCAGCTAACACATTGCCAGCTGTAGTTTTTCTTGCCTAGAAAAATAGCGCAAATTCTGGATACTGATGGGCTGGCTCTGAGTACAGAGCAAAAGAAAGCTATTGTTACACTGAAACTAGCAAATATAAAAGGAAGATGATGATACAAGACAGTGCACAGGGGAGGAAGTTTTTGCTTCTGCTACTCACAGAACAGCCACAAGTGACCTTTCAAACTCAAAACCAAACCAAAGTAACTATCCCAAATATAAGTAGTCTTGCAAGACTTACAGTAACAAAGATGGAAAATAATTCAAGGCACACAAGTCATAATTGACATTTTGAAGAAAAATAACATCAAATCACTACATATAGGATTAACAAGAATTCTGTCAGTATCAGAAGAATAAAGTTTCCCATCAATGTTAGTATGTTTGCAAGAAAAGCCATATTTTTGAAATCAATTACTTGTTATTCTAATCACTACAGTGACTTCACAGTTAAATGTTTTCCTTGCTTTTCTGCAAACTGCTTTAATTATCAAGTATTTTCCTTTGTATTTCTATGCACTCAAACCTTCACGCTGCAGAGTCTTCACTGTCAAACAGGCCAAGTTTGCCTATTTATCTCTTGTACCTAGTGGTTATGGCGGCTAATGTTTCTTAATCTCTCACCTTGAACACTACAATAAGTAAATCCCATTTTCTGCTTCAAGAGGTATTAGCAAAATTAAGATAAAAATAAACAATCTTTTAGATCTCCTGGCTACAGAAATCTAAAAATTTGTGAGATTGAGAGCAAATGAAAACATACTGAAAGAACTTCTGCATGCTCTCTTCCTCACAGCCCCTCGGAACACTTCACAACATCTTTACTTGGCATTATCACAATTCTCTAAAAATCTGAAACACCCTATCATTTTGCATTCTAAAGGAAAATACATTACCTGTTCTACTTTATGAGACAGTGTAACTGATCAAACAAGTTCACTCAATGCACTTTTACATTGGACCACTGTTGGTTTAACAGCTGAGGCTGGCAACTATATAAATTCTGTCACAGGTGTTGCAGACTTTTTGTGGAAATTAAGTGCTGTTGTCCCACAGAGCTTGCAACAGAATGAGATCATGTGGAATAGGAAAAACAACTGAAGCCTTACTTGAGCTAAAAATACATGTGACAACAGTTATTAAAAAGAAACGCGCTGTACTAGAATAAAGTAATTTTTAGTGGGAGAGACCTTAAAACAGTTAGAAATCAAAAGAAAAAAAAAAAGAAAGGAAGCTGAGACACTAAGAAAAAGGAAGCTGAAACTGAGCTGCTAGAACAGCTGCAAATGTACAAGACATCTAACTGTCATATGAAATCGATCACACAAACACAGCGTAGAAGCTGGCATAAGAAAAATAGATGTATTTCAAAGTCGTGGTGCAACAACTGAATACCAGGATTTTTAGCTTTTATCAGTTAGCATGATGCATAACAAAAGAAAACGCAATGAGCCTCTGCCTTGACTCTGTGAAGAAGAAACAAAGGCATGAAGATCACCAGTTATAGAACAGTGTGCAGTTATTTTGAGTCTGCAAACCAGCAATCTTCTTTAACAGGTGCTATAAAGGCAGTATTCTGCTTAGTCATCTTCAGATATTTTTTCACAAGACTATAATAACCAAACATTAAATATCCTTATTAAACAGATACTCACCATGTTTACCTCTGGTAATATCAACATACTGGCAAAGCCTAGGATGGGTGATCGTTTTCAGGATTTGAAACCTCCCTAAAATTTTGATGGAGTTGGGTGTCAGAGGAAGGCCATTACTTCCACAAACATCATGTGGAAGAGCTGAGGCAAAGAAGGTGGAAGCACCCATCTCAGTATCTCTTAAAGGAAACATTTCTCTGCACAATCTTCAGCTCTTCCAAGCAGGCAGTGCTCCTTAGAAAGAAAACATAGATAAAAAGTTTACACACAAACAGTACACATTCTTGTAACTCACCTTACGAGATAATAATACACTTAAATTTTTTCTTCCTCATTAAGGGGAAATTGGATATTTTTGCAGAATTAACATGATGATCATAACATTATAAACATCATAAACATAAGCATCATAAACATTACATTTAAACATGAAAATAGAGTGACAGTTTTAAAGACTTAACAGTCAAAACTGGTTTTAGCAGCAGACAAATGCTTTAACACAAACAATCTTCAGAGCAACACTGCAATACAGAAGATTCTTTATTTAAAAACCAGTAACCGCACTGAAGAGAAAACACTCCTCTAAAGTACCACCTTCTACTAGCAGGCCACAAATCTAGATTGCCACTTCTTTCATGATAATCCAGCACCTACATACTATAGCATTTCTAATAGTCTAAGCTACGAAGTAACAGCCTTCTGTTCTACCAATATTTCTTTCCTACCCACAGGTGAACTACTAGCTCCCACACTGATTAACAAATTAAGGAAGCAATCTACAGAATATATTGGAGCGCGACACGTCTGTACTTGTGTATAAGAAGACACCCACAGTCAGAGATGAAAAAGCCAAGCTCACACACTTTTTAGTGAGCTCTGGTCTACAAGCTGTGACAGAGAAGCATTCCCACATAACACGACACAAGACCACAGAACAGAAAAAGCTTCAATGAGCCTATGCAGAAGGCTACCATTCAGCTAACTTCAACTCCAGAGGCCTCTGTGCATGTAATCAACAGCAAGAGCCCACCATCTAACGTGGAAAGCACATCCAACTCTCTCATCAGTTAGAAAAAGGTAATTATAAGTTCCTAAGCAGAGAAACATGTATAGAGTTGCACCAGGAAAACTGGAGAAGAGGAGGAAACCACAGGATTTGAAGCCCATAAAAGAAATAACAGGAAAAGCTTATAGTATAAAAGTAACATAATTCTTTCAAACCAGATGTGATAAATCTTTTATCACCATAGGAGCTTCAAGAAATAATAAGAAAAGATTGAAAAATTAGATGTAATGAAGCTAAATACTGCTGTTATATCAGCTTATGGTCAACGTCACAACCTTGTTCCCTGCACAAAATTCCCAGTAAAACTCACTTTCTTTTAAGAATCTTAGTTGAGATTCTGTTCCCATAATGGGTTGCACAGAGATCCTTATACACCAGAGTATCTACTGAGTCTATACAACTGGAAATTACAGAGCATAACTTCTGTTTTTAATTATACAGTCTGATTTAAGATACAAAACAAATATAAAACAGCTTTCATTTGTGTGCATGTGGCATTTCTCCTTAAGAAACAAAGATGTGAGAAACAGCCCTTTAACTTCTCACAGGTACTTACATAGGTTATATGAATGAATGCATGAAGACATCAAACTTCAAAACAAACAACAACAACAAAAAAACGGCACAGATTTTGTATAGCAGTATTCTTGTGGTCAAAAATCTTTTTTAAGATATAATGTCTTCATATCTTACAAATATTTAGTGTATTAGGGAAGTGATTTATTTTACGATTCTCAAAAAGCAACTAACAGGTAGAATATACCATCAGAAAGACATAGACTGGACTGAATGGAAGCACAAAGATCTATGGAAGTGCAGCAAGTTCCAATAGAGAAGCTTTCACTGTATCTTTATAATAATCCAAGGTTCAGATTCCTGTAAAAATGTGTTTGTCAGAAAGAACTACCTGGCTTCAGAAAGAAAATACTTATTAACCAGGAAGAAAAAAATTTGATTTGGAAAGTTAATTATAACCTTCTTTGGCACGAGTCCTCCAATAACTGTTTTAAAATAAACATTTACATAACTACAGTCTGGGCAGGGAGGTGCATGGAAGGAGTAAACTTACGCCAAATATTGTGATGAATTATATGTGTAAATATTTAATATGTTTACTCACATGAGAGATGTTTTCATTTTTACTGTAGAGAAAGTAATATTCAAAACATTACATCTGCTTCCAGCTGACATGTAGAAAGAAATTTTAATGAAAAAATTGCTAAATATCAAAAATCCAATAACCTTTTAAAGAGATTAAGCTTTTCTTGTGTTCTAGACGCACTGTGCGTACAAAGATGAATTAGATCACCTGCAATGTTTTGAACTAGACAACTGCACATCTATCACTCACTTCATTTGGGTGGGAACCACACAGACCAGAAGAAATGAGAAAAGCAGACAGCGTCCCTGACAGCTACTAAAAGGAATCATTAATTTCAGACGTATGCATTAAAACAAGTCCTCTTGTTACAGAGTTAATTCTGTTGACTCCGCAAAATGAATGAAAGAAATTATCTCCGATGCTGGAAGAGAGCTGGTTCTGTCAACATATAAC
>JAOWBP010002392.1:25701628-25713116 GCA_028571105.1 Tragopan temminckii | reverse complement strand
AAAAAAAATCTGGTCGAACTATAAAAATACAGAGCGCTACACATTCTTCTTGTGTTCAGGGTATAACAGTTTACGGGAATTCATCTCTCCTACACAGAAAAGACATGTACTGTATTAATTTTATACCTTATAAGAATGAATTATATCCTGCAGGGCCTTCTTATTACTGCAAAGTAACAAGAGAAAAGGAAAAATAAATGTTTATTATTTAAAATTAACAATAGGAAGGGTTAAGGCAAATTCAATTCTAGGACTGAATTCTGGAAATTCAATTCTGATAATCCAAAACAGTGAGGATGGAGGAGGAAGTGATGACTTGTCTTATTAGTGTCATCTAGAATTACCGAGTCCTTTCCAAAGCACCATTTACTGAGTACATGGGAGACAGTCTGCCGCATCTGCAAAAGAGGTCTGGCATAAAGATTAGAAGTGCAGAAGTGGCCTGTTTTGCATCATACCTCTGAATGACCCTCCTCAGCTCTCTCCTCACATCCAAATCTCCCTTAGAAAGCGTTAAGATACACAGAAACACAAACCAACATTCCCAGCAAAGCCCACCGCAAATAGATCTTTGCAAGTATCTAGTCCACATTTAGATTAGAACTATTTCACTAATCAGTTATTTGACCATCTTCCCATACCAAACATTAAGAAATAAAATATGAAAGGTAGCCATTCATCCAGCAAGCTCCTTTGTTGTCCCTCTGAACACAGACTGCTCTAAGAAAACATTTTTATTCAGAGTTTAGCACTATCTAGCCATCATTTTTCCACTGAAACAGAAGGCAGTCGAGTCAGTCGCACGGACATTTGATGCTCAGAAGGAGGCACTGCATGTACAGACAGACCAACATGAATGAATCCATCCTGTGAATCATATTTACAGTGCAGCACTAAGTGAGGTTAGTAACTCTTTGCAATTTGAAATGGCAAGTTATCTAAATGTCTCTTGAGAACATGGGTGTTCACAACCCTTGCCTTCTAAAGGTAGTTTTTCAGAATTAAAATGTAATTAAAATCGGTACTACTACTGAATTACTTTTAAAACAACCCAAATAAATTCAAGAAAGTAGGTGAATGTGCTACACTTATACTGCTTTTCACTAAATACCAGTATTTTCAATAAAACAGACCATTTTGTAAAAAGAAAATATCTTCTCTGGCATCTCTTAATACTTAAGCAAGAGTTTGTTAGGATAACAACAACAATGACCAGGGACCCAGTTTGTTTCATAACACACACAGTCTTAAATGAACAAAATATTAACTTATCGGCTTTATTTTTGTGGGGTGAGGGACTGCAGGTTAAATTTAGTTCACCACAATATTTTTTTTTCATTTGCATAACAAACATCTACTGCAAACAGCATGATTGTACAAAAGACATTTTGTAAGACTGCCTATGATTCTAAATGTAAGCAACACTGCATTTTATTGAACATATTCTTCAGTGGTATAACAGCATGCTTTTGTTTACAAAATTTCCTAACTACTCTGACATTTTTTTTAAGAGGTATTCTGTCTACAAATAAGAAATAACAGTCAACGGCAAAAAGCTACTGAACATTTACTGAACATTTAGCATGCTTAGATCTTTTTTGCTCCCTAAAATAGATATTTTGTGCTGACTAATGAAGTCTGTACACAAAAGGTAGTTATAGAATCACCAAATCATTAAGGTTGGAAAAGACTGCTAAGATCACCTATTGCAATCACCAACTCACCACCACCGTGCCCACTAAACCATGACATTTCCAGGATCAAAATCTTAAGTGCGGGCACAACTAGCCTCAAAACTTTGACTCAGATTCCATCTACAGCATTCAGCAGACCTATTTATATAAATAGTCAGAATTTTCATTATTATACTGTTACTCAATTTGAGACCAATAGCTAATGCAAAAAAAAAAAAAAAAAAAAAAAAAAGTGTTTTGGCAAGGCTCCAACCTTACCTGCAACAAATATGCAAATTCTGAGGTGAAAAAAGTGGCACGGTGATTTTGACACAAGTGACTGATAAATATTTAGAGTTGTTTCATGACAATTTTAAACAGTAATTTCTTTCCCAATCAGTGATATTCAAGCATCACCTCACTCAAGTGAAATACAGACATCAGTAAACATTAAAAAAGATGTTCTATCTGAGCAATATTTGAGAAATTTGTTTCTTCTAATCCTGACCTGTTCATCTGTTTACCAGCGTAATTCGCTTTACCATCCCTCTCTTCATGAAGATGGGGCTTGCTACAGTTTCATTTACACACTACCATAGAATCATTAATGTCAGAAAAGGCCTCTAAGATGTCCAGCCATACAGCTAATACCAATACTGCCCACAAAACCATGTCCCTAAGTACCAACGCCTCTAAGGCCGGTGACTCCACCACTTCCACGGGCAGCCTGCTCAAATGCCTGACCGCTCTTTCTGAGAAGCCCTTCCTAGTATTCAACATGAACCTCCCCCGGCACAACTTGAGGCCCTTCCCTGTCTTCCTATCACTCGTTACACGGTAGAAGAAGCAGACACCCACCTCACCACAACCTCCCCTCAGGGAGATGTGGAGAGCTATAAGGCCTCCCCTGAGCCTCCCCTTTTCCAGACTAAACAACCCCAGCTCCCTCAGCCACTGCCTGTAAGACTCGTGCTCCACACCCCTCACAACTTTCTTTTGGACACGCTCAAGGTCCTCGACGTCTTTCCCGTGCTGAGGAGCAATATTGAGAAGTATACACGGACGTTCAGGAATTAACCCGAATAAAAGCGATATTGATTTTAATAAGCTCGCCACAGGAAGGCTAGAAACACCGGTAACGCCAGGCACGCTTCAGGCCCCACCGGGCCTCACAGACGAGAGCCCTGCCAGCAGTGCAGCCCCGAGGCGATGCACGCGGACGGCCCCAGCATCCCCTGATCGGGCCGCTCCTCACACACCTGGCGGGCACCTGACGGCCCTCTCTCAGCTCCTCCCGTCACCAGCGGCCACCGAAGGACGTCCCCAGCCCCGAACCCTGAGCCGTTCCCTCAAGGGAGCCCGGCGTGCAGCTGCCTGCCCGAGCAGGGTCGGGGCTCGGGCGGGGCGGGTACCTCAGCGCACAGCACAGGTACCTCAGCGGGCGGCGCCCTCCCTGACGTGCTTCCCGCCCGCCGGCCCCGCAGGCCCCCGCACAGAGGCTCCCTGTGAGGTGCCTGAGTTTTCCTCTTATTTGGGCCTTAAAAAAAAAAAAACACCACAAAGAACCACTTTTTCGTTTTTCCTTCGTGATGTTGAGTTACAGGGAGGGCTTCCAAAGCAACGCTCTGTTGGGGTGGGGCGCGAGGTTTTTGCCTGGCGGCTTCAGGCACTTGCTGAGGCAGCCCCAGAGGGCTTCCTCCCTGTGCGAGGCGAGGAGCGCGGCGGCGGCGGCCCGGTTGATGTGAGTGGCGCCTGGCGGGGCCGGGAGGGAGCATGTCGGGCGGTGCGCTGCGGAGAGGGACGAGGGTTTGAGGCAGGGAGATGGTGTCGGGGCTCCAGGTGCGCGGGAGGGTGGCCTTGCGGGTCCGTAGGGAGAGAGCACGCAGGTGAAGCGGTTCTTCCGCAGCGTGAGGTGTCCCGCGTCAGCCCGCCTACTGGAGTGGCGGGAGGCAGCTGCATGAAGGGCTGCGAGGGCCTGGAGGCCACACAGCGCCTGCTGGCCACACAGCGCCTGCTAAGCTTTGCGTAGGAGCTGATGTTTTGGAATGAGGAGATACTACTTCTGTTTTGCCGAATGAGGTACAGGTTCACGGTGTTTGTGTGGAGATTTCAGCGAGTGAAAAGTAGCGTAGCGGCAAACTGTACTCAGAGAATATTTGCAGGATTTAACCTGCAGCTCCTGACTCTGTGTGAGGAAGCGTGGAGCAGGTGAGGATGAGCTTGTGATTTATTTCTTGTTACATTACAGCAGCAGCACACCACCAGTGTTATGTGGTAGAATTACTGAAATACACCTTGAGCTAGCCAGTAACCACGTTTCTGCTGAATTTGATGATTTGCAGTGGTATTTTCTTCATTTTGCAAAATAGCTGCTAAGTTGTCCTTGCATATCCAGCTCTTTCTATTCTTTTAACTCAAAATTTTAGTACCCCTGTTGCAGTTCACTAATAGGTGTGGTTCAGGATACTTTATGTGAATTCTGTAGCAGTTCAAAGCAGTGATCAATATAGTATCTCATCAGGGGGAACAGCTGTTTACAAGGATGGATAGTGACAGGACAAGGGGGAGTGGTTTTAAACTGAGACAGTGGAGGTTTAGGTTAGATATTAGGAGGAAGTTTTTCCACACAGAGGATGGTGACATGCTGGAACAGGTTGCAGATGCCCCATCCCTGGAGGCATTCAAGGCCAGGCTGGATGTGGCTCTGGGAAGCCTGGTCTGGTGGTTGGCGACCCTGCACATAGCAGGGGGGGGTTGAAACTAGATGATCTTTGACGTCCTCTTCAACCCAGGCCATTCTATGACTTTTATATGCCTTCTTCATTCACTTGTTCTGGTTATATTCAAATAATAATACCTTATTTCAAAGATCTGTTGGAAAATAAACCACAAATCTGTATAAACAAAACCAAAGTCCTAAAACTGCTTTTTAATGTCAAATACTATTGAAAGGGATATGGTGTTATAACCTGGGCCTTTGTAACAAAATTCCCCTTAGACAAATCTTATCAGTTGGTAAAGTGTTTTCTTACATATTCAGCCTAAAGGATCTTTGCTTGTCATATTATGTTCCCCTCTCATCCCATCCCAAATTAACACTATATTCTTGTTATGGTAATCCTGACTTGAAATAGTTCTGAGAAGTATATTGTTGAATTGCTTTGATGTTTTGTCAGCAGTGAATCCTAAAGGTATAAGATGTTGAAGACGGAGTGAATTAAGTCAAAATTACTATTACAACTAACTTGAGCAAATTTAGTTTGTGGAGTGTTTTGGTTTTGTTTCTGTTGTCATATTAATGTGATCCTTTCTGGAAAAAAACTCTTAGAAAATAGAAGTATCTCATACGTTCTGGAGGACAAGAACTCAATAATGGTGTCAGAGTGAGGAATAGATCTTAAATTTTCAAGAAAAAAGCATAACACATTGCAAAATAGGAGATGAGCTTTATCCTAGATATGGACCGAATCTCTCCTAGGTAAAAAGTAATTGTCATAAGGATACTAGCCCTAAGTGTGGGTCTTCCAACAGATTTCCTTTGAGTTTCTTGGCCATAATTCTTTCTTCATCATGCATTTGAATTTCACACAAGGAAGAACTTCTTTATTTCCATTTTGGCTTCTGTTTCATCCTGTTTTAGAGCTCACTACATTCACTAGTTGTGGGGTTTTTTTTGGTTCAACCACTGTGTTGTGTTGTTAGTGGAAGGTGTGTCATCTTCTCAGTTCACTATAGAAATTGTATTAACTTTGAGAGTTAAATATTCAATGATACTGAGTAGTTGACAAATAGTAAATTCCCTATTAATTGGAGAACTTAGTCTAACTTCCAAGAATGGAAAGAGCATTATAAATGCCTAAAAGCACAGTGAAAAATATTTGTATAGTAGAAGTGAGCACAAAACTCACTCAGGAGAAGGAATTACCAAGTGTGGAGCAACAAGAATCTGATGCATCATGTTTTCGAGCTTTTCTGATAAGGAGTTTTTTGGTTTCATATAACTACTATTGTGTACAGATTTTGTTCACATTTGTCTCTTCTGTAGAAGTGTTTTCTGAAACCTAAAAGAATTTCAAATGCTAGGTAACACATAAAATGAATGGCCAGCATGGAAGACAGCTGCTATGAACATCAGACATGAGCAAAGTAAATAGGATCTCTAGTTTCTTCAGCTGATATGAGTTCTGTGACTGCAGTCCTGCAGAGAAACCCTGGTAACCTGTTTAGTTTTCCTTCAAAACAGTTACCTGTATGGTTCTTATTACCATCACCAAGATGCGTTTCCCTTGTTAGATTTCCTGTCATACTTGCCCTTTGGGTTTGGGGAAATGAATGTTTAGATTCCGTCTCCATGGTTACCTTAGTATTAAATAGGTAGCAGAATGTTCCTCTGATAGCCCTTTTTTTTTTTTTTTTAAGCTTTTCTTTTTCTCCCTCCAGTGCAGTAAAAGCCATCTTTACTCATTATTGAATACAGTCTCAAAAGGTTTGGATGTTTCTCAAAGCAGCTTTCTGAGCTTTTTTTTTTTTAATGGATGTAAAGCTGCTTTTCTTTTAAGAAAAAAAGAAGGATTACTGGGTAGGCTTGGTGGCTACAGATCAGTAAGTCATCAGTTAGTTGTCCCAGTTTTCTTTTGGAAAACAAATTGGCTGCTGCATTAGGGCTTCAGACATGCATTGACAATTATGCATTTAGTTAGAATCGGTATGAGCACTGTAACTTACCTGCTGCTATTTTAGACTTATAAAAATCATACAAAAGAACCCAAATTAGGGGCTTGATGTGTCATCCATCAACAGCATATATTTTTCTGATACAAAGTAGATACTATGTAGTCTCATCAGTATTGTAAGGCTGTCTTCTGTTGGTCTATAAGCTGGCAAGAGAGGTGGGTGATTCTTAAAAAAAAAAAAGTAGCAAGGAAGATTACAGTGATACATGAGATTTTACTTATACCCTTCCCTTTGAGTGGTGCCCTTTTAAAGAAATCCAGATAAAATTCTAGGAAGAAACCAAAGATGCTAGAACTGTATCTAAAAGCATGTGCTCTGTGATAGAAGTGGTAACAGACTGGCTACACGCACTAGCTCCTGCTCATGTATTGGGAAAATGCAATAGAAGAAAGATCACATTAAGCTGTAAAGCTGATACAGCTCTAATATGAACTTTCTAACTAGTTTCTCTCATTGAGAGGTTTAATTAAAAGAAAAGGACTTTTTGGTATGAAATATCTGTCAAATAAGTATGTCTCTTTGGTGCTTTAAAGAGTTTAGTCTATTTTAAGCTGCATCCGTCATTAGACTTGTGTGTGGTGCTGACCTTGGCACAGGAGCACGTGCCTGCTCTGTGTGCATGGCAGGCAAACAACAAAAGCTCTATAAGGTGGTGTTTCAGCTAGTCTTTTTTCTGCAGGATACTTCAGGCTCAGCCCTCAGGGGTCTGGGATACTAGCCTCCCACAGCAGGGCCTGTCCTGTCCTCCTCAAAAGGATGTTGTAGTCTGTTCACCAGCATCACACATTTGCTAATTTATATACCAGTTTCTTCAGAATATGAAAGTAACGTGTTGATGTTGTATTTCACACGTGTTTTTTTTCCCTTTTTTCCACAGTTAGCAAATCTTTGAGGTGTTTTGTCCTTCCAAGTTACTATACCTGAATACAGGAAAATACCACAATTACAAAGGTTGATTTTACTGCATATTTTTAGAAGTTAAAACACTGGGATATAAAAAAAGGAAAGCGTTATTGTTTTTGTAATGCTAGATGTAGTGAAAAGACCTTAGCAGAAAGGGAGCAGAGGACCTCAAGCTCATTCTCATCTACATGTTATACCTACATTACTTTGGGCACATTTACCTAACCTGTTTTTAAAACTCTCCAATGATGGATATTCTACAACTTACATAGGCAGTCTGTTTAGTCCCTTGCTTTTACTTGAACGTTTTCCAAGTGTCCAACTTTAATCTTCCTTGCTTTTTTCTGTCTGCAGTAGACCTGGTGAACAGTTTAGTCCTGTTCTCATACCAACTTCCTTTGTGTTTGAAGAATGAGACCAAGCCTCCCATCTATCTTCTCTTCTGTAGACTAAACAACTTCACTTCTTTTTGATCTCCTTTGAAGTATGTTTAAAAAGTTAAGGGATAGGAGAATCTGAACAAAAGCACATCTGTGGCAATTGTGAGGAGTCTTGGGTACACACGAGTACAGTGTGCATGTCACTTGGGAAGCCTCTTGAGCAGCTGAGACATTTTGTCTATGATAAAACACAGCTAGAAAGCTTTCCCGCTTGTCTTGCCTTTACTTCCTCCTGTCGCCTACCTTCTTTTTTTAGAGAACTTAAAAGCTTGAGCAGATTTTTGTTTTTTAAACTGATGGAAAGAAGCACATTAAGTAAAAAAAATTTCCAGATAAGAGCTTGTACTCATTTAATACGTTTGTGGTGTGGTATTATATCAACTAATCAACTGGTGACTGAGCCATAAATACATTTAGTGGTGGAGTATGTAAGAGGTACAAAGCATTTTTCAGACATGTGTTTCCCCCTTGAAAAATGTCTCCTTTCTAGTTTCAGTCAGTGGACTACATCTGATAAACAGAATGAGTGAAAACATTTTATTGTTATAATTCAAGTGTGATAGTTTGCATGAGTGACTTGATAGCTCCCAGTATTTAATATTGTTTCTATGTTCTTTTGGGTATAAGTATACACATTTAAATTCATATCAGAAAAATCCAGGTACACTCTGCTTCTGACAAATACTTATAATACAACATGGTTAGAAGTTTGTGATCAGTTATCACTGTAGTTTTAGATATGTCAATTACTGGGAGTCCTGATGACAGAATTCAGAATCTTAGAAGTGGCATACCTATGAAGACCAACACACAATGGCTGTTCCAGATTTTAGTATCCTCTTAGTTTTGTATCACTAGTTCATGCATATAAATTCAATTTTTCAGTGTGTTTAAATGAGTGGGCTAGATCAAGTAGTTCAAATGAAAAACAAATAAGAACAATTTAATCACTTATTTGTTCTGTTATAAGTAGTTCTTTCTCTATAGTAGAGAATTTACTTTAATAATCTAATGTGGCTTCTTAACAGCTAATATTAAGCACCATTAGTAGTGTTATCATGCTATTAAGGAATTTGTTTCTGAATAACGTATATTTTTCTTAAACAGCCTCAGCTCTATTCTTCTTCTGTAACTCAACAAATCCTATCTGCTGTAAGCATAGGTAGCAGGAAATGCACTTACTTTAAAATCAATAACAATAGCAGTCAAAATAGCAACAAAGAAGGAAGCACTTACCCCCTTTCTAAGGATCAGGGCTCACCAAACACTCTAAAGAAGGCAGTCTCCAAGTAGAGAAGCTTCCCTTGTGGCTGCCAGCCCTTAAATGAGGTTAGGTGGGGTGAGCCAGGGTCTGCCCCTTCCGGTAGCACAGGTGAATTGTTTCCACCTGTGTTCCCAGGGCTGGTTATATAAGACCCTTCACCAGCTGCTTAATCATGTTATTTAGGCTGTGATCTAATGGTTCCCGTGTACTTCCTACCTCAGGGCAGGTGTAGGGAGATGAAGATAGTTAGGATGATAGGTCATTTTCTTGACTAAGTTATTCTTTGAACTCTTGGATAGGAGTACTTTCCTGTGTGTTGCTTCAGTGTTTGGGAGTTGGTTTTTTTTTTGGTTTGTTATATTTTGTTGGGTTTTTGTTAGTTGTATCTTAAGGGTAGATTTTTTTCATTTTGTTCAGGGAAACTGAGAAAATCTTTAGCATCCATACTTAATTTGAACATTATCAATGGTGGTAATGAAAAAGTGAATTAACAAGGGTGTTGTCTGCCTATGCAGTTGAGGATAAGGTTTCTTTTAAAAGGTTCATGATTTAGAGTATTAGGATAGTCTGAAACTTTTCTGTTTTAATGTTTCAACTTATTGGTAAAGATGTATAACAGCAGCTGTAACTTCTTGTTGGTATTTGCTATTTCTGAAGAGAATCATTGTTGGTACTCTAATGAAAGGCTAATTTCAGAGAACTCCTATCTGAAAAGTGTACTGAGCAACGAAAAATTCCGGGAAAGAGCTACTTTCTGTTAACTTTGTTACACTCCCCATCTTTGTATAGAATTCTCAAGTTCTTATGCCAACTTCATATAACTAAACAACCTAGAAACTGGCCTTTGGCTCCAAAAAAACAGCAGGGAAGCTTGAACTAGGATTGATTCTGGAAAGCTATCCATACTGTATTTACTGATCATTAGTTAAATGCATTTCATGTATAAAAACCCATTTTTCTTTTCACAAAATGCTAGGGAAAAAAGCCTTACAGAGATTCTGTGTTGGATTAGAGGAAAATTGAATTCCTCTCATAACTGCTTCCCTGGTGTGTTGTCTCATATCCTAATTATCTGAAGGCAGACAGATTCTGAGATGCTTTTTACATTTGAAAGCAGTTGGCAATGCATAAAACATCTTTAAAAACTGCCTTGTGTTCACAAATCTCTTCTTGAGATCATTTGGTGCAGTTTTTTGGCATAAGATTTTCCATTACAGAAGACTTTTATTTCCATTTCCTTCTCATCAGGAGCTTTCCCAACATAGCGTGGACTGTGTATGGATTGATAGTTTAAAGATTAGGCTCTTACTTTGGGACCCTCTCAGAAACGATCCATGGCTATTGGATCTAGTTTCTGTCCCAGAGTGTTTCTCAATTACCCTTTAATATACAGCTTTGTAGTGGCATCGTATTTCAGACTCAGAAGATAAGTGAGCAAATCATCTCAGCAGCTCAGTGGGCTGGGGCAGCTAGGGACTGTTATTCCCTCAGGAGCATACATGTTTGCTTGTGGCATGTAAAAGGGACTATGTTTGGCTTAGTAGCAGCTGCTCCAGAGTTAAGGCTGTAAATGCATGTTCTTGCTCGTTCTCTTGTAAGCTTTGAAACCTTCTGTGTGAAGTGGTCTGGTAATTGGTAACAGTCACATATTGAGGAAGTCACCATTGCCAACTAGGATATGACACTGAATTGTACATCGGGGAAATTAATCTGTTCTTAGGGGTTGAATTACCCTGCTACATCACAGTGGGTAAGTAATTTCACATCCATACGACCATCTATAAAATAACGCTAATGATAAGAACTTAGGAGGAGTATTTTTGTTTGCACGAATAACCTTTACTTTCTCCATAATTATATTTTATTGAGAGCTTGCAAATTTACGTCTTTCGAAATTCTTGTGACAGGTTATTTGATTTTAAAATAATTATTTCAAATGGTTGTTTTTTCAGTAGATTAATTTGGGTTACAATGAAATCATAATTAGCTCAGTAGTAAACTATGGAAACAAGAAGTGTTGACTCCATAGATGAAAAACTGCTGGACCCCAATAGCTACTTCAAGGATTTTACTCTTGGATGCTGCTGGTCTTAGTAGCTGGTGTAACTGCTTTTCATGTCCAAGATGAACACAAAATGTTTTTCTTTTTTGTTCTTGCTCTGCACAGGTCTATGTTTAGAGTGGAAAAAATAACTTGCATCCTGATCCTCTTAGAAAGCAGTCGTTTCAAGATAGCTTACTTTCTTGGTACTGTGAAAAGATGCAATTTTTGCTGTGCTTTTTCTTAAATGGTGCTTAAATATTTATAGATAATACGATTCAGAAGTTGACCTTGATTGGCATACTATTCATTGAGTAGTAACTGCGTTGGTCTGAACTGTGCCTGGAGGAATATAGTTGCTTGAGTACGGTTACTTTGAAATAGGATTAGCAAGTGCTTGTAAACTCAGATCATTAGTGAAACTAGTCATCCT
>JAOWBP010002392.1:25659411-25701528 GCA_028571105.1 Tragopan temminckii | reverse complement strand
TTGCTTGAGTACGGTTACTTTGAAATAGGATTAGCAAGTGCTTGTAAACTCAGATCATTAGTGAAACTAGTCATCCTTGTTCTTTTCAGTACCAGTATGTGAACTTTTTTGCAAGAAGTGATTCATGAATACATTTAATGTTAAGTTAACAAGGGAAGAAGACTGGGACGCTGTACTGTAAGAGCTACAGTTGCCCAAGGGAGCTAGAAGGTGCTTCAAGAAACGCTTGATATTCCCCTCCAGTTTAGAATATAGAAAATAACTTAGATCTTTGATGGATGATGCTTCAAGATGGCCCTCTTTGTGATATAGGAAGGTCAGTTAGGGTGACTAGCAAGTCAAATCATAGAATTGCTCAGGTTGGAAAAAACCTTCAAGATAATCAAGTCCAACCGCAACCTAACCATACTACCCTAACACCACTAAATCATGTCCCTGAGCACCACATCCAAATGGTTTATAATATATATGAAAATACCTTTTGTTTTCATGGTGTTTACATTTAATTCCTCAGTTTTGACAGCTGATATGGTTTAGAAAATAAGCATATAAGATGTGAACAGCGGCTCTTTGTTGATAAGAATTAAACGATTCTCATTTTAAAAATAAAAAACTTAAATGTAAGTATTTGCTGAACAAGAGAAAGTGTTAGGTGTTTTACAGAAAGATGCCCTTTGCCTGTATACAAAAAATTTAGTTTGAAATCAGTAGTAGATGTGATGTAGCTGTGTAGCAAGACAATGCTGTTCCATTGTTTTTTATATCTCAGTGGCAGCAAAGCTGTCATTTCTGATTCCAAGTATCTTTTCTATTGTTATTTCCTGGTCTTCATTTGGAAATTATTGATAGTTGTACAGTATTTGCTTCAAAAGTTTGGTGTTTTTTTGTGCTAAGAATAGGAAAGTCTTCATTTGCACAGATGGAAATCTTCTGAAAACCTTTTTCTTCCAAATTCTTTTTTTTATTCCTGTAGGGAAAAAAGTTCTATAGATTTCTACCACCCCAAAGTTAAAAGTGCTCATCCAAAAGGGAGAATGGTTAGGTAGCTACGATACCTGGTAGTTATGTGTGGAGATAATTGCTAGGAATTGTAACTCTCTCTGTATGTGATTAAAGGGAGAGACCTGTGTTTTGGCTCTGATGTCACAAATATGAGATGGTATATACTATTGTAAGATGCTTTTCAAGTGACTGCTTCTGGCTGTTGAGGATTAGTGGCTGTCAACCCACTTTAGATTTGAAAGTTAATTTAGGCTTTTCAATCCACAGCTGAATAATTACTTTTTCTCTGCACTGGTAAAGTTAGTATCTTTATGAAAGATTTTCATTAAAATACTGTTCTGCTGTACTAAGTGATGAAATTCAACTCTGGAAAGTGCAGTTATTTGTGTGATGAATGAAATGAGGAAGTCACACGTGTGTGGGAAGTTTTATCTTAGGTAAATACGATTCTGTGACTGAGTTCAAAGGTTTGTGAGGACTGACTGCTTTTCTCTTTCAAGGCAGTTTTGTTGCTCCCTGTTAAATGATGTTTGCCATCGTTCTTGCATTGATCACACAGACATGCACACTCATACATGCACGCTTTCAAGTTTAATTTTCTTCAGCTTCTATTTGGCTCACAAAAAGAATAGATGGAGTTTCTGCCTCAGTAAATACAAGCAACTGTTAATGCAGTTGTAGTTTGAGAGCACTGATCCTCTTGCTGTACCTCTGTGTGGCGTCTGCTGAATGCTTTTGTGAGTGAATAATGATTATTTTTAACCTCTATGCTTCCGTTTGTGGAATGGTTAAATCCTGCTTTGTCTTAGCACTGCTACAAGATACTAATTCTACACGATGAGAAGCTGATACTGAGGGAACAGTAAAGACTTTCAAGATTCCCTGTTGTCACGGTTGAACTTTATAAGGTAACTAGCGGGCAGCTTTCTGACATTAGGGAACTTGAGAATTGAAGTTTCATGACTCTAAATTGTCATGAAAGACTCATAAAAGAGTCAGTCATTCTATTCACAGTCCAATCAATACAATGATTTTGCACCCCTTGCAAACAGTAAGTACGTTGCTGAATGATGCTTTTATTTTCAAACTCTCCAAACTTCTGCGGAAAGGCTATCTTTAAACTGACTTCATGGTGGCTAAGGTTTTTGCCACATATTGCCCAGGCAGACCCAAAAGAAAGAGTGGATTTTGAGAGGTGTTTTAAAAACGTATATGTTTTCAAACAAACATGGGAGAGGGGTAAATATATCTTCTTTACCTTATTATGGCTGCTGTGCGTGTTCTTAGGCAAGTAGTGTGAACGGTCACTTTTTTTAGTATAAAGTTACAGAAAACAATAAAAATATCCAAGATCAACAGGTGGCAGATGATCCAGAAATACAGTGCAGTCTGTCTGATTTATGGGTAGTTTACCCTCTAGTTATGACAGTAATCTAAAGCTTTCACTCCCCCATAAAACCCTAGAGAATGAGCAACAGTACGGATTCTTGGAGTTCTTCTGTGGCATATGCTGACCCTGCAGACTTGCTCAGATGCAGCTGAGTCCACTTATATTTCTGAACGTATAAGCAGATGTGTGTGTAATTGTGAAGTCCGTCACCTGTCAAGGAAGTTTTATGGGGATACTTCGAGACATACGTAGCAGCTACTTTTTATTTTATTACGGTGGTATCCATTGGATACACGGTGCTTTGGAAAACTAAGCTTTTATAAATAAATAAATGTGAAAGAACTGTGAAAGACCTTGATGGAAGCTTTTTGTTCCAAGGAGTTGGATGCATTTGGGGTTTGGAGTTCAGTGCTTATAGCTCAAGAAACAAGGTACCAAGTTGTGTTGTATCTTTTCCATTGCAGGAGTTATGTAAGAATTCCTTCTGCACGTGGTGATCGTTTACTGTATGATTCTTATAGTACTATTAAAGCATTAATGCAGCAAGATCCAAAAGAGAGACTGCTGAAAAAATAGATGAGGTTGTCCAGCTGTTCTGGCATAGAAGCTGCTCCTTAAATTTCAGACTGTGCTGTAAAGCACAGCCAGATGAATCTCTGGTGAACTTCCAGGGGACCTGGCAGATGCAGTGGACATGTAATTTGTTGGAGCTTAATTCAAGCAGTGCAGATAAGTTGCTTTTCTTGAGCAACCCAAGAATTATTGGCTGCTCTGCTTAGAAAATTAAGCTGCATATAACTTTGTATGCAGTCTTTATTGTTACTGAAAAGTTTTTGGTAGCTGTGAAGAATTTTGTTGCAAACGACATCCATATCTCATGGCTTTTGTCCTAACCTGGACAGTCAAACCTGCTCCTGGTAGTTATGTCTCTGCTTTGTTTAATCCTTGGGGTGCCTGCTCAAACACACAAGAGCGCACAAAGATCATTTGGAGCTGGAACTTGCCAGTAATAGAAATTTTGCACAAGCTCATGGACAGGATATAAATGAAATTGCAGCGACTCTTCACTTTCCTTAAACCTCTGAGTGCTACAGCTGTGGAGTATTAAGATATGATGCAGTTGATATGTTGTAGCATCTACTTTATGTTGAAATGCAAACTTGAGTGAAATACTGGATTTTTTATTTCTAATGATCTGTACTATACAGATCTGAAAGACTCACTTGAATTCAAATTCAACCTGTTGTCATGCACTTGAAGGAAGGATTTCACACTTTTGCTTTTGTTTGTCGTAGCAAATAATTGACATTTTTTTCATGCATTCCTTCTGATGGTTTTGGTTCTGTTTGTCTCACTGATGCTGTGACTCACCCATGTCTTTTGTACATCCTTCTCTTTCAAGAGTGACTTGTCTTCGTATTTAAAAATAGTATTGAATAACTTGCCTCAAAATTGATACCAGTGGTTGAGCTTCTTGTACTATGTTCCATCCCATTAAATATAGATATATTTTTCATACTATGTTTTTCAGTATGCAGAGGTTCGGATTTGTGTGTTTTTACTCTTTCCAGCCCTTTAAAATAGGGAGGAGTAAGCTCTTAGGACTACTAGAGGACCTGTCTGCAGCTGAGATTGAGTCTGATTTATCTGGCAGCCATCAGAGTTCAACCGTAGTCTCCAGAGCCAGCAAATCATTTGCTAGGGCTGGCACTGCTTCTTGGGTGGATGGTGTTAGACATGTTGTTTGGAAATCTGCAAAGTAATTATTCTGAGTCTCAGTGCAAAAATGTGAGTTGAAATAACATATGGCAGAGATCTACGGCTGTGCCTTATAATTTGCTGCTTGGCAATTTGCTTTCAGTATGGGCTACACATTTGTTTATAGTTTATGAATACTTTAAAGAGTGTACTTAAGCGCTCCAAAAATAACAACAGCAATAATAACAATAGTTGGACTATTCAAGTGTTTAAAGCCCCAGTCAAACCAATTGCTTGTTGAGCAGAACAAAGAAAATAGAATTCTTAAGTCTGTTTGCACTAAGTCTGCAGAACTTTTTATTTCCTTGCTTTACAGCATTCTTTTATGACTAAGGCTGTTTATTATATCAAAAGCAGCATTTGTTCTTTTAGCAAAACGTAAGACAATAATTAAAGTTTCATTTGATGTTTTATGCTTCTTTCTTGTACCTGGTAGGTGATCGCTGATCTACTATAGTGAGCCAAAAATGAGCTTCTGTTGTGATTTAGTAATCGTGCCTTGATTTTTTTGAAGTGTTATGCTGGAATGATGAATAATGCTCAAAATGTTGGCATCATAAACAGTCCAGCTTTATTTTAAATGTTGTCGTTGCTAGTTGTTGCTATTCAAGAGCTTGCAATCATTCTGCCAGAAATACTTTCTGTATGTCTCCTTTGCTGTATATGCAGAAAAGCATGGGTGCAGATGTACTTTTTGGTCATTTGCATGTTTAGCTTGGGATTTCAAAGCATGTTTTTAGTCTTGCAAACTTTGACGATGTGAGATTCGGAAAACCTGTGTTCTTTCCTTGCAGAGCTAACAGTTCTGAAAGATGGGTGGATTAAACCTTAGTATCTACTTGTCTTTTCAATGTAGGTGAAATTATATTTAAGTGTAATAGGATGCATTATGTCTTCTTACTGTATTAGAACTAAGAAATGAGTTTTGATCATTGAGTAACTGCAAGCAATGCAAAAATTGTATCTAATTTGCATGAAGACTTTAAAAGCAGATTTTCTTAAACCTCTTGGTTTGAAAGCTCTGTGAATGGCTTTTTGTTCTGCTTTAGTTTGCAACTGAGGAATTATATTTTTCTATGGATGAAAGTGTATGTGATTGTAGTGGTTTCAGATAATTAATTCTGATTCCTCTCTGCCTCTCGAAGCCTAAAAATCTTTCTTCCATTACAGCTGCCTTTCCTGAGAAAGCACTTGGGCGTGAAAGGCGTTACTGCATTTCTCAGCGTGTAAGAAAAATAAGAATCTCATTCAAGATCCAGCTTCTTGAGAAGAGAGAGAGTTGAATGGTAGCAATAGGCGTATGCTTGAAACTTACTGAATATAGTTTCCAAAATGTCCAAGCATAGAAGTGTATCACTACAGGTGTGCAACTGAATGCAATAGCATATTGTCTCCCCAGTGACAAATTGGGCTGCTGTACATATTCTGTACTTCTGTGACTGAAGTAGGGAGGTGTTCAAGTGAAAATGAAGATTTGATGTCGGAAGTAATCAGCCTTAGCCTACTTCTCTTGTTTAAGAACTTAAATTTGTGTAGTTCTGAAAATGAAGCCCTTTTTTCATACCAAAAAAAAGTGAAATGAAATTAGATCTTGCAAGTCTTATCCAAAAGTATTTCCAGCATCAGGTCTAGAATAGTTTATCAGACATTAGGAGGAGACAGTAAGAGAAAATATGTTGTAAAATGTGAATTTTGCCTCTGTTGTAAGTTGGCCCATATTCTCATCTCTCAGGAACATCTTTGTTGTGGTGGTCTTTCAATTGAGCAAAAGATAGCGTACCTTCACTCTCCTGTTTTTATCTGATCACTACTGTTTTTTGCTTTGCAGAATAAAAAGGTGTGATGTGAGATTCTTAAATCTGCTTTGCTGTGTGTCCTGACAGTTCGTGGAAGTGCAAAGCACAGGAAAGCAGAATCTGGCGAACAGCTGGCATGTTCTGTTACATTTATGGGTTTTTGTAAGATTGTCTGCCAGAAATGACCATTTCAGAAAAAGATGCTCAGAGAGAAGTCTTTGAACACACTTCTTGCAGAAACAAAGAGGTTGTTGATACTTGTCTTTTACAGAAAGTAGAAGATGTTGCAATATGAGCTGAAATCTTTGGCGCATCTTGAGACATCTCATGAAAGAAACAAAGCAGTTTCATTTGAGAACTACTTGAAACTTAAGATCAAAAGCTTAAGAAGAAAAATTGCCATAAACATATTTTGCTTTGGAGAAATTTTGTTACCTTTGTGTTGTTGGTAACTCTTAGAGTAAGGTTGATCCCGCAGGTTCTGCTTTGTAGTGACAGGCTTTAATATGAACAGAGCATTTCAACCAAAAAGCAAACTTGTTCCTATCAACAGTTGTTTTTTGTTTGTCATGGTTTCACACTGATGACCAGCTGAACTTCTCTCCCAGCTGCTGTTATACAGCAGTTTCTCATTTCTTGCATCCCTCTCTCCCAGAGGCATAACCAGCATCGCTCAGGGCTCAGCTCTGGCCAGCGGCAGGTCTGCTCTGGAGCCTGGTGCAGCGAGCTCTGCCAGTTCAGCCTCTGATTGTCTGTGGGTGAGTGTATGTATGGGAGAGGAAGAGGTGAGAAGCAGGCAGTTGGGATGATTTTGTTTTTACGGTATTTGTGGCGAAAATGATGTTTTCCTCCTCATCTCAACATATGCCCAAGTGCAAATGGAATGCGTGTGGTTGTGTTGCACCTAGACCTGTAGGAAAGAATAAGGATGAGAAAGAAAATGCCTGTTAAGATGTGTAAAACTTACTGACTTCAAAATGGTAAAATAAAAGCTATCTTACCATTACAGATATGCTCAGTGCATACACGGGGAACAGCAGCCTGCAGTTCAGATCTCATACAGTTAGTAATCTTTCTTTGTGTGCTGACATTAAAAAGCATTGCAAGATAAGCTGAGAGCTTTAAAATACTGGCTTTAAAAAAAAACCCACGAACTTGCAGCTGGAAAATGGAATGCTTGGAGCTAATTATTGTAGGTTTTGGGAGTCAGTTGGCTTCCAATTTCTGTTTTTTGGTTAAATGATTGCTTTTCCAATAGTGAAAAGTAATTGGTTCCATGTTTGGACCATGGATAGATTCCAAAAACAATTTTTAGTTTGTTCTAAATCTTGTCATTAATTTTATGGGGGGTTGGCTTTTTGTTTCTTTAGGAAACAGATAATACTGAAGAGTAAGATGCAACAAAGTTTAGATTTTTAGTCCCCTATTGGTCTCTTCATTTTTAGATCTGAATGTAGTCTAATGTCTAAACCAATTCTGATAAACTAGCGTTAAGCTCTGACATTTTGGGGTAGTTTGTGCTATATGGGTAATATTGATTTACGGTAGAAAGTCTTCCACTTTTGGGAACCTTCTGCATTGGGTCCTTTTGGAAAACAGATGCCTGTTATACTAGGGGACTGCAAATACTTTGGAGACCACAAGGAGCAGTGCTTTCTGTTGAAGTAGAAAGATAGACAGCACTTTAAAGTCAGAGAATAGAATGATGAGAAATTAAACCATCTTTTCATACTGATACAACCCTTACAGGTATTTGTGAAGTTATATATTTCATTTGATCGTTGAGTTCCATTACTGAGAAACGATTGGTTTGGAGGCAGCACTAAAGGTCTTGCGGGTAACAAAGTAGGAATCAGAGCCTTGAGGTTAAGCAGTTTCTCTTAGCTAAATACATCCAGGTAATTCTAGGCAGCTACTCTTGTCAGAAGGTTTGTCCCACTGCTAGAGCTACTCAGGACTTGTTTTTCTCAACTGTTTTACCCCATCTTAGGGTAAGGAAAGCAGCTCGTAAGACACAACTGTAAGAAGTGACTTAACTTTCAGTGGGCTCTGGAATGTTTTCTGTAACACAAACATGCAAATAATCAAATGAAAATCTGTCTGTAAGAAGTTAAGATTCTTTTCTCTGTGCTATATTGTTCAATTTTCTTTTTGTTTGTACATCACCAATCATTTCTGGGACGGACGGAGTAACAGGGCAAAGGAAATAAGGGACAGGAAAAAATAGACTGCAGAGGGTAAACTTTGATTGTTCCAATAGTAACAATTTTAATGTGCTTTGTTTTATAGCAAGGGTGGATCTTAAAGAAACAAAATTGTGCCCTTTTTGGATACAGTTTTATCACACTGCTTTATGGGTTCACGTGCCTGCACAGCACTTCATTTTGGCGCGTTGGCTCTTTATGTTAGTATCGGAAATACCTATTCCTTGTGTTATTGCAATACTAGGGCTACAGAAATTTATTTGACAAGTGGGAAAATGTCTACCCATTGTAATCATGTAACTTTATTTCCAGATCTTCAGTTCATTAGCCAACTTGGCTAAAACCTGTAAAATGTACCAATTCCATTCACTTTGAAGTTTTAGTAGCATCTCTGTTGTTGTTGGCAGCGTTTCCCCTGTTAATATTGTGTTCCCCTGAGAGAGCGTGTAGCTTGCGAGAGATCTTATTGGTATGCGGACAGTAATACTCCAGGCTTTGTACTGTTCTGTGTTGTGCTATAATATCTTTATGTTTATTTCCAGTTGACATCTAAATCGGTAACTTATTGGAGTTGCTTTTTTCCTTTAAGTGCCTGGTTTTCTTTTAGACCTCAGAAATAATGGATCCTGCATGTTACACATGGAAAAAATATTTTCTCAATGCAGAGATATTTTTGAATATTGAAATTACTTTAGTTGTCCTGAGGAGATGGTCCTTACCACTTCTTTCTCCGTAAGTTTTTCTTGTAAAAAAGAAATCTCTTGTGGACTGGCAGAAAGTGAGATGACAATAATACTTTTCTGTCTTATGAAATAGATTTGTGTAAAACAAGCTTGTGTTGCATAAGATTACAAAGAAGGAAAAATATATTCATTCATCACTTGCAGGAAGACTAAAACGCATGTACCATCTGTTTAGACTACAGTCTGTCTTTGTCTTTGTGAATTTTACATTGAGAACTTTTAATTGCACTACTAGCTACCGATTCAGTGTCACCTTTGGTAGTTTGCTCAAAAAAAAAAAAAGGGGGGGGGGAAGAGTGCTATATAGCTGCTATGTAGCTGCTACATAGCTCTGAGTTCTTATGTAGTTGTAGGTAGGGCATGAAATGTTAAGCTGCCAGTGAGAGTGCAGCTGAAGTGCTGCATTAATGTTATGAAAAGTGTGATTGTGCCTGTTTACCTTTGAGTTATTTTTAAGCTGTTTTGTCAGCCCTGTGGCTTCTGTTGCAAATCTCAGCAGGGAGTATTCATATGTTAAAAACAGTCTTAAGTCGCAGTGTCGGAGTAATCTCGCAATAAAATGGGATGCTTTCTTGCCAATTTGATATGAGAAAAGGCTTTTAGGGGCTTTGGTAAAGGTTTGGGAGCCAGTGCAGTGTTTTGGATCACCGTTTTCTTACTAACTCTTCCCTTTGTTGCATTTGATGGGCAAATTCTCAGGAATTATATTACTGTTACTTGTGAAAATCGACAAGCCATCTTTTTCTTCCCACTTAGAATGTTTTCTTGGTTGATTTGTAGATAAGGCTGTTGTCAGTACAGAATATTCTATCCTGTAGGTACTGGACAGAGGGTAAAAGCACAATCTGTTGCAGTTATGAGTGTCTGTTTCATCATTCAGTTGATCATATTTGAGCCTTTATATTTAGATGCAAATAGTACAAGGAAAGAATTGGACCATACCTAGTAAGGTTCAACAAATTAGGATTTCACACAAGGCATTGCTTGTTTCTGGAGCAGTAGTGAAAGCCAATAAAAGAAATTGGATGTCCCGAAGGAAAATTAGGCAGCATTTATTTGTTCTCTTACACTTAACTGTTGGTTTGTATTTCCTGTTCCTTGAATTTGTTACCTGGGTGCCTGGCCTTCCATTTCAGTGGAAACAAAATGAGGCTAACAAAATCAGTGCTAAAATAAAAACTGAAGCTAGAAACCTGCAGTGGAAGTTGCATTAATCAGAGATGAGTATAAATGCTGATGGATTCTGCTTCAAAATAAGTAGTTCCTTAATGTATGCATATCCACAATGTATAAAGAATTCAGTACATTCTGAATCAGTTTATTAGAGAGTTTTGTAAATTTTTGAGATGCTTCTATTTTCTTACAATAAAATTCTGGGTGCAGTTAATAAATCTTTCCAATAAAATGAGGAAACATTGTTTTATAGTGTAACCTTTTCCCTTTTATTTCCCTTTTTTTCTGTGTATTAATACACTCATATCTTTAGACCTTTCTCATGCAGAAGGTGAAATTTTGCCTGTTTTATGAGGCAAGAAAATGTTTTCTGCAGTCGGAAGAAAAGTTGCTTTTCCTCTGAAATACTTAAAAGCAGCTGTCAAACGTTAATTCTGCTTTTTGTTTGAGCTTTGCTTCAGGAGGTAGAAGCCCAGTTTGTTTAAATTGCGGATTTCCTTACTTAGCAACTGATTTTAGAACTGCTTCTTGTGGAAAGAGATGGGGCATTAATTATCAATTAAGAAGTAATTAATTTTAAACTCTGTTATTTGTCTAGGTTTTTAGCCCGTTTCTTGATGAAGATGGCAGCTAATAATGCAGTGCTGAACAGACTGGAACAGAAGGGTGCAGAGGCTGATCAAGTTATTGAATACCTCAAACAGCAAATTGCCCTGCTCAAAGAGAAAGCTAGTAAGGAATTCTCTCTTACAATAAACTTGTTAACCAGATGGTTAAAATGAAATGCTCATAGGAAAAAATTACAGAACACGAACTACTTCGTTAATGCTGTCAGCTCCTTAAGTTCTCCGAGATAAAGCTTGTAATAGTAGCACCTCTTCACTGCCTTGTGATTTGTGAGTTTTTTGAAGCTGCGTATTCTGAAATACAAAAGCATGGATGAAAGAATAACGACATAAACAGATTATGGTAATGTGATAGGAAACTTCTCATTTTTTAGGGGTGAAAGGCATTTGGGAATGATATGAGACTTATGCATTGGCATGCTTCTACTGCTGCTTTTCACCACTATGGGATTCTCTTGAGAGTATCATAGTGCCAAATTTGATAGTTTGTACAAATCAGCATCAGTGAATGAAGATGTTCCTTATTACAAACATCTTCAAACTTCTTTTAGTAGATTTCTTGGAATTTCCTCTTAGGAATCAATTTAGGAGACTGAAAAAGTAATATGTTGAAAGGCAACTCAAGTATATAGGTATTGTGGATTTTTTTAAAGCAAGTTTTAACCAGTGAAAAAGCGGATTCCTAACTACAGCTAGTAATATAATCTAAGGTTTTTTGATGCTTGGCTTTTTTTTTAACAAAAAATGCTTGGTTTTTTAACAAAACCTCTGTTTGCCAAGTGGTAAATGCTAATTATTTGAACCTACTGTTTTTAACATTGTGTGAACTTCTAGTCTTGCAGGCATCTCTCCGAGAAGAGAAGAAGCTCCGTGTGGAAAATGCAAAACTGAAGAAAGAAATAGAAGGGCTGAAACAGGAGCTGATTCAGGCTGAAATTCGTAATGGAGGTGGGGACAAAAGTCCTGTCTTCAGGCAACACAGATCTAGTTAGTTCTTAGATGTGTGTAGTTAGTTCCTAAGGGCATAAACTCTTTAGCAGGGTGTGTTGTGATAGGATGAGGGGAAATGGTTTCATACTAAAAGGGAAGATTTTGATAGGATATAAGAAAAGCGTTTTTCATGTTAAAGGTGGTGAAATGCGGGAGCAGATTGTCCAGAGAGATAGTAGTGGATGCCCTGTTCTTGAGACAGCCAAGGTCAGGCTGGAGAGGCTCTGAGCAACCTGATGGAGCTGTAGGTGTTACTATTCATTGCAGGGAAGTTGGCCAAATGGCGTTTATAGGTTCCTTCCAATTCAGATGATTCCGTGTCTTGTGCTATCTTCTTTTTCTTCTGGTATGTGTGTCTATGGCATCTCTTACAAACTCTGAATTTTCCTAGATTCAATGTCTGTTGCAAGGTACCTACTTCCACTGTTTTAGTAAGCTGCAAGCATGATAGGCGTATGTGCCAAATCTTTATCAGATGTGGAACTGCCTCTTTGCATGGTCTTTTCGAACATCATCTTTTATAATGAGTCCCAATCTTGAATGATGTCAGTAAGTACTTAAAATACTTTGAAAACTGATGAATATTTAACACTTTATAGTCTCATATTTGATCTATCCTGACTGAAATCCCTATAGAAAATTATGTAATTGTTCAACAAACAGATGGACAGTGACTTACTAGAAATCTGTGGAAATATAAAATTAGAAACTGTCTTGAATTTGTATCTAATGCTCTGGTAAGACCAGCCTTTCATTGCACTGGTTTTCCTTCTTTGCACTCTTCTGTTCAACTCAATTCAGCTCACATCATAATTCTGTATTAAAAAAGGGAGAAGTGAAAATGAAGCATTACATATGTGGCATATTTTCTTCAAAACTATTTTGAAATAAAGCCTCTTCCACCTTAAACAAGTGTTAGTATTTTTACCCAAACTGTCAGCGTTATAAATTGGGCAAGGTAGTACCCAATGTGGATGTATGCTGGCATTCATGACTTTTACTGCAAAACAACACATTAAGTTTTCAGAAAGTCTGGTGTTTTATAAATTCATGGTATTCTTTTTCTTCTTTTGAAAATAAAACCTTCACATGTACTAAACCAAATCATTAGTTCATATTTCTGTGATCTGTTATTCTGTATGTTACTTCATAAGTGGGTATGGTTTATTTGGCAAAATTTGTTTTACGCTTTAGAGTGAAGTCCTGAGGTGTGTAGTTCTTGTTTTTCAAGATGGGGTTATACTAAAGTAAAAAAGTAAGGAAATATTTTGCTTCACATACATTTGCATACATATTTTTTTAGTCTAGTTTTTCTAAAAGCTAGTAGGAATAAATTCAGATATTCTGTTTTGAATTAATTTTGTATGTTTTAGCTGTGTAAGTCTGAAGCATTTGAACAAAAAAAAAACAATCAGACAAATACTGAATGTTAAAAAAAATCCCTTAAGACTTTTAATTTCTCCGATTTTTGAGATACTGTCTTTCCACAAGGAACAATTGAGATGGCAAGTAGCTGTGCAGCAAAATTGGTGCAAATCATTTGTGTTGAAGAGAGCACAATGCTTCAGAAAAGTTATTAAATACTTATAAAGAAGTGTGTATGCAGAATGCAGAACTACAGTGACACAACATGTTTGTCAGTTGGTCATTAATGATAATTACACAGTGCAATGATGTGTTAAATGAGATCTTTGAAGAGTGTGAGGTAGAAGATATGGGTTTCTAATGCTTTATCTGATGAGATAGATAGTAAGGTGGGTAGCATTTTTCCCAATTTAAAAAAAATGTAGTCAAAGGCTTCATTCTTGACATCAGAATAAGTCATCAGAGTAATTGCATATACAGTGAGTTCTGTTGTTGGATTTGTAATGCACTTGACTGCTCAGTAGTTGTGAGTTTTGGGGTCGTTAAAGGAAAATTTTCACATCTCTACTTCTTCACTTATACTGGCAACTTAAAGTGTTGTGTTTCTCCGAATTTTAGCACCCTTCTAATTTATATGTTCTTAATTCTTAGTAAAACAGGTCGCAGTTCCTTCTGGTACAACTGATTCTACAGGTTCATTTTCAGAAGATGTTCCACAACCCACAGCAGTTGCATCATCTGGTTCCAAAGATCACATTAAAGGTGAAGATGAAGAAAAGAAAAAGAAGGAAAAAGTAGAAAAAAAAGGTATTTTGCTTTTTCTTAATTGCGATAGACATGAAAATTGTTGGATTTGTGGAAGTGCTTTTACATCCTTCTGGTAGTGGCAAAAAAATACGGCTCATAGTCACATGAAGAGTCATGTGCTAACTCTTAAAGTCTCAGAAGAACTTGTAGCTAACAAAGGCTGTTAAGGTGCAAGTTCTTACTTAAGTGAGATACACCAAATTTCTTTTAATATAACGGAACTCCCTTATTTAAAAAGTTACAACTATATTCATACAAACAGAAATAAGCCCCACCTCCCAAAACCAAACATAATTTATCTTTAATTACATATACCTGTAGTACACATAATTATATTTTGCTGTAAATGCTAGCACTTTCGATCATACATAAACTGCAATAGTTTTGAAGAGCTATTACTTAATTTAAACAAAAACAAAAATATAAAATGAAGAAAAAATCTTTTTTTCCCCAAATCTTTGAGCATGATATGATTTCATCCTTGTACTGGATTGATGATAATGTAATTTGCTTCTCTGGCCCCACTCACAGAAAGGAGAGTTTACTTCACATCAGTGAAGGGAATTTAGCTTATGGTGATAGCTAAGTTTTCTTGAATGTAAGAATAACAGACTTGCTTATTTCAACTTTTTAACATAACATGTTTTTTTTATAGCATACATATCATTGTTCATTCTAATCATGAACGTCATTCAAACAAGACAGTCCATTGTATAAACTGGACATAACATCCTTGTCACAAAAAAATTTCTAAGAAGTTGTGTGTAATACTGCTTCACTTCTGTTTTATGGTATACAGTGTATGTATAGGTGATAACAAACATCTGTGTTGTGACTGAGTAAATGCTGTTATCGGTGAAATTTCATAAGCTTTGAGCATACAATTGCAACAGTGTATTTGTATTTGTGGAACAAATAATGTCAGTTAAGGTCATTTGGAAGGGTTGCTTTGCAACTGTAACACTGCAGTTGCAGTGACTTAGAGCCAGCAGGAGCCTCAGGAGCAGCTGTTGAGCACTAGTGACCTTAGTACTTGTGTTTGTCTAGCTTTGAGTTTTTCGTGAAACACCAAGACAAAACTTAATGGTAATTACAAATTATTAAAACTACTCTTGGGCTTTCAGCGTGGCCTTTGGCAGAGAATACTTTGCATGTTAGCCATGTTTTAAGTCAGAATGACTTCTTTAAGAAAACAACTCTGCCTTAGGATGGCACTCGTAGTAACAATCTAAATGGGAAAGTGTAAGATGATTCTTTTCTGGAAACTAGTAACAGAGGTGCTAAATTTTACTGTTTATTTGCACTGTGCACTGAATTTATGCTTGATTCTGAGATGGTAGCTCACTTTTTCCTTGTAATTAGTAACATACATGACTTTATGCTATTTTCTTGAACATTTCTTGAATTAAATTTCAATAGGTGATAAGAAAGAGAAGAAACAGCAGCCAGCTGCTGGAAGTAGTGATTCAAAACCTGTAGATGTATCTCGTCTGGATCTTCGTGTTGGCTGCATTATTACTGCTGAAAAGCACCCAGATGCAGACTCGTTGTATGTTGAAAAGGTGGATGTTGGAGAAGCGAGCCCAAGAACCGTTGTCAGTGGTTTAGTGAAATATGTTCCCCTGGATCAGGTACTAACAATATCTGTCCATAAACCATGCTTTCCTGAAGTATCTTGTGATCATTGACTATTGTTTGTTAATAAGTGTGTTTTCATTCTGCTAAAAGATTTGAACAGTTAAAAACAAGAAGAGGTGAGAGTAGTCTTTAACATTAGCAAAAAAAAAAAAAAGTAGTACCCATTCCTCATGTCAGTTTTTCTCCTTACAGTGGTTCTGTCCTGGACTTTATTCTGACTCTATTTTGATACCTTTGGTATGCATTATACACCTAGGTTAAACAGATCTGACTCTTCTTTTAGGATCCCTAGTACATTGTGGACAGTCTGTAGTAATGTTTTCACCATCATCTAGACTTTTTTAAGCTTTGCTTTCCTTTTCTTGCCCACTGAAATGTTTTGCATGGAGGAAAAAAAAGAGTGAGTAAATTGTAGTTAACAGTCAGAACTAGCTGGTAGTGAGCAGCTTAAGCTGTGGAGTACAAAATGTGGATTTTTACTTCCTTGACAGGAAGCGAGTCTGCCTCTGTCAATTTGTCACTTGGTACACTATTGTGTTTGACAAACTGGGACACTAAGATAATGTTTTCCTTTGACACCTCCTCTAGAGAAAGGAGGAATTGACTGAAGGCTGCTTCTACATTCAAGTGCAACCTTGTTAATTAAAGAAACTTACACAGTAACTGGAATAACTTGTCATAAAGGAATTGATCTTACTTTGGAAAAGCTAGGTTTTCTCAAGTGCCTTTTCAATTTCTATTCACAGCCTCTCCTCACAGTGAGACTGCAAATGAAGAAGGCAGTTAAAATTGTGTTGTGGTTTTTATGATACAGGAAGTTATTGAACTGAACAAAACAGTGCAATAACTGTTCTGCACTCATCACCTATTAGTGTCCAGTTAATGAATTTGCGATGGGCACAAATTCAAATTGCTCATTTTCAGCAGTCTGCTTTTAAAAAGGCACTTAAAAAAAAAGAAATATTTTTTCTAAATGAGCTTATGAATTTGAAGTGTACAAAATGCAGCAACAGTAGCAGTTCCTTTTATGTTGATTTCTGTCTGTAAAAATAATCCATGAATATTAATAGAGAATTAGGTGTCATTCTTGCACATTCAGTGGGAATAATTTGGATGTCTGCTTTTAATTTTGGTAAATCTCTTAGTATATCCTCTGGGGCAAGCTTCCATCTCATTGTATTTTTGCAGTATTCAGAATGTCAAGCCCTGGCTTGTGACTACTGCCATATATTTAAATAGAAATGTATACATCAGATATAGTGCTGGAAAAATACTTCACCAAAAGTTCAGCTGTTTATAGTTGTAATGATTGATATCACAGTACAGCAGTATTTGAGGCTGTGTCATCTGATTTTGCTTCTCTTTAGAAAGAGCAGTGTGTTTATTCGTAAACTTTTCAATCTGCAGTGTAAGTTATTTATGGATAGGAAAATGTCTTGCATGCCCACTTAATATGCAGTACAGTGTGTTTTTGTGCACCATTGCTGGTGAAACCAGGTCGAAAGTTGCACCCTCTGGTAGCATGTATAGAATGAGTCATCAGTAATAGGTGTATGGTACATAAATGTGAAGTAGACCATGCCAATTGTGGGCTTTTTGAACAGTAGCTGGGGACAGCTCAAGATTCTGAGACATTTGCAGAAGTTGGTGGCTTTTTTGCCACTACTTTTACTTTCTGAAGTGGATCTCCGTGTGCTCCTACCAATAAGATCCATTTCAGGTAATCATTCTTGAAATTCACACAATTCTTAAATAAACTTGTTTATTTTTATTTTTCTTTCCTGTTCTGAAATCCCCTTAGACCTAAGAACCTCACATCAGTGATCAGAAGTGAAGGACTAAGGATGCAGAGCAATTATATTAAACTTAGGAGAAAAAAAAGAAGAGGAGTAATAAATTCAGGGCTTTTTGTTGCTACAGACATTGAAGATCGCTCTGGTTTTAAAGCGATCTGTACTAGTTTTATATTTACTAGCTTGTCTGTCATACTATCTTGTTTTGAGATAGAAGGATATTTGACAGTGATTATACAGCTAACTTCAAGGATTATGTAAGAAAATGAGCAATTAAGTACTTTAAGGATGCACTCTTGGCATTTCTGTATGGTAAATCTCGGAATTGACTTTTCCCTCTTTTAGTTCAGTTTTCTTCCATGTTTCCTGCTTCATTCTACCAGCATATTGGAAAAGTGAGCTGTTTTACTGCGAACATGAAGTAGCTGCGTGTCCAGCCACAGAAACAGACTTAGTCCTGTTACAATTTCTCAGCAGTCTAGTTAGTTTTGAAGTTTCTGTATTTCTGAAACAAAAGGACTATGCATTTAGCAAGTCAGCTAAAATAACATTCAGATTTCCTCTTTTTGTTATTGTCAGCTTGTTTTATATCCAAGCACTTTATCAAGCCCCCTGTTGATACAAACATGCTTCTGTTTGTGTCATTTTTAAGAGTAGAGAGTTTTTAGCTTTTTTAGAGTTTGTGCTCTCTTATTTTCAAATAGAATTTTTCTAGAAAAAAAAAAAACACCACGTGGGCAAAGAGACACACATTTACTGTTGTTGTTTAATGTGGCAAGCAGCTAAAAACCACACAGCCTCTCGCTTGTTTCCCCCACTGCCATCATGCCCCAATGGGATGGAGGTGAGAATTGGTGGAGTGGGGGGGAAAAGGGAAGGAGAAAAGAAAAATAGAACTTGTGGGTTGAGGTAAAAGCTATTTACTGTTTACAGAAAAGGAAGAGAGAAATGATAGTAATGATAATAACAGCGTGTGTGTGTATTTACAAAACAAGTGATACACAAGCAGTTCCTCAACACCTGCCAACCAGTGCCCAGCCAGTCTCCAAGCAGCCACTGCCCCCCTGGGCAACTCCCCTCAGTCTTACTGTTCTTTCACAAGATACCATGTGGTATGGAGTATCCCTTTGACCAGTTTATGTCAGTTGTCTTGTTGCTATCCCCTCTCAGTTCCTTGTGCTCCCCCAGCCCCCTTGATGGCATGACAGTATGAGAACTTGAAAAACTGAAATGTTCTTAGCTGTGTGCAGCACTGCTCAGCAACAACTAGAAGATTGGTGTGTTATCATTGTTTTTCTCTTAAAGCCAAAACACAACATCATACCAGGCACTGTGAAGAAAATCAGCTCTGCCTCAGCTGAAACCAGGACAACTGTTTGTCTTCTTCACCTGCCTTTCAGTAAAGCTGTGTTTGTAATAGGACTTTTTACATACTTAACGGGAAAGTGAGTCAGGTTTCTTCTCATTTTCTCCCTACCCAATCTTATCTATCAGAAAGTCCTCCAGTTTATTTTGTGCTTGTTTTTTGTTTCTCAACCTTTTCTACATTTCAAGCTTCTGCATACTTAAACTGGTTTAAGTGAATTTTCTTAGTGAAATAGTATGTTTTTTTTATTGATTTGCCCCTCTCTATAAATTCCAAATCCATTCACAATATAAGGTTATATTACAGTTCTTACAAAGGTCTCCATGTATTACAGCACTTTTTTTCTTAGACAAATTAAAGCTTTTGCATTGTTAGAATGTACTTATTTAGTCTGATTTCTATTTTTTTCCTCTACACACATGATTTTATTTTTCTGTAGACAGTTTAAAAATTGAGCCATTTGTGATTTAAAAAAAAAAAAGCAAAAGGAAACCACATTAAATAGCAGTGTTATGGTTTTGGCTGATCATCTTGTTTTTTGTTGTCGTATAAAATGACTGTATGAATCTTGTTGTTTTTCTTACCATTTATCCATGAAATCTTTTGTTGCAGTACACTGAGAGTGTACTGAAGTGGTGATTTAGGTCAAGAAAAGATGGAATGTGGGTGAAATGGTTTTATCTGGTGTTTGGATTTCTGTATTGCACACTTTGTACGTTCTTTATAAGTGAGGCAGTTCACCCTTTACTCCATCTTGAATGTTCACAACTAACCCTTGAGCAGTTTAGGTGTTCTTACTAGTGTGCAGACATGAAAATTGTGTGTGTTTTGTGCTTCCCTTGTGTATGTTGAAGTATCTTCACTGTAATTCTTTTGTTAGAATGAAATTAGTCATTTCCTCCCTCTCCCCACTACCCCAAAATGCCAGAGCATGTGGCACTTAAATACTCACATCTTTCTGTTTTCCTTCCCCAAGATGCAGAATCGGATGGCAGTACTGCTCTGTAACTTGAAGCCTGCAAAGATGAGAGGAGTAGTATCTCAAGCAATGGTGATGTGTGCCAGCTCCCCAGAAAAAGTGGAAATTCTGGCTCCCCCACCCGGAGCAGTAGCTGGGGACAGAATCACTTTTGAAGGTTTTTCAGGTAAGCAGTGGGTATTTGGGAAATAAGGAAATTGGAGGAAATAGGAGACAGATCACATTTGCAAAGGTGACATCACTTCTAAAGCAGAGAAAGCAATATTTTAAAGCTGGTTGCATTTTGGTTGAAACCATCAGAACTAAAATAAAAAGAACTCTTTATTAGCATGCTAGAATTGTGTAATTGAAGGACTGAAAATATTCAACCAAAAGAGAGTGCATTGAGAATGCAGGGGAGTACTCCTAAAAGTGATGAGTGCTGTAGTATTAAAATTATTCAGTTTCTTAAAAGTTAGTCTTAACAAGTGTTTCTGTTTTGCATATGTTTGAGCAAACACATTTGCTTGTTGCAATTAGCAAATGTAAAGCATGGAAATTAACTTGCCCAGTGTCTCAGTTTGTTTCTGACTCCAGGCCCTACCTCTAGAGAAAGTGTCATAGCTTTGTTGCTCAAAATGTACTTTTACATGTGAAGGATTGTACTTTTTTTCAACATACAAATATATCGACCTCATTACTAAAACTGATGCTTGTTTTAAAAAAAAATAAATAAAATTATTTCGGTTGGCATATGATGATGAAAGCAATGTTCTATCCAGCTTCTTAGGAAATGGGAGAAAGCTCAGTTTTCTTTGATTAAATGCTATGTTTGAAAATAGCTGAAGTATACTTTGTTTACTAAGAGTATCAATCTTGGAAATGAAAAATGCTGCCTGTTTTAGAAAGACATGAAACTTGCTAGTTGAGATGCAAAACTGGTTAAGCTGGTTGCATATAATGCGCACTAAATTTTGAGAGGCTACAGTAGTTGCAATGGCTAAATAGTAGGAATACCCATTCGGGGCTGTAGAGTAAACCCTGCTAATGGATAAACACTACTATGTCAAATGTCATTTAATATCACTTCTCAATTGCAGTGATATTCTGCGTACAGTTCGTAACTCTGCTAAAATTGCAATAATTTATGTTCTGATGTAAATTTTAAGAGTTGTTTTGAAGTGTAAACAGAGTCATTAAAATGAAAATAGTAAGGGCATCTAGGTCTGATTCTGGTTTGAAGTATGAAAGCTTATGAAGCAACTGGAGCAGCAGCAACAGTAATGCAGCTGAAACACAGCTGTCTATCAAGCACACTGCAATCAATGTGTTTTTTAAACCTACTATCCACCATACAAAGTATTAATGAGAAATAAGCTAATTTTCCTGTTGATTTTTTGTTAAAGAAATAGTGGCTTGTTTCTTCAGAGATATTAACAATTAGTTTGAAGCTTGAGAGTTTTCCTAAAATCACTTTGTTTTAAGGGAGGAAAGATTTGCTAACTAATGCTGTGGTCTGGAGAAGTACTCTTGGCTTACTTAATGTCACTGTCCTCAGGGGAACTTTAACACCATTTTGTACTCTAATCATGAATCTTCAAGATCTGTTGGGTCTTTCCTGTATTAAGAACTTTACCAAATTTATACCAAACACGAGTGGAAAAGATCTGACTCATATAAGCCTGAGAAAAATTATTCACTTGTCGGTAAACTATGTACTCCCACACAGGAATTGCTGTGTGAAAGCAATTATAGGAGCTTTCAAAGCTAACTAAGGAATCTTGCTGGTACCAGTATAATTGATGCTTTGGCAAAATTCTTAAATGCAAAAATGCCACGGGAACCACAAGTTATTAGTAAGTTATTTGATATTAGTTCTGGTCTAAGAATCTAGCATTTTGATCAATATCTAGCTCTTAGAAAAAAATAAAAAGGTGCTAAAACTGGAGTGCAGTGCATAGTCTGTATTCAGTAGGTTTCTTTAACTATGCTATATCTATATGGATACAATTGTGTGATTATATTCCATAGCAGGGTGAGCAGTATTAACATTTCATAAGGCCATTTCACAGGTGAGCTGTTACAGTGTGAAGAGGTTTCTTGCTTATTATGGTAATTTCTTCTGTAGCATTTAAACTGTTAGACCCAATGTCACATTCAGCAAAAATTGAGCCCTTTTATTTGGTTCTTTTTTATTTTATAGTGTGAAGCTCATTAGGCCATTGCAAGTTGGAATTCAATTTTTAGAAACCCTTCTAATGAATATTCTTGGGAGGGAAGAAAATGCAATGAGGGGAAAGCTTAGAAAAACGCACAGCTTAAAACTCAAGTAGTATTTACAATTGGTGCCTATACTGATCTAATATGAGCTCACCACAGATCCCAAGAGTTGATATGACATTACAAATAAACTTATTAAAATCCAAAATGTTTTTTTATAGTAAAGGCCAGATTTTGTTCTTAATGGGAAAAACTTTCTGTATTTGACAAAGGAAGGAAATGCCCAATGGGTCGTTTAACATACAATTTAATGGTTTTTATTAGCTTGTATGCATTCACTGTGGTCTAAGTCCATCTTTATGAACTTAAATATTGAACAGAATATTAATTTTTGCAAAAATGCGCATTTAGCTCCAAGCACCAGGTTATTTATTCTGTTTTTCCTCTAAAACATTACAGGCACTACAGTTGAGAAGTAACTTGAATACAATTAGCAAATTCTACTTACACGACAATAGCCTGCTTAACACAGAAGTAGGTCTGGTGTGCTTCTCTTACAGAGTTGCAGGTATAGAAGCTACAGAAGTTAGAGCTGTCTACAAGCTGAGGTAACTTAGTATTACAAGATTTGAGAACAGGAGTAGGTTGCATCACTGAAAACATTTAAAGAAGAAAATAAGAGAGGTTGGAATTAATGTGATTTGTTGACTTACGTTGGTCAGAAGCCACTGAAGAAACTAAACACATACACCTTGTGCTATAAGGCAATGGGGTTTTTCTCTTCCAGGGGACACTGAGTAGTGGGAGAAGGAAGTATTTGACATTATGCTTACACAGAGAGCTTGTCATTTGCCCATAGGAACTTCTGGCTCCCCTGAGATAATCTCAGAGAGGGTATATTATCTAGGATTGGTGGTTTGATTTTTGTGTTCTTGGTTTTTTTAAATGTATTTCTCACCTATAAGGGCACCTGCCAAATTCCTTTGATATAAGTTCTAAAAATACATTAATTTCTATAATTAAGATATAGATAAAGCTGTGTCTTATTAAGCAATATATTGCTCTACATTATGTTATGGTCTGCATCTGCTTAATTCTTAGAAATCCTTTTGCTTTTAGGTAAATTTTATAAATCAACAGCCAGCAATGGTTTGATTTCTTTAGACAGGAGTTAAGGTCTGCTACTTACAGTACTTTTTCCTCTGAAAGACCATCATTTTGGGAGATGATCTGGATACAGATTCTAAGCGGTCCCTAACTAAAATTAAAGCTTTTGTTTTGAGACTCACAGGTAATATGTCTTTCCCTTAAAAATTTGTACAGAGATTCTATGTGAGCTCTCACTAATGTGTGCTCACATAGAGCTCTTACTATTTCTTATGTGTTGTGTGCTATTAGTTTATTCTTTGTTTTGAAACAGGAGATCCTGAGAAGGAACTTAATCCCAAGAAGAAGATTTGGGAGCAAATCCAACCTGATCTTCATACCAATGACCAGTGTGTTGCTACATACAAAGGAGTTCCATTTGAAGTGAAAGGAAAAGGAGTCTGCAGGGCAGAGACCATGGCAAACAGCGGAATTAAATAAATGATTATTAACTGCTTGTTCAGATGTTGAAATGGAAAGTAACACGAGCACAATAAAAAACATGAATATATAACCCTCTGAAATGCATGTCTAATATCTTTTTTTTTGTTTGATTCCTTTCCCAGAGATGCATAATGTTACACCTGTAACACTAACAATTCACTCATCTCCATATTGACTCTTTGAGGTTGTGTTCTGTGCAGTCAATAACTACTCAGTGGTTAATTACCAAGGCTCATTCATGGAAGGACTAAAGGCTGATGATCGTATTTTCTAGATAACTGAAAAGTTAAGAGGATCCATGAAGCAAGAGCATCTCAATAAGGAAAACTTTCTGCCCTATTTCTTGTGTGCTAACCTTAGTGCTAACAGTTAGTCAGAAGACTGCAGCTGTTTTCATTCTGATCATCTTTCAGCGCTTTCAGTCCTCTTAAGCATTTTTCAGATATATTATAAACTTCTGCAACTTTGTTTTTTGGCTGTGTTTTCTGAGTAGTCTGCAGATGGTTGTAATGGGAGTATTAAACTATGGCTCCTTATACCCCAGAATATGCGAAAAAACATATCAAATATGTTGCTTTGCTAAAATAGTTTTGGAGTTTCACCTTTTCCACCTCAATAGTTCCTTCCTAGTGAGGGAGATTACTAATTAAGGATGAGTAGCTAACAGATTGTCAAGAAAATGTAGTCAGATATGAAAGAGTTGGTTTTCAGTGCTCAAAACACATATCTTTTTCCATTTTAATGTATATTTTGAATAATATTTTGTACAAAATATGCTTTGATTTTTTTAAGAAATTGCTTCTTTTAGGTTTTATTTGAATTATTCCATAATAATGTATTTAAAACAGGCACAACTACTATGGTGATATCATTAAATTGCTCCTTTTTAACTCTTGCCTTTCAATAATCTGAAAATAACCATTGCAGATCAATTCACAATAAAACTTGAAAAGTAACTATTTAGAAATGCTTCACATGTTTCAGCATGTACTATTTAATTAACTATCTACTGTCTAACTACTCACATGGTAAGCATTTCTCTAACCACTGATGTAAGAAACTGACCCAACCTGAATTTCATAGGCTTTGAACTTATATAGTAAGCTGGGAGATAAAAATAAAAAATAAAAAAATAAAAAAATCCAAGTGGTAATGATACAAGACTAAAAGAAACCAAACACAAAAGAAAGAATTAACAGATATCTCTATCAGATGAGTTCTGTATGTGCCTATACAGTTAACTGCTAATTTTTCATGTATCTGGGAATAAGTAGCAGAAATTAAGTTATTCTAAGTGTGCCAAATAGCATTAAGCATGTGGGGAGCTATTTTAACTGCCCTGTAAACTTTGTGTCCAGTAATATCTTATTAAAATACTTGAAGTTCAAAAATTTCAGTTTTAACCTTTGAATCAAAGTAAAAACAAAAAACAAAAAAAAAAAAAAACAAAAAAAACCAACACCTTTATAGTAGATAAATGTTAAGTTTTAATACTGGAAGGCTTTTTTAATGTGCTGTTTTTTTCTTCCAGATCTGTGTTCTGTATGAAATGCAATTTACAATAGGGTGTAGCGTAAAATCTTATTGCTGACTGCACTTGTATCAGGAGCATGACTTAGAGCACTAGCTTGTTCTTGTGTGGTTGAAACTAGGATTCTGGATTCAGTCGTTTGAGGTACTCTATGAAGGGGATATAGTTTGGTAATCTGAAGAGAGATTTCCAATTGTATGTTCAGGGGTATTTGGTAGGGATCTTGAAGATTCAAATTGCTGTCTTATCTACTGTTTTATTAGATGTTATGTAGCGTAGAAAATAGACAAATGAGCATCTGAAAGCTAATTTTATTCCTTGTCATGTTTAAGTAGTACTCGATAATTATTTTGTCTTATAAAATTCAAGAGCTTTCTTAAGATAGCAGCTCTTTCCTCTTTAATTATGCTCTTCTGGTTGTCTAGGAAAACATATTTGTTCTGTACTGAGCTCAGTAGTGACAACAGGGTACTTGAAGCTTTGTGCAAATATGCTTCCTCACTGAATCCAGCTTCTTCTGCCTTGTCTGCGTGAGTAAGTAAAACTGCAGTGAAATCCTTCCATGTGGGACCTAGAAGTTCCTGTAATGAAAAGAAACCTCAAATAATTGTCTTTTCTCATTCATTTTTTCTACTTCCACCACATAATTATGTATTAACTGATCAGCTTATGTTTTGGTTCTGGCAGTAATCCAATTTATGCTATCTGAGTTGCTGAAATCTCTGGGGATTTTGACCTTTAAAGACCTTGGCATCCCCTTCTAGTGGAAATAGGTGGCCGTGCAGTGGTAACAGTTGACCTGTTCTGCAGCTGTCAGAGTTTCTTCAGTTAAAAGTGTCCACATATAAATAATGAAAATTGTTGTTTAGCTACATCACACATCATCAGAAATAATATGTAAAATTCAAGTAGCTTACATTATTTTCTACATACAAATACTTGTACACTATCTTTAAGCTCTTTGAAAAAAGATTTCTAAATCACCTTGCAGTGAATAAATAATTTTATGTAATGCTGATTTCAATAACAGCTGTATCTTAAACTGAACTGTCCTTGGCAGCACAGGAATAATGACAGAATTTCTTTGACTACAGTTGTTCATTTGATGGAAGGGAACGGGGAAAACAAGGTGGCTTTTTGTCAGTATGAAAGAAAGTAATATGAGTAAGAGATAGGGCTCTAAGTTACAATTGTGAAAGAATTAGCAACTTCAGTGCAATCATGCAAACACCTGTCTGTGAAAGGAGAAGTATTGTATCAAGTCCACCTTATAGTTATTTCAAAAACTCTGTAAACTAGAAGTTTAAATGCATAAAACTGTTTTAAAGGATATCTTTGTATTCCCAAAATAAGCAAGGAGTTAGACAAAGGATTATGTTATATTAATAGTGATTAATCTGTTTTAGATGTTAGGGATGAGAAAAAAATAAGCTGCAAAATAAACTTTATTTTGGTGTAGGCTGTCTGTGGAAGAGTTGAGAGGCTAGTTTTAGAGGAAGAGTGGTGCCTTTAATTATCTGAGGACTCATAAGTCAGTGCTAATATTAGTTATGAGATCAGTATCTGCCATTCTCCTGATACATTAGACTACTGGATTAAAAAATGGAGACTTAAATGCCAGTAGGCTTCTGTGTGCATTACTGATAGACCATCCCTAATACGTAGAGGATTATTGTGAGAACTTCTTATTGCTGTAAGTGTAGTCCTCATGGTAGTTTCTTCCTGGAATGGCATACTGAAACGCAACCATTGTTGTTCATAATCCCAGCACTTGGACAACTGTTCTGCCCCATTTGTTTGTGGCTGATGAAATCATAGCATGATAGCCTTTTAAAGAGATAATAATTTAAATAAGTTAAAATTAAGAAACAAGGAAGTGTTTTCTTACTGTTTTGGTTTTAACATGTTTTATTTAATCTCCACTAGGGATTTTTAAAGCTCCATTAAAGGAGAAGGGTACAGGGGCATCTCCTAGGCTTTTAACGGCCACGTGGCCTTGATCCAAAACAATCTCAAGATGATTTTTCATTGGCTTAAAGTAAAAGTTCTAGATGAAAGTGTTGATTACTCTTAAATAACATGAAGTTTAGAGAAATGAAGAAGTATACATGTATAAAGAAGGGTAACAATGAGAAGAAATCCATACGGATTCCACTGAAGGCAAAGACATTCATTATCAGTGTCACCTCTTCCCATAAATCTTACCTAATTCCAAAAATTTTCTTCCACATAGATTCAAAATATTTGCTTCAAGTGAGTAATGCTAGAAGATTTCCTTTGCCAGAATAAATCTGTTAACTTCTTGAATTTTTTTCCCCTTGAATAGATACAGCATTAGTTATGGTGACTTCCTGCATGATTTTGGACCTATTATTCTCTGCTTTGGGTTGTGCTCTATCCTCTGCAGACCGCAGGGGAGTGAAGCAACCGAATTTTTACTTCAAATAGCATGCCTCTTCAACAAGTTAGAAGTGTCATAGTAAACCTTTAACTAATTTCTATGAGAGAAGCTTACTTTGACAGGTAAATTTGATTCCAAAACTATAGTGTTGAATCCAACTACAGCATAGCAGTTCTTGCTGTAGTTCTTTTCTCAGGCTCAGTGTGGTATGTGTAATGATGGTGTACATTGTTAGAACTATGAATGTAATTACATGTGTATTTCAGCTGGTGGATTGGAAGGTGTTCCAATTTTTAGCTGCACTTCTCTAATTCATATTCTGCAGTCAACGCCTCCATAGTTACTTTTAACCAAAGACAAAAAAAGTTGCTGTTACAATAGGAGCTTTTATTTATTTCTTACCTGGATGAACTGAATTGTTTGATCGTTTTCATCTGGACACAGAGGCAAGTCAGCCCTCAGGACTAGAAGAGCAAGATGCAGACCTTCTTCCCTGAAGTGGTGAGCCAGGGCAGATCTCACTGTGTGTTTCACCTGCTCTTTGCTCAGGCTGCTGTGAGGGTAGCTTGGAGTGTCAAGTACCCGAACACGGAGAACTAGCTCACAGCCATTTCTTCGTGTAATCCCCAAAATACGGCAGCTGTACCCAAGGCTGCAACAAGTGGTCACTGAGCTTGGGGAAAGATGGCTTTCAAAGTCCAAGCTGCCTAGCAGGCTGTTCCCAGCAGCACTTTTGCCAGTCTGAGTTCTTCCAAGGACAACAAGGTTGATTGTCATCTCGCTGCTGTCTGCCATTGTCTTTGTTTTTTATCTGCAAACCTGTCATTAAGTGAAGATGGAATAACATGAGCTGTTTTAGACAACTTAAACAATCCAGCAAAATTGTAAGAATTCAGTCTCTTGAGTGCCTTCCCTTGCCTGAAATCTCTAAGGAGTGTATGCTCTAAACGTTCAGTGCAGCACATTCATACCTCTGATCCAGGATCTTTGGTGTCCTTCTCCAGTCTCCTGCTCAGAAGAAGCAAGACCCCCTGGCAGTTCTCACAACAAGGAGAGCAGTCTGATAGGCTGTGCTTCTGCACTGATGGAGGCTGAAGAGCTGGGAAAGAGTCAGGTTTCAGAAGAGATATAGGAACATCGTGAAGCAAACAAAGCTTAGGATGGGCAAAAAGAAGAGGGGAAAGGAGCTGTGAAACAACTGTGGAAAATGCAGAAGAATGTGATGAAAAAGGAGGAAAACTAGGGAGGGAAGAAGTTACAGTAGTAATAACTGCTGTTACTAGATGACTGTAAATCTTTACCTGTTTTTTTTTGAGGGGCTGAGGTGGGAGGTGAAGATAGTATGGGAGAAGTAGCTTTTAAAGGAGTGCTTCTGCAGCAGAGTACAGCTTAGAAGATCTTTTGTCAGCTTCTACTAAAACTGCAATAGATAATGATCCAAAAGGGTGTTCTGATATGGGCAAATGTAGGAAGTATGCCTTAATAAAAGAAGCAGGAACAACAGTGAAGCTAGTTAATGCTGCAGACTCAGTCTCTAAATTTAGACTCTAGACATTGGAAATATATGTTATCATATAGACTTCTATAGCACAGTGGGGAAGAAGAGTGTAGGCTAGTGGTTGGAGAAGGGAAATGACTTCACAAATAAGCATCTTATTTTCTTCTTTTCTGTATTTATCTAATGGATTTCAGTGCACATAAATTGTCTCAGAGGAGTACTGGTTGACGAAACACATTCTGGTGTTTCAGATGAAAAAGGGATGGGTGAATAAGCAGCTTGTTTTATCAGTGATGTTGAACTCAGTGTGTTGTGTGTTGATTGGTTGCTTTTTAATACACTGTGCTTATGTACATGGAGATTGTCTGCAATTAATTTATTCAGATTTTTGTCTGAGCAGATCAGTGATTCTCCTTCCTATTAAGTCCGTGCCTAAATCAGTCTCCTGAAGTAACTCCAGTAGAAAGCCAAACATGCAAGAACTATTAAGTTAAAATATTAATTTTGTTATAGACAACACTGAGTTCTGTACATGATCTTTCTTGGAGCATTTGGCATTTTTTATGGAACTTTCCATTTTCACTTCCCTTTTAATTTTAAGAATACCTGTCTATTCTCTTTAAAAAAGACACTTTATGAAGTTATTGTTATCGGTTTATTCATCGATCTAAATGGGAATTGTATTCATCTTCTGTAACACAATAACATTAGATGGAGGACATGAATTTACACATTCCTTCCTTCTACCTCTTTCTCCCCACTGTCATAACCAAGGATTTTTGTTCTTTTTTTCCTATATGCAAACTATACTTAAACGCTTAGGTTAATTTCATAGTTTGTCGCTTACCTTATATTTTCTGAAAGTCTTTTTTTTATTCAAGCTTCATTCATAAACCGTGTGTGCTGAGCAAGAAGTTCATACATGAACTTTGAAACTTACAGCAGCAACGTACCATGCTGAGACTGTTACGTATGCATTAATCTGGTTAATCTATTACTGATAGATCCTCATTCAATTTGTTGTGTTTGGTCAGTACTTAGCACTGTCTGATGCAAATACAGTTTTCTATATAAAGTGGGTATTTTTGAAAGTTGCTTAATTTCTACTAGCAGTTTAATGGGAGAGTGATAATGGAGGTAGTAGGTTATTTTGTGTTTCATGTTCTTGAATGTGTACATATATGTACGTGAAGAGTATGCTTTCTTTTATTCTTATAATGAATTAATAGCTGCAATATTTTCAAAATACAGTGTAAACTTTATACAGATGTAAAGTTATTTTTCTAAAAGGGTAGATTAAAATAATCTGAAAATAGATAAAAGCACAGAAGTCATTTGTGAATCTGGAAGAAACTTGAAGAAGACTGGCACCAGTGTCAGTCGTGTTCATTTGCTGGCTAGATAAATGTAATCCTTTCTTTGATCACACACTATGCTTGCTATGATTTGCTTGCAAGCATAATTCTCTGCCATGCTATAGTAGTACTAAAAGCGAAGGTAAAAAAAAATATCCCGGAAAAGACCTATCACTTACTTTTTAGGCTTTTTCCCACAGGTAAGAAAGTAACTAACTTGTATTTCTGTACCATAGTGGGAAGTAAATCTACATTTGTGTTTTAATGACTGGTTTCTGGTAGCAGAAGAGTGCTTGTCTGTTTGCAGAGAAAGGTTCAGCTGTAGCTCCTCTCACCATAAATTCTAGGTTGATGGAGAGATGTGTTTAATCCAAGAATCTGGTAATCAAAGAATGGGGATCTGGTATGTAGGCTTTCTGTGGTGGGAAGTGAAGACACTTTCCAGAGCCCATTTGGGTAACATTGTTATCCAAAATGTAGCTCTATGTGGGAGCTCCTAAGTCACAGTTTAATGCAGTACAAGGTCTGCTTCAGCCTGCAGCAGTGTAGTTAAGGCTTTGGTTCTTCCAGAAGTCTGAGTTCCACTATGGTGCCGCAGGCACAGCTAGTGTTTTGGTGGAGGGTAGGAGCTAATGGTGCCTTAACAGCCTCCTTGGGTAAGCTCACATTATTCTTCATGAATGAGTTATTTTGTATTGCCTGGCTTTAGACAACTGTGCACAAATTTTGTTGCTCTGTATTCTTAAGAGCATGTACACAAGTTAGTTGCCTATAGACAGCCTCCTGTTCTTCAACTTGCCAATTTTGATGAGAGGTGAGACATTAAATCTTTCCTTGTATAAGTAGCTGTGGTACCTACTGCTCCTGCAGTTCCTACTGTGAAAAGCCTAGTGTGAAGGTTATCAATGCAGACTGCATACAATTCAAGTCCTACAAAGGTTCTCTCTTAATATATAAAGTGTATAGCAAGGTTCCTTTCTCTGCTGCTGGAAGCAGAATTGGAGAAGAGTGCTTATAGGGTAACATTTGAAAACCAAGAGTAGGTCAGTCTCATAGAACTATGGATATTCCAAATACAAAATCTGGATGCTTCACTTGGTTTGACTGGAAGTCTTGACTTTGATTAAATTGTCACGATCTAGTTCAGCACATTTGTTGGGCTGTTCTTATGCATAGTAATACCTCTCATTAGAGCTAAGGCAGTGTATGTCATCCAAGCAGTCACATAGTAGCCTATCAGGGAGACAGTTTAAGCTGTGCATGAACAGGGAAGGATTGATTCAAAATATCAGGACAGCTAGAATTGCAGGAGAAATGGAGTTTTGTATGTAAAATACAGTTTCTTCAGCTTTAGGTAGATCAGGGCTCTTACACTGGCAAAACTGCGATAAAATTAAGAACATTGTAAGCAAGGCAGTGTTTAAATGTTAGCTAAAAGTTACCTGACCGTTCTTCCCCACCAAAAAATGCAGTTTCTTTCCATTAATATTATTAGTGTAGCATAACCTATGACAGGATGCATCTGGAATGTCTTATGTCAGCATGGACAATGGATTTTAAGAAGTCATCTTCCAAGCAAGGTATGACGGAAAAAATCAAACTGTTTTATATGACATTTGTTTAGTCTCCTTGAAGTACATGAAAAGAATCCTCCCCAAGGTGGCAGTAGCAGCTTACTCCACAGGTACTGTAAAACTCAGCTGGGGGTCCCCTTGCTGTAGAATCCAATGCTGAAATAAAATACCAGGCCAGAAATAAGTTGAAGTGTTAGAAGTACAGAGCAATTACAAGAGTCTTGAAACATCTGCTGAAATAACGAAGATGTGGAAAACATTTTTCGTTGTCATAAGGGATTTTTATTTGTATTTGTATGAAACATGTTTTCTTTCTCTAATATATAGCACAGCATCTTAATGAGTTTGAACAGCAGTAATTCAAAGGTAACACTTAAGAAATTGGAAGTTTTATTTGTTCTTCTTTACAGGATTCTTCTAAAAGAGGTCTTTTTTTCTCTAGCTTTTGATTGAGTTGGTGACATTTACTGTGGGGCTTTGGATCTGAGATCTTACGGTCTACTGGCAAAAGTTGAATTTGCAAAGAGCAAGTACAGAATGTAACAAAATTCTGTTTGATGCTTTTTAGCACTACTCACTGTCTGTGGATAAGCTATTGTTTGGTTTTCTTTGTGTTTGTTTAACTTTATTTCCAAAATGGCAAAGAGAAAACTGAAACTGAGGTCTATTATGGATTGGCAGGCAAGAAGGCTTCCTGGAACTTAAAAATGAGTCTTTTACTGCTCCTGTAGAAATACCATGCCAGTTAAGAATTTAAGGAAGTGAGGCTCCTAATCAAATTGCACATAACTGGAGCTTGGGCATGCTGCTTCTTCAGATTTTGAAACAGTGCTAAAAGCATTTCCAAATTTCTGCTGGATTTGTATGTATGTACAGCATTAACTAAAGTTGCAGCGCATTTTTGTCACGTTAGCCTGTCAGCTGTTGTTCCGTTGTATTCCTGTGATCACCCAGTTGGTCTGAAAGCACCCTGAGCAAGCTCTCCACCCTCCTTGTTAGTGTGTGCTCCAAACAGGCTACTCTTATAAACTGAAATGACATAGGTTCTTTTTAGACACTACTTCTCTTACCATGTGTCTCCTTTCAGTTCCCACGCCTTCCCATCCCTTACAGCTTCTTTCCCTATGTGGGCTCCCATTTGAGCCAAAGATGATGCTGTGGTAAGTAATTTAAGATGTGCTTTGATGAAGTTCTCTTAGAGAAAACTCAGTGAGGCCATTTTATAGATTGCCACACACAGAAGCAGGCTTTAAGTCTTCCCATACAACATGAGAAGTCCAGAAGGGTATGCAGGCCATGTAGTTGGTGTGGATTCAGTTCTGTTAGGCATGTAATTTCAAAGAAAAGCCAGACATGTCACTGCTAAGAGAAGGATGGTCTACTGATGCTTTATTTCTTTTAGGCTGCATTCACAGTGAAATCTCTCTCGCTCCTAAAGGAGCGTACTCATAATATTCCCTAATGTTTCCTTAAAACAGACTTTTTTGCTTGCTTATTCCTATCTTTACTGTTCTTGGTATTTCTGAAATAATCAATTGGCAGCAATCTTCAAGTTGCTTCTTTATGTGATGTGGGTGGCTGTGTGAGTAGATTGGTTTTGCCAAGAAGAGAGAAGTATAGCTATAAACTAATGCAATTGCACCTGCTTTGGGGCAGAACTAGCTCCTTAGGTTCCCACTGTACTTCTTTCAGCAGAATATTGGTTCAGGGCAAATGCTTTTGGTAAAACAAGAACCTTGTGTTTTAAAGGAGATGGAGCAGAACTGTCAGCATGATTAGAGCATCTGCCGGAAGTTGTTTCCATATTCTCCCACTCAATCACCAGAATTCACAAGATATCCCTTTCCTTTTTCCTCTGCAAAAACTTGAAATTAGAAACCATTATCTTTGACATGCTAATCTGGTAAGTCTCTCTGCTGTGGAAGTATTGTCTTTGCTCAGTTGGCAGGAGTGATGTTCTTCCAAAGCCTTTGCTTTTCAGTGCTTCTCCGTAAGAAGCTACTTTTCTTTTTTCCCGTTAGTATGGTTTGGTGTGACATGGCTCTGCAAAATGCTTGGGGATGCAATGCACTGTACAGTGGGATGTATCACACTCACTGTCGCAAACTGCCAATTTCGAATTCTCTTACTAATCCCCACCTTCTTTGGTTTTACTAGCGCTTTCCTCTGTTGCACCATCTTTTTTTTTTTAATATAGGAGGAATATTTTTTATATACTTTACTGTACTATGCTGTCTTTTGAGGAGATTCCTTGGAGATACTTGAACTTGTTTGGGTCTTGTTTCCATCCATGGTGCCAGGATTCATTTTCTCTAGTATAAAGATTGGACATATGTTGCTAGTGCTCAGGATTGGCTGTAGGGCTTTACAGCAAGGCTGATATTTGTCTCTGTGTTAACTGATTCAAGTGAAATAGGCAAAAAGACCAAAGCGAAAAAAAAAGAAAAAATCAAAAAATCCATTAAGACTATACATATATAAATAATAGTAAAGGAAAACTAATGAAATTGTAAGCTTTTGACTTCAAAGGCAGATGCTTCGGTAATACGCAATATCCGGAGAGACTTAAAGAGTCCTATTTTCCTTACACATACTTATCTGGATAAACTTTGTCACTGGCCACGTATATCTGTATTGACAACATGAGTCAGACTACTATGGTTGTTCACTTTCTTCTGATTAATCTTGAGTTCAGCCTCATAAATAAAAGCATTTTGTCTCTGGGGCATATGTCCTATGAATGGAGAGCATACGTGGAAGCTCAGGAAACCTGGATCTGGCTACTGTTTTTGTAACTCTCATTCCACTATTTAAAGAAGCTGCACAATTTCTCTGATTCCTCATCTAAATAGTGGAGGGAGTCTTCACCTCTTTTGGCAACATATAGTAGGAGCTATTTAGCTGAAGGCCACAGATTTTTGTGGGGCAATAGCAACATTATTACTTTTTCTTTTTAATGTTGTCATTATTGCAAAATGCTCAATAGGAACCCAGATAACTTGAGGCTTACTTTCCAAAAGTATTCCCATGATGCCTGGAAAGGTTATAGCCATTGTAACTGCAATAACCACAGAAGTTGCACTTCTACTCAGGGATGTATGTTTGCAGTGCTCTAATCCTTAAGTAGTTTTTCATAGAATGTCGGGAATATGAACCATATAGCTTCTACTTAAGAATGTAAAGATGATACCTTTCTACTCAATAGTATCCATAGGTTTCCACGACAGCTTTAGTTATTTCATTTCTTATTTTCCAGGCCATTTAGGGAGAAAGAATACAACACGTTGAGGAATTCTCTTAAAATACCCAATAACTAACAATTTGCTATATTTGTATTCTGATGGTAGCTCTTTCTTGCCTTCTCTCTGCATATGTACGTTTTAGAGGCAATCTGCTCAGTTGCTAGCAACTTTTGTAAAAAGTACAAATTTAAGAAACTGGAATACTAACTAGAAATACAACTACCCTTTCTTGTTTCTGATAATCATGATAGCTTATGAATGTCAAACCTTGAACAGAACCTTTTTTATTTTATTTTATTTTAAAACATTCCAAGCAAATTGAATTTGAGGATATCTTCCAGGATGTTTCACAATGTCAAGCCACTGAATATGTAGTGTCATTATTATGGTGTAAAAGTCATTTTACAAGCCAGTGTGGCTTGCTCAGGCAGTATTTAGAAAAGTGGAATTGCTGTGTCTGGTATATTAAAACTTTGAATAGTGTGTAGGAGGGTGCCAAGTATATGGTTATAAAGTTGGTGTGTGAATTAGGACCACGAGACCCAGAATCTATAATTAATCCACTTTCATGACTTGAAGTGTGATAGATTGTCTTCTTATTTGGTGGCTGGAAATCTGTTAATGTAAAATACAGAGCTGCATCACCACTTGTTTCCCTGAAGTTAATGTTTTATAGCTATAGACAAGAAAAAACGAAAGTATGGAAACATTACAGACTTAGTTTTGGTAAGCGCTGACATAACTGGGAGCAAAGGAAGTATTCTTGAGCTTCAGGTAGAGCAGAGGGGTGAGAAATTGCAGGCTGTTTGTTGTTTTTTTTTTGTCGCTGATTGTTTTTCTCTGGGTTCCCCCACTGCTCTTATATCGCTGCTCGTGGCAAACTTCTTTTGCACACAGCTGAAGCCTTTTGCAAAGCATCTTCAGATGCAGAAGGTTGATACTCGCATACAGAAAACTGTTTCCTTCAACTGTGACTGTCTTTACACACAGGAGGAACTGGTTACATCTTCTGTCTGTTTAGTTCCTTAGTTGACAGCAGCCTCTGTGCCTTGGAGAATGTTTTTTTCCCCTCCTGTATCAGATATCTATGCTTTTTTGCCAGCACATTCTGAATCCGATGCAGTCCTGAACTCTCTCTATTGAGGATAACTGGGGGCAAGAGAAGGCTTATGAATACTGTGTCAGATTCTGTGCTCTGATAATGTAAGTTGGAATAAAAGTATTGTCTCTTGGTTTTTATCCAAGTACAAAGTCCCCAATGTATTCTACAATATAGAACAGTAAGACATGGGAGGAGTTTAAAAGGTGGTGTCATGCTGTGACCAACTTCTGTGAGAGAGATGATTGTTCCATTTTTAGCACAATGAAAATGAAGCATGGATGGTGGAAGCTGAGCAAAAATGTATTGTCATGTGATTTTGAATAGGCCTTTTATCATCAAAACGAAGATGTATAGGATACAGTAGCTCATAAAGAGCAGCCATATAGCAGAGACTAAATGTTGACTCCCAGGGACGTAGCAGAGGTTTCTGCCTAGCAGTTAAGTGAACAATGGAAAGAAATCGGGGCTTCCAAGTGCAGCTAAATTCATTTTTTTTCCAATTAAAAACGAATGTAGTGAGTTGATGTTGTCACATTGGCTTACTCGTAGCTAGAACCATGCTTGCCCAATATCATCGGCTAATATTTTACAAAATCTTTTTTGGTCAGCACAAAATAATTTATGGCTATGAAGAACAAACAAGAGCGCTAACTTCTTTCAGTCTACACCCACAATTCTTTTTTTAGAAAACATATTTGTCTCAAGTGAGAGAACAGATTTATTTTTTAGAAACAGAACTGTAAAGCAGGAAGAAAATTCACAGCTGTCAGCATTTCCATAACCTCACAAGACCCAATTTGTTGTCTTAATTTATGAGGAAAACACATTGTTTTTCTGCTTCAGATTTCCGTAACTGGATGATTATGTGTACACAGCATTTGTGCAGAAGATGTGCTGCTTTTAACATCTGTCAGAGAACTACTCCTTCCTGTTACCGTCTTTTGAGTGTTTGGGACTTTAAACTGTTTTTGAGGGTTCTTACACTAGCAAAAGGATAAACCCATCCTGATTTAAGAAAGCATTTCTTTAGGATGTATAAAATTAGGATAAATTATCAGTTTCTTTAGAAAAGACAGTTACTGAAAAAGTTAAGCAGTCTGATCTGGTGCTTCTGAGGGGCCACCGAAGAGCTGCAGTCATGTCCTGCATGATGCGTGCTGAAAAGGTGGCTGTAGGGAGACAGCCTTGAATAGATGGTGGAGGGCAAATCTTCAGTGTAAGTATGAGAACTCTCAGTGATTTCATATATCCTTGATATCACTTAAACTGCCTGGATATGAAATACGTTGTCTTCTGGTAGCGTGTGACATGTTCACCAAATGCTGGAGGAGTTTAGTAAAGGCTTCAGTCATGCAGTAAGGGCTTTAAGCACAGCGATATTCCAGTATTTTCTCTATCCTTCAAAAACATAACTTCACTGTAGGAATTTAAAAAAAAAAAAAAAAAAAGACAGTTTCTCAAAAATGGTAGGAAATAGCTTCGAAAAGCTGCAGTTCTTAATTTGCCGTGTAACTTGTAAACAGCGTTCCACTGACACAACGTGGAGCTGACAGGCTTTGTGTATGAATCTGTTGGAAAGGGCATACATGAAGCACTGCATGTCAAGAAAGCATGAGAAATAATATGGAAGATATTGTTTTGGGGTGTTTTTTTTTTAATAATTTTTTTTTTTTTAAAGTCTGTTTAGAAGATGTGAATCTCCATGGCTGCATGAAATGTGAACTATAAGTCAGTGCTGTCTTATTTTTATTTAGTCCACAAAATCTGGCGTACTATCTTATTCTGCATGATAATCACTGTTATGGGAGACTCAGCTTGTGGACCCTGGCAGCTGAAAAGAGGAGTTGCACAGATGACTTCACACTGTTTAGAATTTCTGCATTTGGGGAATATTATGGAATTGCTAACAAATTAGTTCTTTTTAATTGTAGTGGCCTGTATGCATTTCCTGTCCCAGCATGTCCGTGCTTATTCATAGCGCACCAAAAGAATTACATGATTTTTTTTTCCTTTTGAATGCAAACAGCATTCACAGACTGAAGTCAAAATGACCAGTTCAGATAGCAAGCAACGGAAATCTGACTATTGGCCTGTTTTATACCTTTAACAGTAATGAGACCAGCTATTAAAGCAGAGGAAAAAGGGCAGAGGGGACTTGTCCACAGTTTGTGTTGATAAAAGAAAACAAGTTGGCTGAAAAATTGTAATTGGGGTGACAAGGTAGTGAAATCAGCCTTTTTGGTCCTCAGTATAAGGATGATGTGTACATTTAGATTGTAATTTGGATAAGACATTGGATACTTCAGTCTGTCCATGTGCAGAGTGACTTACATAGTGTTTCACCTTTCAGATCTCTGTATTTAACTTTACAGAAAGACAGATTTAGACTTGGGAGTCATTTCTCTCCTGCAGCCGTGTCTACAGTGAAACATGGCAAACACAGTTTGGAGCAGGAAGTTAAATATTTCAGAAGAAACAGTGAGGGATTGTAAAGATGGAGTAATTTCTGACATGGAATGTTGCCAGGGAACACCAGCTATCTGTTGGCAAAAATGTCACGGGAGCTTTCTTTTGCTAATCCCTCTTGCCCAATATGAGGTTTAAACCTCATATTAGTTATTATTATTTAAATCAGTTAAAAAAAAAAAAAAAAAAAGACTGGAAGCCCTTGTGCAGGCCTAGGAGGAAGGAAGAAAACGTTGCACCTGTTCTAGACTAACACAAAGTAAGGCAGAAGCTGCAAACTAAGTTGTTGACTGAGTGATGAAGGAGAGTGACTGCTTTGTACACTGGTTCGTTTATTGTTTGGAGGGGTCTAGCCTGAGTCTGAAGAACTTATAAGAGTGATGAAAGAGATGTAGTGAAACAAATAGAAAGATTGTACAGCTTTGCTCAGGTTCTCTGCAAGTTAAAATTAACACACCTGTTTTGTTGGTTTTTTTTTTTTTTTTTTTTTGGAAGCCTTAGAAAACCCACGTGTCTATGTGCATCTGATACCAAGCATCTAAATTCAAACTATCTTCAAGATTAGGAAAAGGTGGTGTGCTTTGGGGCCTCTGAAAGTGAACGCTGGTGCAGCTGCTGATTGGGCTCTCTGAAAGTGAACACTGGTCCTGGAGCAAAAAGCAATAGGAACTTCTGTGGCTTAGGACAAGATGAGGCTTAGGTCAAGAGCATCACAGTGGAATTATTCAAGTGGGCTGTGTCTTCTTTGTCTTGACCTCTAGATGACAGTTCTAATTTCTAGAAGTATTTGGTGTCCAAGAATGTTTACTGGCATAGATGGGAATTTCAGCAGTTAATATTTTGGCTTCTCCAAATCGTGCAGTTTGCATTCTTTACTTCTTCATTTAGTTTTTCTTTTCGTTGGCAAGGTCTCAGAAATAAGCAGCATCCTATGGCTGCCAAACTGTTCTTTTTGACCTTTTTTCTGCATCTGTCTGTCTCTTTTGTATTCACCTTGAACCTGGTAGACACTGTAGTCTGCAGCGTTTTAGATTCATTGACTGCAAAGAGTGTAGAAAGAGTCTAAAGCATGAAACTGTCGTTGTGAAAGTAGCTTAAGAATACTGTTCAGGCCTTAATACATGGAGGTATTGATGAGAACAAAACCAAGATGGAGGATTTGTTAAGGTGCTGTTAAACTTAACCTAAAAGAAAAAAAGGAAGTATGTTGTTCTTGCATTGAGCCTCTAGAATGTGACAGTGGTAAGATGTCATTAAAATTAGATTTACATGAATCACAGTAAGTCATGATTCCTGCAAATGCAGCAAATCAAATTCTTTTCTGCTGTACCCCAGAACAACTCAGTTGGGTTCATTCATTCTAACTACAGCAGTGCTCTTTTAGTTAGGTATACTTATAAATCATTTGAGTTATGCTGGTTAAAACTGAAATAACATTGATGTAAGCAAGACCTTTCACTTCAAATTGAGATGGCAAAATATGTTCAGCCTCTTGAGAGGAAATGACAAAGAGAACTATGGCATACTATAGGAAAACTGAGCATTATAACTCTTGGGGTCACATTGAGAAGCTCTTTGTAAGGCCACAGCCTCTCACTTCATATTTCCCAGTGTCCAAACTGACTTTAATTCTGTTTAAAAGAAGGACACTCAGTCTTTTATTTTTCCTGAAAGTTTGCATTCTCATTTCACTCACTTTCACAAAGAATGTTACCTCAGAAACATTAAATGGAAAACATGTGCTTCAGGGCTAATGGTATTGCTGCTTCGTATGGTCAGCTCCAAATTCTCAACATAAAGGCTTTGTTAATCTAAAGTGAAATAAAAGCAGCTGTCATAAAGCATGTGATATATAAACTCTCATATAAAGTTGTATTATATTTCTCTTATTATTTTTAATAGTCTGAATTGAGAGAGAGAAAAATGTTTATTGAAACGATAAAAAGCAGCACTTCTCTAAACATTCCCTCTCAAGAAAGGGAAGACAAGCATTTTGTCACTGTTAGAAAGTTGCAATGTTAAATGTCTTTTTTCTCCTGGTACTGATTACTCTTAGGTGTTGTGCATTTTGCATACAAAAGAACAAGGAATAAGTGAGCACTGCAGATAAGATAATTTCACAGCTTTCTAAAGAAGGAACATTTTTCTACTCTCTCATTAAGTTCTTGATCTGTCATTCTCAGTCATGGATTTAATTTGGTTGGTAGTGCCAATGAAAGGAGTTCTCCATGTCCCTACTTTGATGGTGTTTGAGTGCAAATGTAAGTTACATTTGTCTTCTGCAGAGACCTTTTTTGCCTACCTTGCAACTCACTAATGCAATTGATGAGATTGAATCCCTCCTTGCTAAAAATGATCAGTCTCTGCTAGAACATTAGACATTGTACATTGCGGCTCAAAGGATGTGGTTCACATAACACAGGTTTCGTGTTGGATAGGCAGTGGGGGAAAGTCACTGGCCTTACTGAATTGCTTGACAGACAGCTGCAGTTATGAAATCCAGAGATTCTTACCTGCTAGAATGTAGGTGCTACATCTGAACAGTAATCCCAATGCTTTCATTTTGGGATTACACAGCTTTTAAGATACACAATGTTTTAGTTAGGCATAGGTATCATGGGAAAAGTTGCTTCTTTTTTAGGATTATGGATCACTGCGCGTGTGTCTGATTTTTCTCTCTGAAAAATCTTTTTGGAGAGGTGTGTATTAAAAACAGGACCCTCAGATATAACTTGAAGGCTAAACTATTTCAACAAGAAACTAAAGCTTTTTGACAAAGGTAAACTGTGAAGCTGAAAACCAGAACTGCATGAAAGTGTTTCATATATGTTTTTTCTGAGATGCTGATGATCATTTGGCCATATTAAATTATGTTATGGAACAGTGTGCAAGAGTGTGAAAAGTTTTTAAGATCTTGATTTGGAAATGTGCCTTTCAGTGTGTCTCAAACTATGTTTTCTTCACTTCCTTGCTGGTCCTCATCTAGGCTACTACCTTAGAAGTTTGAAAATAATGTAGATATAATATGTATCATGCATGTTTATTCATTATATTTTAGCTGCTTTCTTCTTGAGGCTCAGTGGGTGAGTTAATTGTTATAAAGTGATATGGCCTTTGCGTAGGTTAGTCATCAATTTAAAACTAATGATTTTGGCACTCTGCAGAGAAAATAAGAGTGAAAAGGATGTTATTGGAAAATGAAACTAACAGTTCTGTGACTTGTAAGCAACACAGTGCTTTTCCCTTCAGTTTCAGCTCTTTCCATTTTCCTAACTTCAAAATTAATTCCTGATTTTATTCTATTTAATATATTTTGTATTTTCCTTCAGCACCCCTAGAAAAAAAAACTTTCAGCATTCATGGTAGATTCCTTTAGCCAGCCAAGTGTAATTTTAGGATGGTATAGAAAAAAAAAACAACTCTCATTTTCTGTGTTCAGTTATGGCTGCTCTTTGTAGAGCCTGTATCCATTTCATAACATATATCTTACAATACTTGTTTTAGTGGACTTTAACTGGGATATCCTCAA
>JAOWBP010002392.1:25634096-25649925 GCA_028571105.1 Tragopan temminckii | reverse complement strand
CTCTTCATCCTGGCAGATGAGATACACCAATGCTGGTTTTTAGTGTTAGCATATTTTGATAAACTTCAGTTACCACTCACATGGAGAGAAAACAATTTCTGAAACTACACAGAAAATGAAGAAAATTAAGAATTTGTTTCATAGGCACTGCAAAAAAAGAGCTTATAAATGAAACCATGCTCCAGACCCAACATCCAGAATATACACATTTCAGGGAATTTTACTTCAAACCAGCTCTATTCTGACCACAGGAATCAAATACCAGTGAGCAGTTGGGGCATCTCTTATAAAGGAATTTTATGCAATAGTACTTACAAAGAAAACCAAAACTAAATAGGGATTATTGGGAAATTTTCTTAAAACCTTCCACCAACTTCTCCCAAGTCCCCTACAGTTCTGACCCAAACTGAAATTCTAATAAATAGGCACTCAGATCCCCAAACAAAGACCACTATTTAAATTTACCTGCAGTCCCACTGTTATCAAGCTATTAGGAAAGTTACAGAAATACTTAAGCAAGTGCCTTGCCTTTGATCTTGGTTGTAATACAAATAAATCCATCCCTGTACACAGATGATAGTACAATTATTATAGTCCAGGCATTTTGTATTACTTGCCCCCTACCTGCTTTGTCTTTGATAATTTCTAGTAAGTGGCTTAAATAATTAAAAACACAACAATGCATGCAGTAATAAAAACATTATTTAAATCAAAGCTTTTTCATACAGTAGCAATAAACTTGTAGGTCATTTAATTCCAGGACCTTCTCTTCTTAATTGGAATTTAAAAATTATCATCTCTTTATGGAGAAATCATCTTTTAGAACAGAGCCTCAAAATAAGTGAACCACATTTTCAGTCTAATTCCAGGAGATAAGTAAGACAGGACTCCAGAAAACAAAGTCGAACTAGTCAGGAAAATGAATCTACTTAATTGGAAATCTTTACTGAGGTAGGAAATAAAGGAATGCAAGGCAAAGAAAAAAACATTGTTTTGTATTTCTTTGACCAATTTGTGTAGAAGAACACAAAACAAGTTTAAGTATGGCAAACAATAAAATTACAAAAAATTTATTTTCAGATAGTTATTTAATTAATGTATACTATCTCTGTACTATTTATGTATTAAAAATGATATTTGTTTTTCTACTTCACCATACCTTGTCACAAATATTGCTAAAATATTTGAGAAAAATGCTTTTCTGGAAATAAAATAGTACTTCAACAACCTACACAGTGCTGAAAAACCAAGTATAATGGAATTATTTACATTTTTACTATCCATTTTACCTCAAATGTTTGGCATCAATCCACCATTAAAGGGAAATAACATGATCAAGTGAAGTGCCTTAACACTAACTGTACTTCTTAAAAACTATGGAAGCAAATAACTCTTGGATATATATTACTTTGATTAGAATTCACTCTTCTCTCATACACGTGAAGTCTGTAATTAGATCAGATAGAGGAAGATTTTTTTCAGTGTTACTGAGAGCCTGAATCTCTATAACTGGAGACCTCTAAGAACAAGACAGACATAAATAACAGGAATGGTCCTGCTTTCTTTGGAAGCAGAAGATGGACTCAATTCCTGATTATTATTTTTTTTTAAATTGAATATTGCCTGCTCATTACAAACTGTCACATAGAAAGCTAGGCTGCAAAAGTAAGTGACACTCTGCAGGCAAAGACTACGTATTCGAAAAAAAAAAAAAAAAGAGTAAGGTGTAGATAGAGTAGCAAGTCTGATACAAATGCAGCTTCAAGATACCTTTAATTCTCTTCTGATTACATAGATACCTTACTAACAAAATTTACTCGGGCTGCACTACCTGACAGTATGAGAAGGCACTCCATAGGAACTGATTTTTCCACTGAGGGACTGGCAAAGCATGCGAGCTGTTGACAATTCTCCATTTCCCTTCCACTTATCTGGGAAGTCTCCCACATTTTCAAAATACTGGTCTGCTAAAATGTTCCAAAATATTAAGGAAGGTGTACTAACAATATCTATCATGAAAAAGCAAGAATACATTTGTGATTTCCTTTACAAACCATGACTCACTAAGGTAAAAAAAAAAAACAACAAAAATACACCTTTAGTTCTTTCACTGTACCGGACACATTCTATTCTACTTTTTTTTTTTTTTTTTTTTTTTAAACTGTTCTGTTATCACATTCCTGCAGACAAAGAGAAGGTAACTGATACAAGCATGATTTGGCAAGGTTGACACTTGGATCTGAAGGATACTCTTCACTGTTACGGATGTCCACCACCAGCAACTTTGGCTTGCTAGACTTTGTTTTCTTTACAGGCGTTTTGGAATGACTTGGTCCTGTCAGTTCACAGAGATCAATCAGATCTTCTGCTGAAATCCGTGGTGACACCTCTGCCTTCAGGTCATCCAACTTGATAGAATCCCTAGACTTCAAAAATAGAAAAGTAATAATAAAGATGATTAAAGAGTTAAAGACAACACTCTTTGCAACTTCTACTTATTTGACAACCTCAAAGTATGACAATTTGGTTAGATGGAAATCAATCTTCTCCTTCCTAAGTTATTACAACTAGCTGTTGATTAATTAACTGTCGAAAGTGCCTATTTTTGAAAACTTTCATACATTGCGTAATTAAATATACATCAGCATGCACAATGGTGTCAAATAGTAAATGAACACTGATTTATAACCTTCAGCAGCAAGATTTTATTTTCTGCTAGCACTGTTGTCTCAATATGAAAAACCACAGGAAAATTTTAGAGCATTTTAGAGATTATGCTTTAATTCAGCAAACAGAGAGTTAACAGGTTGGTTATACATAAAAAAACCATTATGAAACTTAACTTACTCCAAGTTATATACATCAAAGATACACTTATGGAGCTTAGTCATCTTAAAACAAGACTGGTTTGTCTTGTGCAACCGTTAAAAGCTGCTATTGTGCAGGAGGTCAAACAGAGGCAAAGTTGTTTATGACTAAGCCTTCAGCGGTTTCTAGTGAACTCTTCTGTCTTAAGAGGAACAAACAGAATAGCTAGGAATTGTTACAGGGAGCCTCTTCTGAAAGACCTTCAGACTATGTTGACATGTTATTCTTGTGGAAGGAGACATTAATGAAAAGGACAACTATTTCATCATGAATCATATAATGGCCTGGGTTGAAAAGGACCACAACGATCACCTAGTTTCAACCCCCCTACTACGGGAAAGGTCACCAGCCACTAGACCAGGATGCCCAGAGCCACATCCAGCCTGGCCTTGAATGCTTCCAGGGATGGGGCATCCACAACCTCCTTGGGCAACCTGCTCCAGTGTGTCACCACCCTCTGTGTGAAAAACTTTCTCCTAATTTCTAAGCTAAAGCTCCCATCTCAGTTTAAAACCATTCTCCCTTGCCCTATCACAATCCATCCTTGTAAAAAGCCATTCCCCGGAAGAGATGCTGTATTAGTTCACTGCTTTGAATAACAACAGAATTCACAAAGTATCCTGAACCACACCTATTAGTGAACTACAATGGGGATATTAAAAAAATCTGAGTTAAAGGAATAGAAAGAGCCAGAGATGCAAGGACAATATAGATGTGATTTCCCTTGAGGTATCTGATAATAACTATATTTCACATCAGATATTTTCTCACAGGATTTCTGTGATGACTTGTCAGTTGGCTCAAGCTAAACAAGGCTAACACCAATACATCAATCCTTCTACCAGATCCTCCTCACGCCTCATCTTCCTATCACCATCCTGGTAAACAGACCTGCAATTCTGCACTGGACTTGAGTTCAGACTTCAGGCTATCACAGCTGCTAACAACCCAAATCTCACAGATTATTCTGTACCTTTAACACCTCCCCTGCTCTTCACCTGTTTGAGCTGTTGTTTTCCACACCTCAGCAATTACTCTCTTCACTTTAGGCCAGCCAATCATTTAAGAAGAGGTGCAAGAGAAGGCAGCTGACACACAGATTTATTTTACTAACTTCAATGGTGAAAATTAATTTAGACTAATCAGGTATAAGAAGCTGTGGCATCAGAGAAGACTGTTCAATCACCGCCATCCTGTAGCAAAAATAATACTTATACTGAAGCTTAAGGTCTAGTTACCTCCCAGAAGTTTCCCTGATAATATCTTAAGAACTTTAAGAGTAAAGAAGTTATTCTGCTCACCCCATTTTTAAATACATCTGGGAACTGCTAAGCCATATCCATTTACTGCTCTTAATAACAAGAAACAGTCATTAACAATTTTGATTTTTTTTCTTTTTAATATTAGAATCAAAGCAGCTTAAACATTCTCAAGTTAGAAGTCAAGCTTCTGAAAGATTAAAGCACTTCAGAGCACGTGGCTAGTGCAATCATAACTCCGATCTATTTTTCCATTAGCAGTAATCTCTTACAGGCGTTTCATCCATGCTATTAAATGAAGATACACACTGCTGAGAAAATAAGCAAGTATCCATAGTTCTACTAAACCTGAACTTAATAGTTCCATCTGATAAACACAGGACTATAAAGTAACTTTTTATCTGCATAAAGGATAGCTTTATCTAAGTAGGAGCAGGGCTCCCCAGCTTTTGTCTTTGAAGTTGGCATAGTTTACTGCAACAAATTTAACACAGAACAAATTTCAGCCTGAAAGTCAATATAATTAAAAGCTAGGGTTCAAGTAAAATACTCATTTCTTAGTCAGAATCCTACATGAAGAAGCATTCTTCATAGACAATGTCATTCCCTTCTTTTGGAATAAAATGTTTTGTTTCTGAAATCAATGTCTTAATGTACAATCACAAATAAGAAAGAAATAACATTTTAAAACCAGCTTAGAAGAGTTTTGGAAGGTATCTGAAGAATTGATCAAACAAAACCAGAAAAAAGCAGATTCACACAGCAACCACAAGAAGATGCAGCTCTGTTTCTAGCAAATACATTGCTTTTTGTGCTTAGTTTTAGTTGAAATGCCAGCAATGGAAGAAAGCTTATGTATTGCTATTCCATCTAAATACAGTATTCAAGGTCATGTTCCTGAAGAAGCTTTGGGGTAAATATATTCATACAGAGTAGCACTGTTTTATACAAACTAAAACATAGCAGTCAGATGAAAACAGGTAGAAAGAAGAGGAAGAAAAAGCAAGAAAAGACATTTCATGCAGATTTGTAGCTGCCTTGCCAAGTAGGTGAAGTCATCGCTACCACGTTTTAAATTAAAGCAGTTTTCCTGACAGACAGTGCCAATTTTCAGGAACTATCTGAAAAGGCAATCAATCAAGATCAAGCAAGAACACTCTGGATTTTAGCCATCTAACCATCATCTAGAACAATTTCACAACTGAAAACACTCACATCCAGTGTTTCCACTTAGTATTTCCCATGCAATTGTTTTTCTTTTTATCCTTGATAAACGAGTAGATGAAGGCAGTACTTAATTCCTAAAAATCACTGTCCTTTGTACATTTATTTTTGCTGGATGTTTTTTTTTGTTTGCTTATAAACAAACAGAATGACAGCTCCGATAGTGAAAAGTATTTTACTCCTGTACCCACACACAAAGAATAATGCATAAATCCACTGCCACTGACACAAAGAAGCCTACACAGGCAAAAGAGTAGTCTAATATTAAGAAATAAACAAGGTACATGTATGCTGTCTCAAGCTCTTGCTGCCATAAACAACAATATTTTTACAACCACTATTAACACGGAGTCAAAGAATAAGGCCTCAAAATTGTTCTTTTAAATTTTTCTATGCAACCTTACTAACAGACTTACTGTTATGCCTCAGACTCTGTCCTCCCTTGCCATCATACTCAGATCTGCAGATTTCCAAGTCAAGACACTGGTATCCCACCTTCTCTATGCTCCCTATCTCCCCCCACTCTCTATTTGCTGCATCTGCCCTATTCCTCTACTAGCCCTCTCCCTCTCACAGAGCTCCCAGCACCAGATCCTGCACCTTTTTATCAGAGACTAGAAAAAGGCCCAGCCTCGTGCTTCCAGCAGTGTTGCTCTGCAGCTGATCCAGTCTGCAGAATTCTGCACCACCAGAACATTTTATAGGCAGACCCAGCCCACCTTGCAGCCTGGCCTCTTTCACATCTCCTGTCCCTCTCTGTATGAGCTGATGCTGCAGAGGGAGGTGAGAACAGTGGCTAGGAAGGATTAGGGAGGGAACAAGCAGCAATGCTTGGCTTGTCATCATTCATAAACATCTTCCAAATCTTATTACACAATTGTAAGCAGTCTACAAAATTCTAAGTGGGCTCTGCTTGCCTAAGTAGCTAATTATCAAGGTAACCTCGCTCTATCTCCCTGGGATAATATAATTGAGTGAATCAACTGAGTCAGCAGAGCAGAAAGACAGTTATTCCCTGCATGCAGCCAGGCAGATATGCTGCAAGGTCTCCTTCGTTATTGTCTCTGATGTGATAAAACAGGTAAATACTTCTCACCACTGCAGGGAACCACTTCAAATTACAGTCATAATCCAGTTGTGCCTGAGAACACCCACAAGGTACTTTAACATGACATAAAACTAGAAGCAACAAGAACAGTCTCGCATGCCTTCCTCAGTTTCTATCAGTGCGTGCAATTTTCTTTTGATAGATACTGTTGCTTTGACAAGAAATTGTAACGTTTTGAGGAAAAACAAGTTAGAGACTCTAAAGAACACCAGCTGCCAGAGATACCCCTGTCCTCTTTAAAAACAAAAACAACAGGAACTTAGTATCACATCTCAATGCAAGCTGCAACGAGAAGAGAAATTTCCCTCACAGTGTCGTCATGTCTGTCACTTTGGGGTCTGGAAACTGATTAAAAAAATAATATTAAAAAAAAATCTTTGTGGTTGCTATTATTTTCTAAAAGAGTATTATCAAAGGCAGCATAATGCTAGGATATTTGGAGAAGAAAAAGATAGGGTATGAGAGAAACCTGGGGTGTGGACTAAGAACAAATCAAAACCCAAAGCTCAGGCTTTTGATGAACGTAAATACATTTGTCTCCCACATACTACACCCCCTCCCCATGTCCTGAAAATTCCTTTTTATTACACTTTTTTTTGGTATCACTGTTTAGACAGCAGCATGCTCTGAGACAAAACAGTGATATAAGGTATACACAGAATTTAGTGCAAGATGAAATCAGTGCTGCAGGGACTGGCAGAATGCAGCTGTGCCTGTGCATTTCATAACATTTGTGTGCAGAAAACCCCAACATCCATGAATTTACTTTTCTTCCAAAACCCAACTTCAAATATTTCTGCCCAACTCCATTGCCTCCTAATGCTACAAGCACACAAACAGAAGAAAGTCATACTAAGTGGATCGTTTCTCTCTGCAGTACCTAATTATATTCTCTAAGTATCTAACTATAACTAATCGGAAGCAGAATAAATTACCAAGCTGGTCCTAAAGTATGGACTTAGTACATTTGGTGGGTTCATTCTGAGAGTTACTTCTCTCCTAAAATAAATTCACAAGCATGTTACACTGCAAAAACCATATGCTGCTCTTAAAAAAAGGATTATCTTCAAGAAATATGAAATAAAACTGTTACACAGGAAATGCCACCAACTATTTATGCTGGCTGCCAAAAAGACACTTCCAGTGTAGTTGCGTAGTCTTCCCACCCGGAGCAAACCAGGACTGGGGCTAAAGAGAAAAAGAAAAAAAGAAAGAAAGAAAAAAAAAAGATAACTAGATCTTCAGACAGACAGCTTGAAATTCAGGACATCTATGGCCTGAAATTTCACTTTCCTTAAGAGCTCACAAGCTGACTCCTTACTCCTTTCTCAGAGGAAAATCTAAACTACATGATGTAAGATATAATTAAAAAAACTGATAAATAATTACCAGTGAAATTATTAAAACACCGAAGTAACTGCTTCCAATTATTCTCCATACGTGGAAAGTTAATTAAAAAAAAAAGAAAAAAAAGAAAAGAGGAAGTTTGAAAAATACTATTATTGAACTTCAGTGAGACAAAGCAAGCAATTCTTTCTTGTTAAAACTTAGTCTTAGGGCCAGGACTTCTGCACTACTTGTGGAAAGAAACATTCATGCAAGACCGAACTCTCAAGAATGGAGCCATACCAGACTGCACAGCTCAGAGATGACTCATCAGTAATCAATACAGAAAATTGGCATCTGTCAGTGCTGGCCAAAGAAGTGACACCGTAGGAACTGCCAGCAGCAGCTGAGTGGTGAGCACAGATGGGAAGGCGTAACACCACCAGAGAAACTTTGTAAACTCTGTTTTTCCTATGCTTTTCTTTTCAATATCCTAATAACTTACTCTGGTAAGGACTAACCAGAGGCTACTTTATCAGTGTATCACATGCATCTCCAACAATGTCTCTTCACAGGATACACTCCACTGGGAGATACAATCAAGAGCCAAAGAGGAAACAGAGTTAGCTCAAATTCAACCTTCTACCACCAGTGGCAAACCAGTAGCTGCCATACTCCTGAATTTGCCATACAGAGGCTTCTGCTTATGACTTTTTAAGTGGATTTATTTCCTTCAGTAACATGGCAATGCTAAAAAATAAAATTAAAAGTAAAAACGACACTCTCAATACTTAATTAAAATGGTTATCAAACCTCAAATTTGATTTTAAAACAATTTTCAAACGAGAAATGATTTTAAAAACATTGTACGATAATGATGTTAAACATGAAGAACTTGCCTGCAAGATTCAAAGAAAGAACTGCCTACTTAATTTATTTTATACTTAAAAAAAAAAAAAAAGAAAAAAAAAGCATATTTGTTAATCAGCCACAGAATCCCAATCGTGAGAGGTCAAAAAGGTCAAAGAGAATCAGCTTTCAACTTCAAAGGGTGTATAATCACAAAGGTTTGTGAGGAGGAATGGGATGGGAAATCAGTGAATCCAGAACCTGAGGCTAAGGCTTGCATAGAGCACTCTGGCTGCTCCAATTGCCCCTTTTATATTCACAGCTGATAAACACATCCCAAGGAGACTCCTAAAACCAAAACTCCTGTACAAAATGTTTACAATATCTGAATATGATCTAAATGAGCATTTAACAAACTATTATAGTCTCATCTAAATAATATTTATGCTCTTATAAACATACTCATTTAATTCCATCTCAGCTACAAAAATAGAGCACATTTGTTACAATCAGCTTACATTCAATTAAAATAATTACTATTTATATTAGAGCTCAAATAAACAACCACAACATTCATTAGAGACTCTAAAATTAATATTTATCATCACTTATTTCCTAAGTCAATCTATTTCTTGCTTTATCTACTCCAGTAATTGATGCAATGCCTTATTTTCTATTGGAAAAAGTCCTAAAATGTAATAAAATACACTCATATTTTTCAAATCAAGCTGAGAAAAGAAGTGCTACAAGACTTCCTTCAGTAAATTTAATCTGCAAAAGCAGCATGCTGGAAGCAGAGGTTTCCTTTCACTTATGCTCCTCGCATTGGATGACGGCTGCCTGGCTTATAAGTTTCATCACAAACAAGAAACCACTCCTTTGAAAAGCCACAAAATATAAAGGAAGTTTTGAAGCTTTCAAAAATTCCTAAGACTATTTTCCAGAATATGATGAGTTAATTAGCATGTGCCTAGTTAAATATTTCTTGCAGAAGATGATATTTTAACCAAGCCATTTTGAAAATCAAAAGTAAACCCAAATCCTTACTTCAGCTATTAGCAGGAAATCAGAAAAACAGAAGCAGAGGCATATTCAAATTTGTATTTTATATACATGTAACAAGAAACTAATTTGTATCTTGATCAGCTAATGCTTTACATAACCTGTATTAATAACAAATTCAAAGTACAATCTTCTGCTGAGTTGGAGAGCAACAAAAGAAGCCCAAATATAAACCTGGAACTGGCTGTGGCAGACAGAAGACCCTTGAGTCTGAATGCATTTAATAGCAAACAGCACAGACCTTGCACTTGGATATTTGCTGGTCTGCACACAGAAAGTGAAGTGTTGGTATACACACTACTTACTGTGCTTCTCTGATGGAGATGAACTGCACACAACGATTATTACACACAAAGGACTTATAATATAAACATAGCCAACAGATTTTATATGGACAACTATATCCTATGTGAATACTGGAGGAAATGATAGGCAACTGAGCTTTAGCAAAATACAGCAAACAGCAATAGCACATAAGCCTAAACTGCCATCTGTAAGAAGTCTGGCATACAACCTACCCAGTTACCTTAAGAAAATGTGCTTATGCTATTTTGGATACAAACCACAGCTTTCCTGTTTGTCAAACACTGTTTCATCAAAACATTAAGTCGCCTTTCCACAAAGGTTTTTCTCCTTCTGCTTCATCAAAAAGGAAAATCTGAACTGATGACAGCTGAAGATCAATAATCATGCAGTAGCTTTTCCCCAGCTGAATAAGCATTCATTCCTCAATATTTTACCAAGAACTCAAGTCCCTGAAAAAAGGATGGGCAGTAGAAGAAAGACAAAGGCACAGTGGTAACAGCTAGGAGACTTCTGGGAATTAATCTGTCACACTTTAGCACAGAAAAAGAGAGAGAAAGGAACCGCATCCTGCAGAAGTATGCAGGTAGCTGGAGAGAGTGTGAACATCTACCATGTAAATAAGAAGAGATATGGAGGCACAGCAGAAAATTTTTATATGACAAATGGTATTTGTCTCTGACTCCTTGAACAACACGTTGGGGTTTCCTAAGGCATGAAGGCACGTTTCATGCATCAGGGTAAGAAAGAAAAAAGTCAGTGTACTGGTCAAGAAGTTAAAGACAAATTTGAGTAGCCTGTTATTAAAATTCAGGAATGAATTTAAAGGACTTTAATTCCTATTTTTGACATCCTATCTTTCTCAAAATACACATGCTAATCCACTTAAGATGTACGTTCATTCTCTCTGAAACTATTTCCTCCTTGAGATTTTATCTCAGTAAAAATATGCTTACTGGCTGAAAGAGCAAAAGATTAAGCAACACCCAAAGCTGGGAGGGAGGAGAGCACCCGAGCCTATTTACAAAGCTGCAAATAGATGTCACTAAAATGAAAACTAAGCAGGGCTAATAATAAAAAAAAGAGTCAAAAGTTTGCTTTACTGGCTGCTGATTCAGGGAGAAGAGTGCTCACCCAGGGGCAAATTCTTCTCATGCTATTATTAACCAAAGAACTGTAACATGCAGATATACACAAATATTTGAGTAGCCAATAAAAAGCACTTAAGAAAAAAACTGAGGCAGCTTAAAAAGAAAATACAAGTACATGAGTAGGAGACAGATAGTGTTTAGAATTAAATTAACTGAACGCTGTTTTCAAAGGAATTATTTCCTGCTCTTCCCATCCTTAAATACAGAGGTGGCCCATGAATATAAAACTGGGGATATAAGTGTAGCGCAAACTGCTTGTTCCACAGAAACCAGCTAAACGGATGAGAAAACAACAAAGTACTTTTTTTTTTTTTTTTTTTTTTTTTTTTTTTTTTTTTTTTTTAAGAGCTAGAGTGACCAGCAAGGACACAGCGAGGAGTTTTAGAGAACTCCTTTAGGCTATCTGTACTGAAGATTAAAATCAGACTCCACCACTTTCAAGTAGAAAAAAGTTTTCCCAAGGCAGCAAACACTAGTAGAGGACATGACTGTAAGAAACACACAGTTCCAGGATTAATAGACACACAAAAACACAACCAAAATACCCACAATCTATGGGCATAAACAGTATATTTCAGTAACAAGAACATTAATATAAATATACATATCTCCAAATCTGACATACAAGTATAAGAAATGAGAGCAAAAATTTTTACTCCAGAACATCATATTTGAATCTGCTTCCTTCCTATCCATGAGATTAGGTTCCTCTTACCTACAGAAAAAAGCTAAAATGTTCACACATTTCTGCATAAATAACAGAGCACTCCTCCAAGTAACGAGCTAAAAAACCCAACAATTTCAAACTGCAGTAGATCTCTAAAGCTTCAAAAGAGGTTAAACCATCGGTTATGCTCCAATGAATCACAAGTGTTCCTCTGCTAAGCAAAAAGCAGAAACAAAAGGGAAGGCAATAAAAGTTGCTGTATTTATTTTTCTTCTCCATGAAACAGTGAAAACATCAGCTTAGTTTCTTGGAAGTCATGGAATGGAAGAGCATAGTTACCAGTCTTATAAACAAAAATCACTTCTGGTATGAAAATAAAATTATTATCGGGAAAAAGAAAAAAAGACCCCAACATATCTTTTGGGAAACGGAAGAAGCTTTGCTTGACCCAAAACAATGGATGTTTTTCTCTGCTACAGATACAAATCTTTGCTCTATTTACCAATTCAGAACATCATTGCTGCTTTCTCCTTTTCACCTCTGTGCTGCTTTCAAGTCTCTTCACTCTTGCCTAGACACAGAAAGGCACAAGCACATACTGGACTGTGGAAACTAGTCTATTTACTGTCTTGTCATACATTAAGAAAAGCTAGCACATAGATGAAAACATCTTCACATATAAGACTGGTAGGGATTGGATCAGGCTATAAAAAGAGACCGCATAATTGCCTTCCTTGGAAGTTTTTGTGATATGACAGGACAAAGTCCTTGGCAAGTGCATCTAAATTCAGTGTTTTGTCTGTTTTCTGCTGGAATTTGTACCAGATGACCTCCTGTCTGAATTACTCTATGAATTTGCAGTCCTTAGCTCCTTCTGAAATCCCCTTCATGCATCGCCAGAACAACATAGCAGCATTGTGCTGGCTGAAGTTTCTGTATGACAATCAGCAGTACTTGTGCCATTTCACTTTTCTTCCCAATTGCCTTTATATCTCACCTACTATTTTTTTTTTCTTAAATCTCATAAGTTCTTTGGAGTTTCTTTTTGTTCTGCATTTGCAAGTCTAGTTCTTGGAGTCCGGATTTGAGGCTAAGACTTGCAGAAAATACAGTAGTAGAAATAAGAACAAAACTGCAAAATAGAAAGAAAGATGATAGAATATCACACTCAGGTTTAAGAACTATTTAAGTATTCAGATACAGTTAAGTGACAATACAAAGCTTACGTTTGTAGAAGTTGGGAAAAACTGACAGAAAGACATAAACCTAATGCAACTGGCAAAACAGACATGGCAAGTGTATACTATGGATACTGTCCCCCTACTTTTGTAATGTATCCATGAATGAATTTGGATTGTAGAACACAGAAGATAAAAAAACACAAACATTTAATTCATTTAAAAGACTGACAAGATTTATAGTGCTGAGAGGAAGGGAAGAAATAATTTCAAATCACCAGCACCCTGCAGATAACGTATTTGACAAAAGAAACGAACATCAGATCTTAGTAGAAAAAAAAAATAATAATATTTTTTGCTGAAATTAATAGCTATACAGACAATCTTATTCACTAGTTTTTCCTTGCCAAGACATAACTCACCTACTACCTCTCAAAACAACTTGAGCCATACCTTTAAGCTGGCATGCCAAGATGGAAAAAACCGTCAGGGCTGCCTGCATCACTTTACAACTACCTAGTTCTTAGTGGGAAACTGTTCTTTTTATTATTTTTCTCCTGAGACAAAAGGCTGTTTGTAGTTCTACAGGTAGACTGGGACAGTGGTCTGTTGTGGTAACGAAGAACACTACGGAGCTGGAAGAGGAGTTGGGAGAGGCAGAGATCTGGCACAAAAAGAAATGATTTCATTGGCAGGTACATCAAAGAAGTTTAAGTTCAAAGCAGTAAAGTTTAACAAAACTAACAAAATACTCTGTGTGACCAAAAAACCTTTTTACTTCCTGTTCAGAAAAACAGAACAGAGAATAAAGAACTGCATTTCGGAGCAGTTAAATTCACTGCACTGGATTTTTCATCACAATTAATAACCAGGCACAGACTCTAATCCCATCACTAGCTGATAAATAAATCAGAGTATGCGATGAAGGTGTCCAATCCTTGTGCTTGGTAGTGAGAATCTAAATACCTGTGACTGAGGTTTAGCAGGTATTTCCTTACTGCTTTATCAAAAGAGCTAGAAAATCAGTGAAAAACTAAGAAAGTCCTAGAAGAAAGTCCAGTGAAGAACTAAGAAAGTGAAGAAGAAGAAAGTCCACGGCTGCAAGAAACCCCTTCACAGTGCAAGTGAAGTAAAAAAGCTAGCTCTAGAGTGGTTGTACTGTCCAGATCAAAAACATATTAGTAGATAGCAAGCCCCTTAAGGTATACAGCTGTAAAGCAAAAGTAAAATTGTTCTATTATTAAAGAAAGGACAAAAAAAAAAAACCAAAACGATGAACTGTCACACAAAAAAAATTCATAAAAACACACACAGACAATATTGGCACTAACAAGACTCCGAAAACTTGTACTAAGTTGGACTACCTTAACAGAACGAGAACAGCAGTTCTCCCCCCATAAATGTATGAACTACCAATTGCAATTCTTACGTGAGTGCTATAGATGTGAGGAAAAGACTAATTGATAAGGCCTACAGCAAAGGAACAAGCATACGTAACATATGAAGTTTTGCACTAAAACAAGGCAAGGATAAACACTAGTGCATTTGATAATGGGGGAGTGAAAAGTGGTTTTCTCACGGCAGGCTGCATTACTCATCTTCCCCCCCTCCATTTGTTAGGGCACTTACCAGGTCACCTCTAGGTGCTTCCTGATAATCTACAGAAAAGCAGGACATGGAACTTCTTGTGCCATTGCTCTCATTGACTTGCCGAGGAGGCTGTGCATATTGCCTGTATGTAGCACTCTTTGGGGTCCAGCGAAACAGGTTGATTGACTCACGAACGCAACGCTCAATGTCAATCTCTGGTCATGGAAAAGAAAGAAGTGTTAAAAAATAAAATAAAAAAAAAAAACGGTAAAACCAAGTAATCTAGCTATGATACTGCTAGATAAATACATACATATCCATCTATTGTTCTCTCTCCTTTAAAAAGCAGTTTTCAAAAACACCTCACCATTCAAATACTCGGCAACTTTTACGAAAAACTAGCAAAGACATTTTAAGCTTTAGTTTTATGCCCAAGTACGCATGATAACACTGCAAGCTGTTTAAGAGAAGTGTAACACAACTATTAACAACACAACGGAAAAATATAACTGAAGTATAGCCATTGTAATGCACCTTCACTAAATTCCTTTGCAAAGCAGGCTATTGACTCAAATATAAATGCATGTAGCACATCCAAGGTATATTTCACGCAGTGTATGGAAATTAGGATTTTTGGATCAACATTATCCCATTTGTCAGATATACACCTGTTACAAGTCTGACAATTTTGCTGTGAAAGCATTCGGTGTTGCTGAACCTTGCGTGGCCTGCTGTTTTGACAAAGTTATATGCTACTAGTCGGGTGGAAAAAAGGGAATCTCAACATTACTTTGTGCTTGATGTGTACAGTGGTGCACACAATGAATTTCTCTTAGAGTTGTGCAGTTGAAAACCCAACTGCAAGTTAGAGTGAAATACTTCAAGCTGAAGGAGCAAAGTGTAATACGTAACAAAATATTACTCAACTTGGGAGGAAAGTAGATAACCATTAAAGGCAAAGCATCCTAAAAATAAGCTGTAGTCAAAGAAAAATTAACAAAACATATTGGAAAAAAAAAGGAAAAAAAAAAAAGGAGAACCTACAATAAACACAACAAACATAACAAAAATCCTTCACGTATCTTCTAACAAGGTGTAAAGAAAACCATTTACTTTTCTATCACTGTAAGAAGACCAGTTAGCTTTGCATCTCCTGTTTGCAATTTGGGAAAGACAATATTACCCTAACTTGCATTTTAGGCTGAACCTAGCGTAGCGCATCAAACAAACATGAAGCATATTAG
>JAOWBP010002392.1:25617217-25633996 GCA_028571105.1 Tragopan temminckii | reverse complement strand
GGAAAGACAATATTACCCTAACTTGCATTTTAGGCTGAACCTAGCGTAGCGCATCAAACAAACATGAAGCATATTAGCACTTCTTGTGTTTGTCCCAAGCATCTTGGATAAGCTACTGCAGCACCGTCAGTTTACAAGACTAAGGCATCTATTTCTTTGAAGAAAATAGAGGTACTACAGCCAAACTTTCTCTGTCCATTTCAAACAGTTTGGATGCATTGCCAGGAACAGAACTGATACACGACCACCAACGAAAGAGTCATTCCAGAAACCTCAGTCATTAAAGTCGTAGTGAACTAATGAAGCTGAAATTGGAGCCTGAGGCAGACCACTCCAGTTGGACGACGTTAGTTACTGTATTTAAAACGGAATGAATGATGTGATCTATTAATTTCCCATTCAAAAAACTATCCATATGCAGGTAGGATACTGCCCTTTAGCGTACGCTTTACTTCCAGTGAAGACAATACATTTGTGTTAAAAAAAAAAGTATAACACAATTGTTCTTAAAAATATCAGGTTCCCTATCTACTTGGATAATACCAGAGAGAAAAGTGTGCATCTCCAAGTAATGAACAACTTTCTCATTTTGTGATGAAATCCTACTACATTTTTCATTTTCAACACACTGTAATAGAACTTGGATATTTAGTATTTTTCCCAAAGAAAATCCTAGCAACTGGAAAACTACTAAGTGATTTCGACATTCAGTAAAAACAGCAGGGACCTTTCACTGGTTATTTCTCCCAGAGTTCAGAACACACACTGAAATACTAATTACAGTCACACTTTCTCTACATTCTGAAAATGACTTGTAAAAACATGAACATTTTAAGACTTCTTGCTGTTCTGTTTTATTCTGGAGCAAGTTACAGCAATGTCTCAGTATTTTTGCAATAAGCGAGCTGAATGTAGAATTTAGATATTTTAAAAAAATATGAAAAATAATTACTAGCATAAGCAGCTTTCAGCTGTGAAAGGACATAATGGCCCACAAATACCTGAAATTGAAAACAAAGAATTGGGGGGAATGGATTAGGAAATTCACGTGCAGTAGAAAGTTATGAAAAAGAAAGAAGCAGGAATTCAGATTGACAGAGCTCAGCACTGACACAGACTATCAAAATACTTTTTCTAGAAACAAGTTCTAGAATTCCAGAAGGAATCTATGTTGATAAATGAAAAATTCAGCAAGAGATTCTCCTTTAAAAAAAAACAAAAAACAAAAAAACCTGTCCTATCTCAAGGTGTGAATCAAAAAATTTCTGAGTATGCTGTACTGTGATTCCTGGCTGCATGGCTCCTAATTTCTTCCAAGCAGCAATGGCTGCAAGGTGGACAATGGCTATGCCTAAAAATAAAACTCCATCAAACAATAGGGAATTTTAAATGGTTTGTGAGGCCGTCCAAAACCTAACAGCAATTCAGAGTCAGCCAGCAGATTAATAGCTTTCCAAGCAACAAAAAACAACAACAACCAAACAAAGAAACAAGGAGACTGCAGTTTCCACAGAGAACAAAATGTTTACATACACACACAGATACATGTGTATGTGTAAATATAGGTAGATCAACATCTAGCACTCAACAAGGCAAAAAAATCAGTAGCAAAAGCATTTACTCATTTTTCTTTTTTGAAAACTGATTAGTTTCAGGACAATGGAACTTAGGAAGACTTTTAAGTGGTGTAAATAATTTACAGAATATTTAATTAGTCCCAGCACATGAACTAACTTCACACTTGAGTAACCTCCAAGACTTCAACCTTTCTTTGAAATTTTGGTTTAAGAAAGATCACTTCCCATCAGTAAAGAAAATGCAGTGCAGCCCCACTGAATAAGATCTTTTCCCTTACCTTTTGCTATTAAGGCTCTACAGCATTACTTCAATTTTGATTTCTTCCCATGCCCTTACAAACATCTGAAAAATGATTCAGTCCATTAAATGTTCTTTCTTATTATTATTTCTATTTTCACACCAAGGATTTGCATCTGCATAGTATTAATCTTTCTTGCACTTCTCCTTTCTCAAGTATTACTCTGTTAGCAGTGAGAAGCTTACAAATTATTAAACATGCTGCCGGTAAGTCAGATGTGTAAATATATGAAGTCAGTACATAGACTCTTGATCAGGAGCGTGAACAAATGAACAGAGAGTACTTCACCAGGATGCCAGACTACTTGTCATACGCAAACAATTTAGAAGAACATCTTTTTGAGAGAAGGCTCTGAATAAATCTCACAGGGGCAGAACAAAGAGAACAAAAATATCTATAAAGAATGGGGAGGGCCTCCTCACTTACGGAGACGAACACACAACATCTCTGTGCTCTCTTGAGGTCCCAACAGTGGTGTGTTTTGTAGGTTAAACAGCATATGCCTTCCATTTCTACTCTGCAAGTTACTCTGATGGAAAATCTATAATCAAAATGTGCTGACATAACATTAAGCCATTAACTGTGAAATACGCACTGGTTTAAAAACATAATCTAAATACTATAAAAGTAAGTTCTCATCTCAACTTTAAGTACATCTTAAAGCAGTCTGTTTTTCATAAAGTACAAAGCACCTGAACTTCAAAAAGTCAAAACTGGTACCCAAGTATTTAGAAACTAAAAATGACAAGTTTCATTTCAAAACACCAGTCCTAGACGTTCTAGATCAACTGAGCAGTCAAGCAGCAACCAGTCTTAGAGGAAACAACTCTGTGGTACCAGCCAGCTACTCTACTGCTTGGCATCAAAAGCCTTTTCCTTCCTTATTTTTTAAACGTGCAAAGCCCATGGGAATTGGAAGAGGTGTGTGGGTGGGAGGTAATAATCTAACATTAATATCCTAGTTTTGTTACTATTAAGCCTATTGAAATACCTTAGTTTTCTGAACTAAACTTTATTGCTGCTCTAAGATATTACCCATTTTAGTCTGTTCATTCTAAAATACTACACTATATAAGAAGTCTGCCTTCTTTTGTCAATGATCTCAACTGAAATGGCTGGCTCACCTCATTTACCTGCTGTTCTCTTTAGTATTTATTATTACAGAGTCAGCAGAGAAGTAAACTGCTCTTGAAATACGCATTTTAATGCGTCAGTTAAAAGGCACCTGTGATAGCAGCACACACAGAAGTTTTTATTTTTACAGCAAAACCGGGTGTGCAAATTTTCAACCCACCAAGTGAAAGCAATGAATGAGGAAAAATGTTACATGAAAGGCTTGCTCTTAAGAAAAACGTATATAGACCGAATCTTTGTGTGCAGTTAATGAATTCCAGAGGTCTTTCCTTGGTAACAAGACATGAGTTAAGAAGTTTGGCCAAATTAAACTACTCCTGCATTTTGGATGCAGCCCAGAATTATGGGCTTGGTCTGACCTCTCCATCACAAATACTTTATTACTACTCTGCCAAGCAACATCAGCTTTCCACACATAGCCACATAAATAAATAGGAAAGTAGACCTCTGTGCAGTATAAGCAGGGAAGCTGAACAAGGCAGTCAGTTTGATCTCACGATTTCTGTGTTCAGAAGAAATAGGGGTGGAAAGGCCATAAACCTCAGATTTTTATTTTTTTTTTTTTTTACAACACAAAAAGATACACTAAGCCTAGATAATTAAAAGGACACATCTAGTAAGAGAATTGACATTTCCATCCAATATTTATCCATTACCGCTAAAAGGTTGTTATAAATTGAAAGGTCAATGCAGAATTATTCTTTCCACAAAATTTATTTCATACACTACAGGATAATTGTGCTGTTTCACTGTTTCGTGGACTGTCATTTACTCTTACATCAGCATTCCTTTCAATGCATCCTGAGAAAGGAATTTCAAAGGCAACATAAATATCACTCATTTATTTTAAAAATTTGTCAGCTGATAAATTAGAATGCTCTGCTTTTCTTTATACATGTATGCAAGGTGTGCATATTTCAATATCTGTCACAAAGACAAGTGCTGTCAATCAAGGGACCACCACATTTTTTATGTAGCAGAGCAGGTTTACAGAAGTTGCACTCAGCTAGATAAATGGTTGGATGCAGAAGCCGAGGCAAAAACCATAGCACTTTTTCTTCAGATTATATTTTGCAGGGCTGTAATTAGGCTCAGTCATTTCAATCCTGCATTGACAGGCTACCTTGCCTGGGAGTGCATTACTCCAATTTCTTTCTGTACCTTGAAATAAAAAAAAATTCTCAAAATGCTACATCCTATGCCCTACTGAGAAGGAAGAATAAAACAGAATACATACGGACTGTAATACAGCTTGGACTAGTTTGATTCATTGTTATGCTCCAACAGAAAATCATTTTAAAGAGTTATGAAGTGTGCCAGGGCACATGGCAGAAGTTTCTACAACCCAACAAAACGTACAAGACATCTGAACCAGTCATAACACCAGATTAGGATACTGGCTAGTGACAGAAATGGCCAGAATCAACTCTGTAAAATGGAAATATTCCGATGTAGGCTGCTGTGCAAAAAATACACTTTAAAAGTAAGGAGGAATAAAGCCAAATAGTAAGGAAGAACATAACTTCACCGCTTGATGATAATCACTCAGAAAATGTACAAAAAGACATGCTTGCAAGATATCAGGGATCAGCTTAGAGGAAGAACTTGTTAGAAACACATGGAGATGAAGAACTTTTGCATTCTCATACAGATGTGAGCTCAAATATGCGTGTGGACATAGTGAAGATAAACAAAGATTTCGTCAACTTGTTTTTGTTCATAGAAGACATAAGGTACAGCTTCATGTTAATTACATTTTAGTTCAATTAAACAAAACAAGAAAACCTAAGCTATAACTTTTCCATGATGTTAGCAATTATCTCTTCAGATTTTCCAAAAATACTTGCCCAGCTCTGAAGTCAAATCAAATGCAACTAACCTATGACCTTCAGATACTTGTCTAGACTTTTCAAAGGTTTCACGTGACACACCCTGATGTGTACTTAATCCGTTTATCACAATTTATAAAATAAGGCATTATTCTTCACATACAGTGTGAGCTTTTCACAGTTGGGATACTTGTCCTTCCTGAACAATCTGCTAGCAATCCAGTCCTGAAACGTGTTCTGAGCCTGCAATATCAACAAAGTCTTAGCTTTATGTACAAATCTTGTATCTAACTAGATGTAACTAACTGGATGTAACTAATCTCCATGATTAGTTTTGTTCCTTCTGTTGATTCTACTAGAATACAGCTCTTAATAGAGGAAAGAAATAAAAGAAAAAATAAATACGAATAGACAGAATCAAAAGCCAGATGCAAATTAAAAGGCAAGAGTTAAAATTCTTTGAACGCTGGAAAGTAAAGGAACCTAACAGGTATTCCAAACTACAAGAGAGCTGATAACTCCCTTAAAGTCACCTTCTTCCTCATTCTTTTTAACAGAAAGATTTTGCTGGTTCTCAGACTAAACTGCCATTCCAATCCTGTATTTAAGTAGTTATGTGTATAACTATTAACAAGGCTGGATTTAAAAAACATACCACAAGTTTATCTATGAAAACATAGAGATGTGCTGCTAATGCACATTTTAATTTTGACACTGCAGTACCTCCTGGAGCTCACCTCTCAGCTCTGCCTAAGTGCAGCAACAGCTCAACAGACCCACACAAACTCTACTCTGTTTCCACACTGAAAAACGGTACTGAGTTTTGCTACTCCCAATATCCTCGAAAGTCACCTTGACAAGACTGGTTAATTCTATTCGTGCAGCTCAATATAAAATACTCCTTAATTAACAAGTACAGAACTAAAGGTCATAGGGAATAACTGTACAGGCAAACAAACATTCAGCACAGCAAAAAATATTAGCAAATACCCTATCAGCACCTTGCTCTGCCAGCAGCATTTCCCATAATTGAAGAAAGAAAAAAAATAATCTGCATTCTTGCATTCTAAGCACTGATCCTGAAGCAGTTGGCATACAATCCTAATGAAATCAAATAAGAGGGAAAGATTTTCCCAAAACACGTGTGTAATATTTATTTATTTTTCACTTCATCTAGAAGAAAACCTCCAAGGAAAGTGGCTTAAATTTTGTCTCTCTGTGCTTATAAATATTTGACAGTCTAACTACATGTGCTTGCATTTTATTCCAGAGTAAAAGCGCAGAAAACCCCGTATGACTAACAAGTGTATTATTCAAGTTCCTTTTTGCTACAATGAATACATACAGCTTCTATCAACAAAGAGGCATAAGCTGTGCATCACACTGATCAAGGCATCGGGATAAAGTTCTACTGATGAACTCATTTTTACTCTTCTTCGATAAAATGCAGCATTGTACAGTTCTTTGCTGAAGGATACACATTCTGTTTTCTTCTACTACTGCCAACTAGAGTAGCAAGAACACTAATATGAACAAAATAAAGAATTTTTTCTTTAGTATTTCACCCATCCCAGCACTTCTCTTCAGTCTCAGCACAGTGGAATCTATAAGTAAAACTGCATGCTGTTCATGTAGCTACAAGTGGCATGAAGTGAATAATTAAAGGTAAAATGATATCAATAGTACAGTTTGACACAACCGAACAGCCTTGGTGAGCAGGTGCGCCCTACCAAATTACTCTGCTTCTGTACCAAAGCCAGCTCCCAATCCACCCTTGGCTGTCAGCCATTAGAAAAACAAAAACAGCAAGAAAAAAAACCCAAAAAACAATAACTCACAGTTACTAGCAGCTCTGCAGGGTCTCTGCTTCATCTATGTCATTATTTAGTGACAACATGTATCTTTGCAGATTGCAGTGTAAAATACACCTGACACCTGCATCTTAAAAAGCCATCTAACACCAAGACAAGGATGAATACCCTGAAAAGACATTTCCTTAAATATTAATCTGATCTATATCTTTAAAACAAAAAAAAAAAAAAAGAAAAGAAAACTGAAAAGCAATTTTTTTTTAACTTTTTTTTTTTTTTTTAATTTTGATACCTTTTGATGTTTTTAAATGTAATTTTTTTTTTTTTGTAATGGTTACAGCACCACTATAATGCACATCATGTGACAGAGACCAAATGGTTTTTCTTCAGATACATAGTAACTTGAAAAAGCAGATCAGCTTCACTAATGCCATGATAAATCAACTTCCAACATCCCCTTCCATAAGGGGCAACAGTGTTGAAGTTAGGCAAGCTAAAACAAAGCCACACATCAATATTTTGACACCTAGTTGAATTTATGAAAAATGACCTCTTTTCCCCAGAGCCATAATCTGAGCCATACAATGTTGTCAAAACTGCATGACAAAAAGCCAAAACTTATTCAAAGCAGTTTATTGCCTTGGTTTTTCTATTTCTCACTCAAAGATGGAAGACATTTTTGCACATCTCTTGCCATCTATCCAGAGTTGGTGTTTGATCTCAAAGTTAACAAAGTTAACAAATGGAAATAGGCACCATGCAACCACAAACTTAACGTGGGCTAGGTGGACAAATGCAGTTTCTTTTGCCTGCCAAGTCTTAATTAAATAAACATTGAACCACCAGAAATTTTGGCAAGATAAAGGTGTATGAACTGCAGGTGTGGGTAGAAAACGTATTTCCATAACACAAAAACAATGAAAAGTAAAACAGTAGCTACCCAGGGGTCGGATATGTATCTAAAGACATCACTCAAAACTGATATAAAATACAATGCCAGTGTAGAATTCCCACTATTCTTTCATGTTCAGTCCATTTCTGAACTGGATATAATCATTCTAAGCATTTATACAATTTTCACCATCATGGAATTACCATTTTGGCACACTGCTACAATGGAAAGATATAATTGAAACTCTTCCTTGGAGAATCATTTATTTTTGTGGTGTTCCCAGAGTTATATATTTGATCACATGTTGCAGCTTAAACCCTTATGCCTGTAACTCACAGAGACAATTCTCTACATTTCCAATTCAGCAGTTTCACTGTAGCTTCTAGTTGCACCAGATTTCTTCCCTACAGTTAGCCCTCCTGGGCTCTACCTGAGGCTGAGTTCCTCCCTTAAAAGCATTGCTAGCCTGAAGACAGCAAAAAGACACTGTCCTAAGGTGTGTAGAAATAACACAAATACTCCTCATTCCTTAAAGATGAACTAACCTGCAATATCTACATGCATGACAGCATGTTTAGACTCATGCCTGGGCTTTGCGTTTACTTATTCTCTAGTAGCATATGTCACCATCATCTACATTGGTGCATCCTTTCTCAAAGCTGAAACAATCTCCGTGTTTCAGTTAACTCTATACTCCATGGACCTTTGGAAGAATATCTCCTTTCTTGCCAGACCCTACACTGCACTAAATCAGTGAGTTTGTCTACACGATCCTCCAACCATTTGCAAAGAGCTTTATATATCTGAATGCTTCATACCTTGGTCTGTTTTCTCAGAAGATGCTAGTGACTTTGTGACTTGTGCTAGATGCTAGTGCCTTGTACAGTGGGTAACAAACTCAGTAATCAAACAAAGCTAGAATAATCATAATGTACATCATGCAACTCAAAAACACAGACTAACATTGAGATTTTAACAACTATACTGTAAGAAAAATTGCACATTTTGGAGTAAAGTTACTTATGCAGCCAGTCCTCAACGCATGGCAATGGCCATTTAGGCTGTAGAATTTATACAGAAGATGTAGCCACAACTGAACAGGTCAGCCCTGGTCTGAAAGCAGAGTCCTGCTCCTCATGTTGGCACCGCATCAGTACTGCCATTCCTATTTGCCCTGCCATATTCTCCTGCTGCATGTCAAATAGATAACAATATTCTAAAGAATCTAATTTTAAGTAAGTTTTTGCAGTTGCTGAAATATCCCCTTTGTACATCCTCAACACGGTCTAAGACATCCATTATTACAGTAGAGGAATTTTATCATCTTCCTAATTAGCCAATTATTTTGACAAATCTATATGAACTACACTGCAATATTGTTATATAAATAAATACTACTAAAGCACATCAAAATTATGAATGACGCTATTGCTCCTAAAATCTGGAATTGTGATTGACTTATGAAGAAAACTAAGTTCTCTTTGCATACTGACACATTTATTTTCTGTCCCCCTTACGAGTGTGGGTATAGACAACAGTTTACAGGACAAACCCTAGAAATAAGAGTGCGCGTTCATCATAAAAAAATGGAATTAAAGCAAAATTCAAAGTTTATGTTCTAGGAGACTTTAAGGCAAATTCCCAACTTTTACACACAAACTTGAGTGGGCCAGGAGTAAGAGTCAGACTTCACGGTTAACTGCAATTTTTTTTTGATAGCAGATGGAACACTTGTTTGTACTTGTATTTGTTTGATAAGTCAACAACAATGCTCACGTAGCCTTCCATTTGGCTTTTTAGGGTTATTTTGAAAGCCATACAATTCAAATGCAAACTGATTTAAAGCACCAATGCCATCTACAATGCTTTTCATAATATATTAATTTTGTATTAACTGTTCTCATAGCAGAACTTTGTTTTTTAAAGGAAAACGTGCTTGTATCAGCATCAAAGTGGTAAGGTACAGTTAAGAACTCCAATACTTTTTTTCACTAAGTGATCCTACTATCTGCATTTTGTTTAGATGTAGTATCTCTACGAACAGTAGCTCATGAACTATTTAAGATTACTCTAAATTTCACAAGGAATTGTTGCAACTTTCCCCAGGAAATGACAGGGAATTCACCCAATTCTCAGTGATGACAGCTAAAGAACTTCTGCTAACTTGGTCAAGTTGCAGGTAGACCCTACACACAGGGAGAGGGAGTTCACCTAATCTAACATTATTTCAACACATGAAAGATTTGTAGTACATATTCAGATGAAAGCACAAAGAGAAAAGAAAAATAGTTTCTTCTATACCTGGTAAGTCTGAGAAAAGGAGAATGCATTCGTTAAATCCATTTGCGAGAAGACGATCCCTCAGTTGTTGAAGTATAGCCACCCCTATGCAGAATGGGAAGGAGGAATTTCCGAGCAATAATGTATCCCACAAGTGAAAAATTTTATGCAAAGGAAAAACATCTGCATAATGAACAGACACATACACACACAAAAAAGCAAAATTAATATAAACACTCTTAGGGAGTCATACACACTTTCCTCTCCTATCTAAGGGTAATTTCTTTTTTATTTGAGAGCAAATGAGACAACCTGTTTAAATACAGGTTCATTTTTATACATAGGCAGACTATTCCAGAAACAATCAGTATTTTCTTTCTTTATTAAATGCTTTGAAGTATGCAGGTTTACACATTTCAAACACACATGAAATTAGGCAATTTGTTTTCCTTTCGGTATAGCATAATTATGCATGAAAAAGTACGCATTAGTTACTTCCAACAGCATGAAGACATTAATGAGTGAATCAATAAGCTCAGCTACTTAAAACTAAATGAGGAAGTGAGCAGAATAGAGCAAAAACTGACAGAATAAGAAAGACAGACAGGCATCAAGGCCTAACAAAAACAACACCACCTGAAAAATAACGTCAAAAGGTAGCTCCCCTGAAACACATTATCCTTCAACTAAATAGTTCTAAAATTTTGTTTTAATTCATTCCAAGACAACCACCTCCTCAGTTTTCCAGAGGTGGTGATTCTCATGACAGGTTTTTCAAAGCATGGACAACTGCAACAGCCAGTGCTTCACAGTCAAGAACTCTGTCAAATGCAATTGAGAACCTGACATCAAATCCTTTGATATTTCAGAGAAGTAATCTGCTAAGGTTGACACTAAACAAAGAAACAATAGGTATTTGAGGAAAGACAATTACAAATTGCTTTACTAACTTCCTTGTCTTTTATTGAAAGCTCACCAAATGGGAAAGCTCCTTTTGCTCTGAATTTTCATGAACAAATACCACAACACGGTAAAGTGCAATAACCAAGCTTGTTTTGCTGGCCTTAAAAAAAAAAAAAATTCCACGTTTCTGAACTTAACAGAGTGAGGGAAGGTGTATATCAACATTATTGTAATTCTACCCAGTCAATAAATTTTTACATTTCACCTTTCGTAAGTACTACATGCATAATATAATCCAGCTCAAATTTAATATAGTTCTTTTTCAGAAATAAGAAAGCTGAAATTACTGTCAAATAAGAGCAGAAAGTACAATGTGACATGCACTGTTGAGTCTCAAGTCACAAGTTCACCCTGCAAATTACAAAGGACCTATTAAGCGACACATAACACATCAATTAGGAAGGGTTTATCTGACAAAGTGAGAAAAATTATCCTTAAGAAATTCAACATTTAACTGGAAAAAAAAAAGTATACTCACGCGTAAACATTGTAAGAAACCACGGAATAGCATAGAGCTGCAAAAGGTGGGGGATGGCAGGAGGGAAGAGAACAAAAAGCATGTTTTATTAAGATCTAAGTTTTTTGCTTAGGTCAATTGTTAATTGCAATAAAAACTGCAAAACTTGACATTAACACATTTTAAGTAAGAAATAACTGGCAAAACTACTACGATAGAATCATAGAATCGCTCAGGGTGGAAAAGACCTTAAAGATCATCGAGTCTAACCACAACCTAACCAAACTACTATAACAACCCTCTGCTATATCATGTCCCTGAGCACAAAAAGAAGCTTCTTCTACCCCTAAGTCACCGTTCTCATTCCTTCTATGTTATTGTTTTGTGATTCTCTAGTGAAAGCAAGGACCATCAGCATCACGGTCAGCTGCTCCTTTAAACTGCCTCAGTTCTCCCCTTACACTATATGCTGCTAAATAAAAATTAGTGAAGAGTGCCTGAATAAGCATAAAACAACTTGATTGAAGATATCTTTTTGACTCAGGAAAAATTGTTTTTTATTATGAATAAGTAAAAGTGCAAATCACAACTTCCAAAACAAAAAGGAACAGTATCTACACCTTTTGCATATACTGGCATGTATTAAATTGTATACTTCTTATTGAAAGGAAGTAACAAGTTAAATTCTCCAAAGTCACTCAAGCATACAATGCCTGTTACCAACAACTTATGCATTTACGTAGTTTTAAGATGACCTTTAAGGGTATGTGCCATCTGAAGAATTTGAGGCTCCACTTATATTACCTCTGAGACTGTCTAACTTCTGCTGCTGTAATGGCTACAGAAAACAGAAAGTTTCCACAAGCTTTCGGTCAGAATACCTATAGCACCATATACAAAACATTCAGAATGTATTAGAATAGATAGTCATTCGTGACACCTTCAGAGTTTCTTAATCTTTAATGAAGCATTTAGTGGGTTGAAAGCAATAGCATCTATTTTCATGAAACATCACTCTACAGAAAGTCCCAACACATTAGGAATGCAAGAGCAAGTCTATCTTTGTTAAATTTTATTCAGCTGCGCAGTTCATGTGCTCTGTTTTCCATTTCTGAAGATTTATAGTTAGACATAAAGCTTAATATATTACTTTTTAGCTCATAAAAAGTGCAAATTAGTACTCCTATTAAGCTTGCCCTGAAAGTAAGCAAATGAGCAGCAAAAAATGTAATTGATACTATGTTAATAAATGACTACTTATTCCATCAACTCCTAAATGGTTTGTGGCACTGATGAAATGATGCACACACATGCAGAAAGGTTCCCTAGCACAGCTCTCTAAATTTGAGTCCCACATCTTCATTTGAGTATCTAATAGCATCTAAATCGTACTACACATAAAACTACAAGCTATGATGAACAGACTTTGCTTAGCCTACAATCTTTCAAATGATTTTAAGGGTTCAAAAAAAAAAAAATAAAAAAAAATCACTATATGCCATTATTTCAGATTCATTATACACTCCTATTTCCCTGAGTACATCTCTGCAATGCTTTCAGTATATGTCTATCTGTGGAATAAAACTCTGTTCCCTGAAACATGCCCTGTGGTGTTTGTGATCAACAAATTCCCATTTACCTGCTTACCTGTATGCATTATACTGCTTTCCATATAGCAGAAAAATAATGTTCCTCTTCTCATATGTCTGATTACAATATTTTACCCTAAGCAGCTCCATGCTTACTCCTAATTTCACACACAGACATCTGTATCTTGAATGCATATAGAAAAATACAAGAAGAGCCACCAAAACTGAAACAGTGAAGACATTATTGGAAGGTAACTACAAGGTAAAGCACTTCTTTGCTCTAAATCATCCTCACTAAACCTATCAATGGTAACATGAAAAGTAAGTCAAACTATTTAATTTAGAAGGCATCGGGTAAATATTTTTTGAAGAGATTTTCTTCTCTTATTTTCAAAAATGTAATATTCTATGATAAGGAGGTCTAGACAAACCTGAAGAGGTTATGATTAATATTACTGAGTAAGCAAAGTAGAGACAACATTAGTATTATTTCACCATGCAAGTCAAACTGAAAAACAAAGACGAGAAAAAGAACTGCAAAGACTTGAAGTCCTCAAATAAACAGGATACAAAGTATTTTTAGATAAATGACTGCATTTTTAATATATTATTAGTACATACTGCCCTCTAGCAATCATTAGTTAGAACAGCATTTTGCCATGCTTCTGTAGTGTAAAAAAAAAAAAAAAAAGGTTTCCAACCCTTTACTATAGAACCATGACACATAATAAGGTTGTGACTTTTAATCACACTTAACATTACATATGTTTCCTGACCACACTGAGTTTTTTAAAGCAGCATTTGAACTACTAGAACAGCCTGGGAATAAGTCACATTAAAATGAAAACCTTTAAAGTCAATACTTCATTTTTTAGCGCAACCTTAAGATCAGCAGTGCTGTAATTAGCATTTTGCTTTGCTAGTAATATACGAGTTCTTTGGTACTTTCAATTAAGTACCAGGACATCTCTTACATATGAAGAACAATTTGAATAAAACCATCAACAATTTTTTTAGTTAAAAGTGAAATCTCTTCTCCTCCCACTTTGTTTCATTCTCAGTTTTTCCATTAACCCTAGCTGAAGCTCCAATAGTGTGCTGCTATGACAAACTGCTCAAAATCAGAGCTTGAAGACTCAGTCCAGTGTTTTTCAATACGGTGAAGTTAGGTAATAACTGTAGGAGAACAATCTATTTCTGAACTAGAAACTCAAACCTCCTGGAAAGATAGACTCAAATCCTGATGAAAGCCTTTTCCATGATAAATTACTGCTATTTTTCTCTGCATTATTTCATTCTTTGACTCCTCCTCTGGAAGATGAGCTTTACATATTTTTATCTATAGAAGACGAGATTTCTGCTGTAAAGGCAATAGTTTCAAAAACATTCAGGTTGAGAGGCTTTTGTTTCTAAAGACTATTCAGAAGAGCAAGCAAGGCAAAAATGCGCACTAGTTTTTGTTGGAGGAGATCCTAGGGTGTGCTAAGAAATAACCACAAGCCTCTTACTGTTTTGAAAGTTTGTAACAATAACGTGGCCAACTTGTACAATCCAGGAGCACGTTATAGACATGGTAAAAAAGATACCGCGAAACTCCGCGTGTGGTTTCAGGACCAAGAAAACAAATTATTTAATACTGAAGATCTGAATTTCCAAAGCACTGAAGATGTCAACATACTTCATGTTTACTATGCGAGTACATAACATTTAAGTTTACTACATACTTATAAGGAATAAAACACTCTTCATTTCATTGAAGGGTTCTGTCCTCAAAATGCATGCACACATACCTCAAGTCTATTAGATAATCCTATGTTCAACTGCTACAGAAAGGCACATAAATGTTTTGATGTCTAGGGATGCCAAAGTAATGCAATTTAAGACCAATACCTAAATTTAGATTCTACCTACCTACATGCACCTACACAGAATTTGAAGAACGATCACTTTTCTCACAAGATCAAAATACAAGCAAAAAAAATCTCTCCCCTACAGTCACCACTAGCTAACAGTAACAGAAGAGACAAATGGAGATGAAGTACTTCAATCACGGGATCTTCAGTTCAGTTAGATGAAGCCATATTAACAGTGCCTCCTGCATATCACCAAAGCAAAACTAAGCCTGAGACAGCAGCTTATTAAGCAACTGCAACCAGACTTTGTCAGCTCTTTTACTGGCCTGCTAACAACTGTACGAGGCAGCCATAATTGGCAGGTGAAAGCTATTTACAATAATATATGCCTACAGCTACCCTTTTAGCAAAGTAGCATTTTTTTCTTCAGTTTAAAATAGTCTGCTTTTTATGTCAGAATTACTCAGTAGAATATATAACAGATGCTACAAAATACTATACGGAGCGGTGGAGATCATCAGCTTCAGGAGAGCGAGCAAAGAAGAACTAAGAGATTCACCATAGGTATCTCTCTATTCACATGTAAATCACACAAGCCACTGCAATGTACTTAATCCAGGCACCACACCAGCTAACAATATTCACAATTATTGGAGTTTCAGTACTGTTCAATATTCTGAGAGCTGCATGACCCAAAGCAAATGGGAAGGGTGCCAGGAAACACAATCTTTCCTGCAGCAGGAGCCTGCATTTCGATGATGAAAGATTAATCAGAGTTTACTTTGATAGGATTAGTACTCAAGCACAAAACTCAGGTTAAGATCTCATTACTGAAGTGCATATCCTTCACCTTGACAGATCCTGCACAGCTAGAAGTACAAAAAACTCTCTCCCAATAATCTGAAAGGCAAAACAACTTCTTTTTTTTAATGACAGGATTTAGAAAGGAGAACTTCTCTTCAGAGGTTAGTGTTATTTTCAGAATTAGCATTGGTATTCAAATGCAGAATTCTTCATTTTTATTTTTAATCATATCCATTTTGTAATTATTTGCTACGTTAGCTACTCATACCCTCTTCCAGGCTGTAACACTTAAGAGACAAGGCTCACGTTTGACTACATGCTGTCCAATGATTACCATAAAACAAAATCTAAAATATATATATATAAAAAAAAGATTTTTAACTATTCCACCTGACTTGCATTTTGAAAGTTTATTAGAGCAAATAAATACCAGGTGCATTTACATTTGCAGGTGATGTTGCAAACTTGATTCTCCCCCAGTAACTTACCAATGTCCATTATTTTGTCCTCAAATTTATAGGCTTTCAACATGTGAATACCCTCCCAGCTCCCCACCATTCTCTCATCTTCAGCTTTTCCTCTTCAGATGTGGATTATTAGCAATACATGCAGCTTCTATACATCTCAGTTTATATCGCAATACACTGGGTTTCACTTTTGCTTCTTTAAATGCCACAGTATCTTCTTTTACATTTATATTATAAACATTATTGCATTACAAAAGCCTTTAGAAGTGAAAGGTATATACATTTTCTTTCCATTACAATCTCTGTAAAAACAGTACTAAGGAGCATCTGCCCATTCTGAAGGAAATTTACCCAGGAATTGCATGCAACAAATGATTTTCATAGGCTTGGCCTTCCCACCTGAGACAGTATTATGCTGGCTTTCTAGACTATACATAGCTCTAAAAGAAGGATAAAAAAGTTTCCCTGTTTATGGCAATAGATAAAAGTGGGGCCCTATAAAGAAGGCCTTGTTTTATTTTTTTTTCATCATAGCCCTCTCTACTACATGTTGGATATGACCAGTTTTCATTTTTCTCTATCTTACAATGAAGGGATAAAACTTGCATACAAGCTATAATCTTTCCAGTGTTTCTGATAGATTCCAACGAGTGATTGCTAAGCATTTTCCAGAATCTGACATATCTACAGATTAACCATCATCTGCACATGCTTTTTGTATTATTTGCAAATTAATGTGTCTTTTGAGTTAATTAACTGCATTTAATTAGATGGTAGAAAAAATTTCTATTAGCCATTTTCAGCCACGTTCTTTTTTGTATACT
>JAOWBP010002392.1:25596348-25615487 GCA_028571105.1 Tragopan temminckii | reverse complement strand
CAACAAAACTGTGCACTCTGAATGCCTACATAAACATTTTATTTGACTTTCCAGGTTCTGAGTTCTCTCAGTCCTTCCTTCCCTCTAAATGAGTCTGAAGTTTTCACTCTCCCAAGAATATCTGGCAGCAAACCCTGCCAGCACTGTCAATATTCTCCAACCCTACTGATATCTCAAGAAGTCCACAGGGAGCACTGGATCTTTTGGAGTAAGCTACAGTAAACTACTCTTCTTAATTAAGCATAATTTTGTATAATGAATCTGCAAAGAAAGCATTAATTTACCTTGCTATCTCAGATTTCCCCTGAGAAAAGCCTTACAGTTCAGATGATGCCCAAGTCTATCAGAATGAATTATTATACCTTAATAATGCAGCCTGCAAGTACAAAGAGTTTCCCACACACTCACTCTAATCAAAACAGAAACGCTGCGATACACAGCATACACATGAATCCCAATCTTAAGCAAAAACAAACCCCGACAGAAGACAGATTGGCTCTAGAGAATATCATCATCACTGAGACTCTGAAGACATCTCCAGAAAGACGTCTTCCTCCAATAACCAGATATTAACTTTGGTCTCTGCTGAAATGCTTCTTTGTTCTTGAGTCTGGACTAATCAGCCATGAGTTCTGGATAACTGTATACCGTTCTCCAACAAAGTAATTTGGCTTATTTTTATAAAGCACAGTGGCATAATGAGCCAATTCAGTAATGAACTGTGATTCCAAAAAGCACAGGAGTTACTGCTGATCTGGCCAGTATTCACTCTTAATAGCTGCCATTTGTACAGGTGAGAGCATCTTCTGGCAGGACTGTGAGTGTAAGGCTAGCTGCTTTTACAGTAGACTGTCACCTACAACCACCCTACTACAAAGCAGGGGTAGTTGTGCTTGGAAATGTACAGAAATAGAGAATCTTACATACTACTATCTGGTTTGGCAAGGACACCAGTATATCAGAGATCAGCAGGTTCACACTCTTCAGTTTGTTCAAGACACGGGTTTCCAGTTTTGAGGAGATAATCCTGAAGAAATGCAAGAAGTATGAAGTTCAGATTCTCCTTCCTTCCTTCTCCTGCATGAGAGTTTCAATTTTGGTTTCAGACAATCTGCCATTTATGGTTAATTGTTATGTCATTATGTTTGGAAGTATGTACGTGTCAGAAAAATAAATCAGTTGCCACTTGGAGTAATAGATAACACAATGTATTGCACACACTTTCTAAAAGCATCATTTCTGCTTTCAGAACCACACACACACCTGGGAAGACAGGCATAGGGAGCACGTAAAGAGAGAGTATGTATTATACGAAAACTGGGTTCTTACAGGACAGGCCTGAGAAGGAGCCACGGCTGGGGCTGAGCACTCTGATTGATAATTCCTTTCTAAATCTCACAATTTTGACTCACCCACTGACAAATCTGGATATAACATCTGCTCTACATTATTACCTCTCTTCTGCATAGTCATTTGTTTTCAGCACTATGAGTTTTCCAAGCTTTTAATCATCTTGGTGAAAATAAAATAACTTCAACTTCCTTAATACTTCTCCTTTTTAAAGGTAAAATAAAAAACAGCTTTTGCTCCAAGTACATTTTTCTTTTAAATATTTCAAAGCGTGCTTGGATAGTTGTTACTAATGGATTGTAAGCACACCACTACATTGGATTTACCTATCTAGGTACCCAGGTAGGTACCTGTACTATACCTAGGTATAAGAAATCCCTCCACTTACCAAGTTCCATGGTTATAGCACTAAAAAAAACCAAACCAAACCAAAACACACACAGAAGAAAAGAAAGGCCATTAAAAAAAGTGGCCAAAAATTGGGAGAAGAAAAAGCTTTTCTGAAAGGCATTAAGTATGCACTCATACACAGAATTTCACTACAGGATGATCCTTCAGCAACTTGATTTATATTTTTGGAGAGCTGTATATGACCAAAGGTTACGAACCTCTCTTGTAGTGAGACTTTACAGTCTCTTCGATAGAGCTCATGCTGAACTAGACTGGAGATGAGGGAGGATGATAACTTACTGTTTTGCACTCTAACTGGGGATTGACAGGCAGGTTTTCAACACCAGCCAAAAAGCAATAAGCAATTACAAATTGTATAGTGTGACAAAGACCATGCTGCGCACATATGGACTGCCCTGGCTGCACACCATCTCCTCGCCAAGAGCTAATGAGATAATTTTTTTCCTTGGAGGCTACGCAGCCGCTAAAGCCAAGAGCAAAGACAGCCTCTGCACAAGCAGTACCTCCCACAGAGCAGGCCCCTAAAACAAAACATTATCTAGCTGTAGACTGCAGCTCAGCAACTACAGCCAAGACAGGCTCCTCCTCTCCCTGACAGTAACTGCTTACAAGTGGGACGTGTTATATGAATGAGAGCAGTTCCAGGGCTTGTGTGAATACTACCGAGGCTGTTTACAACCCTTCAACACATCACTGGTGGGTGGCCTTCCTCTATTTCCGTTTTGATTGTTTCTGCTCCCTCATCTTTCTGTTGAAATACCACTATAGTTATTATCTGGTATTTCTTAACCTGATTAAGACTTCCCAGCAACAGGACATATTTTTAATTTGGATTTAATAAAACAAAATAGCAACACAACAGAAAGCCTTCAGGTCTTTGACTGGATTCAGGCAAAGCCTGATGTTTTGATCATCCCTGATAATTTTTTCAAGCCAGACCTGAATAAAGTACTTCAGGTATTTAAGGCATATACCTAGCTTAAGCTAGGAGTTGTGACATTATCTTCAACCCGATGGAGCCTCTGATCATCTGCAGAAGTATCTTGCTGAATCAGTAAAACAGTGTGGGGAAAGCTTCATGCTTGCTAATGCATGAACTTGTTAAGATTTTCCTTGAAAACGAAATCTGAAACAGGCAGCAGAGACTTAAAAAGGATTTTATACCCTGCCTAAGATTTCAGAATGAAAACAGATGCAGGAGACACCTTTTTTTTTTTTTTTCTTTTTTCTTTTTTTTTTTCACCCTATCAGCTAAGAGGAATCAGTAATGACAGTGTGGGCAATGAATGACCTGTTCCATTTAGGTTTGTTCTATTGCACCAGCAGAATGGGTGGCCTGCAAAACAGGTTAACAATTAATACTAGAGGGATGGCTCTGCCAGCATTTCCCATTGAAACCATTTACAAACAAGCTCTATGTAAATCCTGATGTTTATGAGGACGGATTTTCCAAGCTCAAGTCCAATTTTTTAGGTGTTCAGTACTGAGTGTGAAGGCCAGATTTTCAAGAATCTGGGTCTCATTTAACATCAGGTTCAGGTTTTCACAAGACCCATGTGTAAATAACTGAAGATTTCTAAAAATCGGCTATGTTACAACAAGCAGCTGATGTTGCACAAAGAAAACTTTACTTAACCTTGCTTATACCAAGCAGCTCACAGAAAGTTAGCAAGGTTTTGCACAAAATAACAATAAATCATTACTATGACAATATACAAGGATATTACACGTACAACAAGTGAGGCTTTGCAACACGACAAAAAGAACATTACAGCAACTGAACAGATGTACAATGGCCCTGGCTTCTCATAATAGGCAGAAGGATGTGGCCTGTTTGCCTGGACTATCAATTCTCCTTCTGCATTTAGATATATGCCTGTTTCCTCACTGGATGCACTCTCATATACGCACATAATGTACAAGAATGCAAAACACACTATTAATGCACATTATGCACATATTTATGCTTGCACCTAGACCTAAAGGCAAAGAAGTTTGAGGACTCAGCAACAGAAAAATTTCCATTTGCCAAAACAGTAAAGTTCCTTTCTGTAAGGCAGCATCACGGTGAACAGTCAGTCGTCACCAGAACGCAATATTTATTCAACTGTAAGTACTCTGAACTCTCAGCAAGTTTGATGAGCACATGAAGTCTGTTCTACTGCAAGCTTAACAGGATTCATTCATATGGAAGGGTATCATGTAGAACAGATCAAACAGAATAGGAACAAGCACCAATTAAGTGAGAAGAAATGGAAGAATTTTTTTTTTTTTTTTTTTGCATTTACCATACAACCACCAGAAACAATGGAAATCTTCAAGTTCAGTACATTAGGTTCCTAATGCCCATACGCCCATATGCTTAGATTACTAGCTACTGTGACTGCTCATTGTGCAGCTTTTATGTGTAGCACACACAGCAGGGCTGCTAGACTTCTTTCAATGTGTTCTTTTTTTCCCTTACTTCATAAAAAAAAAAAAAAACCCAGCCATCTTCTCTTTACCACAATGGGAGGTGACAGTTAAAGCCACTGTCTCAGGGTGTGATAACCCAAGAACAGCCCCAGCCCACGAGGGATGCTGGTGCTTCTGTAACGAACAGAGTGCAAGAGGCAGTAGTTTGATGCACAGCCCTATGTGTCTGTTATTCTACCTTGTCAGGAAAGAATAATTAGAGAATAACTCCCTGTTGCCTTCAACTCTCTCCTGCCACCCCCACTGGTCCCCATCCATCAGAAGACTTCTCTTGGTGATTCATTATGAGAAGGCTGCCTTTCCAGGGGAGGCACTGAGAGGAATTTTCCATTTCTTTCTCCCATCCCTTTGCATGGCAGCAATCTCCCTTCATTACAAGTCTGGGATGCTAACGTCAGTGGCTTTGGGCATCTGCTAATAAGGAACAAGCAATTTCCAGGAGTAGGTCACACAATGAGCATATTAAAAACTCTTTGAGAAAGAAAATCTCTCACATGCTTCCAACAGGGAAGGTGAGCAAAAACTAAGAGCCTGTGAAAAGTTAAATTAGATCCTGGAGAGTGAGTGGGCAGGCTTGTAATGCGTCACTATCAGGCAGGGTGAAAGAGCACAAGGAAGCCTGGGCAAATACTGTATACTTATGAGGACCTTAAGAAGAAACGCAGAGCAAACATACATATGCATATAGAGTATCAGGAGGCACAAGGCATTTCAAAAGCAGTGAGAACAGTCTGAGCAACTGATACGTTACACTTGCATTGCAGCAGCAGTGGCATCTAACTCTGCTTCGTCTTTCAAAAGTAATTGCAACTTTTGACGGTGCAATTTCTCTCTGCATGAAATGGCAAGAACACTTACATACTTTTGTAAAGCCCTCAGATGTATATATATATCTTAAATTCTGCATGCAATACTTACATATGCAGATACTGCAAAGGAGGGATTCTTATTGCTCTAATTCTTCCTAGCTATTCTAGCTGGGTTCAGAAGACCTTACAAAAAGACCTATGAGTTTTTAAGAGCCTTGCCACTTTAAATATAGCTGTTTGGTAACTATATTGCTGGAAACCATAGTAAACTAAATCCTTCACATTCAGTCTTTAGGTACTCACTATAGATGCAGTATTTTTCCAGGTCTGGGGCAAAAACATCTCAATTCCTGAAGAACTGATACAGTTGCAGAACTCTGAACTGGTCCTACACTGAGGACATGTAATATAGAGAGAGATAATAAAGAGATAAGGTAATAAAGAGATTTGCCAAGTGTCTCTCTAACATACTGCAACTGCTGTCACCTGTATCTTCGAGGATAGAGAAATATTGTCAGTAAGAACAACTCCCCTAGAAATAAAGGATTAAAATCAGATACCAGCTCATTCAAATTTCAAGGGGACTGAAACAAACTGAATTTTGGGTAGGAACTAAACCACAGCAAATCAAATTAATCAATATAATGGCCAGAAATATAACTGTTTTGAGGAAGCTGAATACTGTACGCTCAATAAAAGTATGCTTCTGAATCTCCAGGACCGAAAAATTATTTTGAAGTAATTCTAATTGCATATCATAAGATAGACTATGCTGCTCTTGTGCTCACCAGTGTCAGAATTTTGCACTAACCTTCCAAACAAGATAAAGTCCTCTCTAAGGATAAGATTGAAATGAAGTATAGCTCTGACTTGTTTTCAGTCAGTTTGCAGTGAAAATGCCAAATGAAAAGCTTGTTTTTCAACAGCTGTTAGAACATGTCACAAATACCCAGAATATGTATGTATTCAATTTGTATAAGAACATTGACAGTCTGAAACTATGAAAAACTGAGTAGGACATCATCTGCTAATTTATCTAAAATGATGACTACTAGCAAAGGCTAAACATCATGCAATTGACTCCATGACATGTATTTCAAAAATTCTGGTCTAGCTTTAAGACAAGTAAACACAAGTGATTTGTTCTTTTAACAGAAATCTGAAGTAGAGGAAAAAGTGGATAGGACAGGAAAAGAGGTCTACCCCAAAAGATTCATGCTTCCCAGTGTGTGATACGTTAGCATACCATATAAACCTGCCAGTAAGATTAGTCCCCTCACTACTAAGCCCTCATACTGGCCTCAGTGCCTGTATTTCCCCACTGAGAAGCTGTAAGAAAACAAAAGCAAAAAGAATCTGGTGTTTCAGTACTGCTGAGGTGGTGATTTTATGCCTTAATAACCGTAGAAGGACATGAAAGAGCTGTGCAAACTGATCTGCTTTCCCTCTTCTACATGTAACTTCCCTGCACAAAACAAACTTACTTGAATTGCTAAAAGAGAAGAACTGAAGATAGTAATAGAAATATTTTTATTATGCTTCTGATCTCTGTTTTGTAAAGGAAGCTATGATTTTATTGTTGATATTCTAGGGCTGTAAAGCTTGTTGTTAGGTAGTTTTACAAAAGGTTCCAATTTTGAGTAACATTAAAGAAAAATATCAGTCATTGACAATCGATCAGATTGTATTATTCCCTAATTGCACAAGAATATTTTGTATACACTAGCTGGATGTAACTAATCAAGTACAGTAAGCTTCGTAATACAAAAGCTCCTTCACGAATACTGCTATCTACCAGTAACATTCATGAATACATAAATAGTTACTACAGTGAATAGTTCAGGGTGGTGTTGACACATATTCATTAGTAACACTTACTAGGAAAAGGATAGTTTACAAAATTAATCATGAAGAATTCATTTTTATCATCTATCTTTGGCCTCCCAATGAAACAGCTTAGTTCCCAGGAAAGTTATTCTAAGTTTCTGCATTGTCCTGGTACCCTAGCATTCTAATTGGTTGTGGTACTCACTACATTTCTTTGTCCCACATCGAGTAACATTAGGAAGTGTTATTAGCCCATTTTAGTCAGGGGAATGAGTCACTCAGATTACCTAAGACATCAAAAGTTTGTATCAAGGCACACATTAATAGCCCAACAACTCAAACTACTGTCATGTTCATTCAATCTCTCTAAAAAAGAAAATAAATTGTTCAGTATACCTGTTCCGTACTCACAGGACTTTACTTCCTTGGCCAGCTCAGCTGGAAGAGCTGATATCACCAGATGCTATGACTCTCTAAAGTGGTATAATGCCAGATAACCTTAGATTGACAAAGAAGAGAAAAATTTAATACTGCTTTAGTTAGGAAATATTAAACAATACAGTCATATGCAACATTTCTCTTGGTTATTCCCATTAAACACAGTGACTACCACCTTGATCTCTGGGTTGCTCAACTGTGTCTGCTCTTTCACACAGATTACTGTGTCTGGAAACTCTCTCAGTATCTATACACTATGGGATACAGTTCCTAGAGCACAAAAAAAAAGTATTCTAACAGTGCACACACTTGTGTCACTCTATCAACACATGCAAGACCACTACCAGAGATGAACTTGAATATCCATTTACATTACAATTAAATGCAATACTGGAGAAAGCTTTACAAGAACTAATTACAAATTGATCTAATGGTAATAATACTCGATTTTTTTCTTTTTTTTTCCAACCAGTTTCTCTTTAAAATCTGTGTAACACTGGTCCATTTAATGCTGATAAAACAAGACAGCCCCAGCGCGATACTGAGATATGTTCAACATGATGACGGTAGTATGAGATGTAGTATTGAACCTAACTTCACAGAATACAGATGCTGTTGTCTCAGAATGAAGACTGCTGTCCAGGTATTTAGTGGGACTGCTTAAAAAGCACTACCATTAGCAATCTTTAAATTGTATGGTGGATGAAAGGCAGATGAAACACTACTTTCAAAACAGAACACATTTTCTGGCATCACATCCTTACCAAGACTGGAAATCTAAAAGAATGACAATACTAGCATTATAGCTTGAGATTCAAACAAAAAGGAAAGGCTACCGTTTAGCCAGTTGAATACACAAATCTGGTGCTTGCTCAGCCAGTACACATCAAGTTTCACTACTTGCTTTGGAAAGAAACACTTCTCTGGGAGGAATAATAATTCTTTCAGTCAATCTTTGCAAGTTGGGCCAGGAGAAGGAATCAAAAACTGCAAAATGACTAATGACAGTAATTAAGCTTCTAACATAACAGTGACCAGTATGACTCTTAGCAAATAAAAGATAACTAGATAAAAATAAAAGATAACTAGAAATGGGAGTCACTAGAAACAGCCACCCTTATTCCCACAATTCCCAGATCAAAAAACCAAAACATCAACACTGACAAAAATCAAAGAAACAGTTTTCATTTTATAAGAAGAAAGCCTAACACACTACCCAAACTGCCAAGTATTGCAAAGTAATAAACAAAAATTAAATCTCCAAAATGGATACTCTGGACAACAACAATGCCCTGCAAACAGGAACAGTAAGTATGTCTCAGGCCACAAAACTAACAAGCTCTAACACACTATCTTTCTGAAACATTATTTGAGCCGTGTGTGATGCAGCTCTGAATTCCAGCTAAGAGATATTCCATATCCATCTTCTTTAGCTGAATCAGGCAGTAAGAGTAACCTCACTGATTGTAACACACAACTATCTCATAAGAACCCGATCACAGCCACTCTTACAGCAGGTTCTTAGGAAGACAACAAAGGTGGGAGAAGACAAGTCCTCCTATGGAAGGTAATACTCATAAAGAAGGGATGGCAGATCTAAAAATTTGGTAAGTATTCAACTACATCCAGAAGGTCACAGAAAAAACACTGCACCACTGTATTCTGCCTGCACAATACAATGATAGCTTAAAGCCTTGAAAGAGACACAAGGAAAGGATGTTGATTACAATTAACCCTTTGTCCATTCCAACAAATTAGTTAGTCCATCACACTTGTATAAATAATTTAGGAGATCAGAAGAAGAAATCACTTAAGTACAAGAATACAAACCTGTATGTGCTTAGATGCTGTGGTTATAATTTTTGTGTCAGAAATATTAGAAAGACTGTCTACCAAATACTCTATATTGGCAACAGGGAGAATGTAACTCTAAAATAGGAAACATGCTAAAATTTAAAAATTACAGTTACCTGTTGCCGTTCGCCTACTACAACAGTTACCTAATTTAGAAAGAACAAAAACCAAATGGCACAGAAACAAAGTCTAGTAACATTCTCAAAAGACACCCTCGTTTAACAGCAATTATTTAATTGTTTGCATTGATAAATAGATGCAAGACTGAGAAAGGAGGGTTTAATCTCCTTTGCCCTGTTGTCCTTAGATGCGCACCTGAACACTCTATGGGAACCTGACTGCCCTGGCAGGAGGCTATGGGCAAAGGGGCTGGGGCAATTTCAGAATGTTTTTAAAACTGTAGGATAAAAAAAAGAGTTTGGGAAAGGCTGCATTTTCCAGTCCAAACAGTGGGAAATATTTAGCTAGGATATTTTTCTTCTAGCAGTAGAAAACATCAGCTCAGAAGACTGGTAGTTATTTGCCCCTACTAGATCTCCCTGGTATACAGCTGTAATCTAAAACAAAGAATGAGCACTGCATTACTGGTCAAGCAATGGTACCAGAAATAACCTGGCCTCCAGAAATCTCTCAAGAGCTCTATGAAACCTGACAACTGCTTGTTCCACCAGAGTACCGCCAAAATTGGCAGAATAACAGAGTAAAAGCGTTTTGACACTCATTTCTTAAACTGCACAACCACCACAAAACCAAGATAAATTATCTAATGAGAAATTACCACAAAACACAAGAATTTCCCTTTTCTAGGGATAAGGAGTTTAAAGTTAATTTTGTGACTGTGCATCTGTCTAATCTAAGTGAATAGGCACGGTGTGCCTATTTATAGGTACAGTTTAAAAAATGCTGACTAAAGTGGTAAGTATAGGCATACCAGCAACTGGCAGATCTGTAACTGTTAGTCACAGAACTTTCCAGGCAGTTCTGTTTATGTGGGAAAAGTCAGTGTTGTTTAGTAGTTCTCGACATTTCCTGCTTTTCAAAAATACTCTCTCACAACTTCTCATGAAAAACACATATAAACATCACTTTGTAACATAAGCTCTTACTTAATGGCAGCTTTTACGTTCTATGTCAAAAATATATCCTTACAAAAATGGAATATATAAGACTTGAATCTTAGCTAAATTCAAACCTAGAACTGAACAGTACTATGGATGAAATCTATAATGTTAAATATTTAAATAATAAAAATGTATGCATTAGTCAAAAAGGAAGTGCTGAATCTGTTTAAGTATTTTTCACTCAAAAGATAATTTGGCTTCTCACTCTAACTACTAGCTGCAGGAGATATTGAACACCTCCTACCTTTCCTACTAAAGGAACGAGGAACTGGGGACACAAAACATCCTATTTTCTTAAAGACATTCTATTCTTGGGGCTTAGAGTCCTTTTCTGAATACCTGCAACAAAGGAGAAGGAAAAGACAAGATGGGCTTAAATATATTTTTTATATAATTATACATATATTATAACATAAAATGTTATGTTTTATATCTATATAATATAATCTATTTAATAAATATAAAGTCACCTGAACTGCTGTATTAGGTATATCCCAATATTTCTTAAAGGTAGATACTTGAAAAAGGAATTCAAGAAACAGTGTGAAATCTTATTCAGGTACATTCTCTCAGTCTCGATTAATCAACAGATCAAAAATTCCTTGAGTTGAAGCCTGTTTATAAAACATTGTGTTTAATAGGCCAAGACTCAGCTCTCCCACAAATCTCTAATCTGTCTTTATGAATATTTTTACATTTTTGGTCTCTTCTGGCAACAAATTCCATAATTTAAGGATGTACTTTTGGGAAAATGGAGAAAGTTCTGTATTGGTTGCCTCTTTTTAGAAGACAACAATCTTATGAAGATTTTATGACTGTTTTGTATTGTGCAGTTACTTTGCTTTTTTTTTTTTTTAAATTATAACGCCACTGCATATATTTAAAATGTACCATGAAGTTCATTTCTGTGATGGAGTAACTTGTTTTTGTTCGTTCCCTTCATTACAATCACTGATACTCTGGGTGAGCTTTCCAGCTGCTGTTAAGCATTTGAATGATATCCTATCTATCAATGAATTCACCACAGATTATGGCCAGAACTGGTTCTCCAGCGCTTCTCCCATTCCACTTATTTTCTGTCACTGAGCGCTGCAAAGTCTTTTTCTTTCTCTAAGTAGCCAAACAAAAGTTTGATCAATATGATCGGTTTGTCCTATCAGCAAGTGTGTTGTTTGCCCACTTCTCCCATTTTTGCATCACTTTTAAAGTTAATCAAGCACAAAAGACCTTGCCAGACATTCCTGCAAAAAGCTTTTGCTGACATAGGTTTGTCTTCTGATCTCCATACCCAGTCACTCTACCAAAGATCGTAGATTTTTAAAGAGTAAAAACTTCTTGAAAGCTTCAGGATATGATGCTGACCCTAGACTCAAGAAAGTCCATATACACATTAGCATACTGTAATGTCATGTTGTTGGGTTGGTTTTTTTTTTTTTTTGTTTTTAAGACAAATCACAGCTAAGATAGGGAGAGGTGAATGGTGGGTTTTTTTGCCCTATATTCTTTTCACTCATCATACTTTTCCTCTATGGTTTGCAAAGTAACAGCTGCAGTAAGACTAAACCTCCCTGGAGTCAGCACCAACTCCGGAGAGACTAGCTTCTGAAGGTTCAGATTAAAATCTTCTGGTCATCACATAGAAGAAAACAAGACTTCTTTCAACACCTTCCACAAGGCCTCGTATTCCATGGTATCAGTTACACAAAATAACAGAAAATACAAGTAATCACTTTGCCTGTGATCTACAGAGAATGTTCATGAGCTGAGTTCACAGTCTTCTCCATGACCTCCTCTCTCCTTTCACAACTGTTTTGTCTTGGAAATCTCTTGTGACAAATTAAAATGAAATGAAGTTAGTTGATGCAATGTTCTTATTTGCCAATCTATAAACCAATCACGATAGAAAATCCTCAACTAAGGTGTATGATAAGCAGCCATATCTCTCAGGGCAGATCCTTGTTATCCTAACAGTGAAGTTATATTAAGTCAAGTACCATCTCAGAGTTTTTATTTTAACAAAGACCATGGTGTTAAACTCACAATGAAAACCAATACGCAACTGTAACCAGGTTTGTTTTTTTTTTTTTCTTCAAATCATATTTTCTACTTCAAGTTTCTGTGCTTATTAAGCCTTATACCAGCATTTTCTAAACTTGAAAAATGTAGAAACAAATGGAAGAGCTGCTTCTTACTGTCTGCCTAAAGTAAGTGAGAATTGGGAAGAAATTAAGTTCAAAGACATACTGTCTATCTTACATTTTAACAACCTTGTTTTCCTGTACTAAAGATTTCTCTAAGCTGTTTTCATATGAAAATTAAAAGTGCATTGTTTCTCTTTAAGGCATGAGCTTCTAACACAGATAAACTCTATTATTTGTGAGTAACCAATCTATTGTCACAGATACAGCATTGTCAATAATCTGTTGTTGTTGCAATAATTGTCTAAGAAATAGTTGTATTTGCCATGTTTCAGAAAATTGAATGTTAAATTCTCCACTTAACAGCAAGTCTTCTCCACTTCTGCAGTACACGATACATTTTGGACTGACTTAGCATCAGCTTCTACAGCAATCTCCAATCTAGGACATATCTTTATTTCCAATCCAGATGAAAAATGCTTTCAAAAAAAAAAAAGAAAAAAGAAAAAAGTAGGTCACAAGATACAGCAATTATTCTTTAAAATGAGAGAACACATCTTTTCTTTCTTTGATACACATGACAATTTCAGCTCATTACTTTCAATATTCACAGTAAAATACTTTTGAAAAACAATCTCTTTAAGTACAGCTTAGGGCAATCAATTGCCAGTTTGTCATTCCACAGAAAAATTTCTAAGATACCGAATACTAACTGAGTTCAGATGAGCTCAGCCAGTTTTGCACTACATCACCGCTGAAAGAAGTTTCTCAGAAAACTGGAAGATTCACATTCTTCATCTGTGGCAGATAAAGCTCTATATCAAAGAACACTCATACAACTTTGCTCTTGATGTGCAAGGTGAGATACTAATCACCCAGAAACTGTATAACAGAGTCACCGAATATTGATGCTGTACTGCAAGACTTGCCTATTCAGACAAATCATCCTGAACATTTACAGTCACTTATATTTGTGGAGAAGGAACAGTGAGGAGACCAGTTGGTTTGATCTTGTTGATTCCTCCATCTAGGATGCAGACCCGTGGGTACTTGTTCTTCACCAGGTGAGCTGCAAACTGAAGTAGGCATATCGTTAGGATGACATATATGACTTATGACATATATATATGACTTAATTCAAAATGACACTATACTAAGACAAGTTAAACAAAAGGAAAGTTCATCAGATTCTTTAAATTCCTTTTTAAACCAAGGAGTCCTACATAGGAACTCTAGGCTTGTCTGTTGCAGCAGCTGAAATGAATTTAGAGGTCAGGGAAGTTTCACATCTGAACATTACTTATATTTGCTTAGGGAGGATTTTCCTTATTTTATCAGTTTTTTGTTTTTTTTTTTTTCCCTCCAGAATAATCACTGGAACTTTTCTGAAAGTGTGAATTAACATGTATTTTCCTTTGGAATAATCTTATTCCCAGGTGTTCTCTACAGGTTCCCAAATGTACAAGCATCACAGTTTGATGGGACAGTCATTTGCTTACCTGTCAAACTAGTCTAACATTACTTCATTTTAGAGACATCAGATAGTAATTTGGGGCCCAGTATTTGTATTCTCTTCCCCTCCTTTCCTTCCCTCCTCCCCTAGTCCACCCATAGACAGGCTACAGAGAGCAAGCACAAACACAAACCATTCCTTGAAATCCTCAATTTATTCTGTAAACCAAATACTGGAGTTGTCTGTTTCCATGTAGCAACAACGAAAAATTGCTACACTTCTGAAGCCTACAAAGGAAGAGCAATTTCTGCATAATATGTCAAACTTGCCTTTCGAATAGTGATTGCAGTACATTAAAAAGCAAGTCACTAAAATTGATTAATTCGAAGAAAACAATAACAACTTTACTTTATTTCCGATAGCTGTAAGAAAGACTAGCCATGCTGTTCCAGTCTTTCAAATTGTTGCTTTATATCTGGTTGACAAATTAGTACTATCTGATAAATGGCAAGTGCTTCCAAATGGGTTACATAACATACTCAGACTTACCATTTTGACTGTTTAAAAATGATTCCTGATATTATTCCAGAACAAAGTGCAAGCCTGATGTCCAAATAACTAACTCTGCAGAAACAAATGAATTACCAACTACAGAACAGCACTAGGTGCCATGTCCAACATACACTGGTATAGTCAATCATCTTTTACATTTCTACTGTCACAGCTAATTAAAATGAACATAACAGATACTAAGGCAAAACAAGATCTACTATGTGATTTCCTGATGAAGTACAAGAACTGAAATAACTTTTTTAAAAGTAGGAGTTCACAGTGATTTTAAACCCCTCCCACAGCCGGAAATTTTGCTTCACACTTAAGATATTTCATATCTGCAGAGAATCCATTTTTGTACATCTACATGTCAAACAGCTCTCTTGTTTCAGGATGGATTTAACCAGGCAGTAAGTAACCAGTATGTGATCTGCTACCACTGAGGACTTGTTAGGCAGACTAAGAGGTCAAGGCAGAGTAAGAGGCCCTACTGGATCCACTGGAGAAATTCTGGCCTTCATGTTTGTTTGAGGTACTTGCCTAAGATAAAAAGTAAATTTGATAATCTCCTCATGTTAGTTTGGGAGGATTCAAAGCATCAAATGGGGAAAAAAAAACCCAAACACAACAAAACCAAAAAACCCAAACCAATAACCAAACACCACAATAAAGCAATAAAAAAAATAATAGAAAAACTAAATCATATGCAGTTTGCATGAGAAAAGTAAATGCCATGCTTTTATAAAGACTTTCTGATGCAGAAGTAGTGTATTATGCATAGTCAAAACACTAAGAGTCCAACTACCTTTCACTTTAATCACAGTTCATAAACTGCTGTATGTAACTTCTTGTTTTCAGGAATAGTGCTCGGCTATGCATACCACATGCTACAGAAGGAGAATATATTCAGCGAAATACTCCAACTGCACATCTCTACTCCAAATGTAGATCTCTGCCATTTCACAGTACTCTCCAACTGTGACTAATCGATAGTGCTCTATCTTGGACTCCATTCAATGCTGCACATTTTTTGATGACAGAAATAAAAAATGACAACTAGCACTTGGACTGACAGAAAGCAGGCATGCTGTTGGCTCAGTACAATGACCCATGTGTCAGCAGAGAGATTCTGCTTCTGAGAGTCAGAAGCCGTAAACACTCCAAGTTGTTCAACTCTGTAGACATAACGTAATTACCATTCCACCTAACCTGAAAAAAAGCAAACAACTGCTTTGTATTTCAGATTTGAGCACTATGTTTTATGTCCCACCATATTTTAGAACAGTTTTAGTAACCAAGGTATGGATGGAAATAACTTTTATTTACTGCATATGACAATATTTCTTTACAACTTTATAGTGTGGAATATGTCAATGCCTCACATAGCCTCTGAGAAATCAGCACTGCTGATTCTATGGCTGCTGGTGAACGGTAGGTAGAAAGCACAAGAGCACAAAACAATTACTTCCCCCCTACATCCCCTTAAGGAATTGTTTGTAGTTGTCTACTACGCAAATACAGCTCAAAATACTGCAAATACAGCTCAAAATGCTGTGTCTGAACATTCAGACAGGGAAAGTTCCAACAAGCGCAGGATGCACTACAGTTGGTACCTCACTACTATGGGAATTAGCTGCAAGTCAGAGGCCCAGAGGACTATACACTGCCATAAGCTGAGAGCTGCCATCAAACTCCAAATATCAGCATCAAGAACTTTGCAAATACACCTGCCATTGCAAAAAAGAAAAAGTCAAGGTTTTACTCATAAGTTAATTCAAACCGACCTATTAAAGACATTCTCACTTTATCTTCCACATTCCTATACTGAGTCACTCAAAAATAGAAACAGTAATTTTTTGGCAAAGTTCAGATTTATAAATCATCTAAATAACATCATAGTCTTTGCTCTAACTAAAGTTTTGACTTTTTACATTTTTGTTCAAGTACATTTTTGTGTCTTCTCTCCCAGACAGGAGTTCACTGGCCACAGATGAGAACAGGAGCTTGTTCACTATGATCCTGAAACATTCCAGCACCACCTGGCATCTCTTCCTGCCAAAATACCCTGCTGAAGTCTGAAAATACCAAAACTAATACGTTCAGAAGATACAAAAGTGTTATTTTTGGCTCGTACACTGACACAGAGCCATGAGAGGAAGGACTATCTGAAACAGCTACAACAGAATTCTCTTCCAATATAACCCATGTTTATGTAGAAACTTAGAGCCAAGAAATTAAGAGAGATAAGGGAAAAAAGCTCATTGTGCCCTTTGGAGTAAATATCACAGGCTGCTTCTGAAGCAGAAACTGTCATCTTGGACTTCACACACGAGCTCTGTTTCCCTCAAAAATGATATCTTGAAGTATCAAACTAGAAACTTAACAGTCACCCAAATATGCAGATTTATTTCAGTAAATAACCTGATTTACAGAGGTACTCTTAAGACAGAAGATAACACGATGAGGAGACAAGCATGTTACAGTATCTTTGGTAACCTGTAAGCTATCTGCATTTTAAGTAGAGATTTACTGAAACATATAAAAGTAGTTCACAATTTGATTTTCATTATACTGATTGATAAAAAGAGAAAAAAGAACCTCAGTCATTTAGATGGTGATTACACTTGCTCAACTTTTTCAAATACTTCTACTGACATTACTTCTGAAACATATCTGTTTCTCCATACCACCAATAGACCACAGACCCCTATAATGCTTCTGTTTTCATTAAGACTACGATACTATGAGATGCTGTTCCCTTTACTTGGAGAGATGGTGTTACTGCTTATCTAAGGGAGAGGATTAAAAGAAGACCAGCTAGAAGACTAAGCTTTTTGAATTCTGCCTCAAGTGGCCTTTCCTCAAAACACAGTTCAGAAAGTTAGGTTACCATGTTTTTACTGGCTACATCTAGAGATTAAATTGGACTTCCTTTCCCTGGTTTCATAGAAAATGTGAAATATGGAAAGATGAATTTGGAGGTGACATGTTTAACAACTCCTATGGCACGGCTTTGGTAACACTGCTCCTCTATTAATGTGTCAGTCATAGACAACCTTCCCAGTGAGTGAAAAAGAGTCATAAAAATGTAATTTGCTTATGAAAGCAGTAAGCTAAGACTTTTTCACTCACAAAGTCAGGCTTTCAAAAATACAGACAACATCAAAGCAAATTTATATAAAAATTTGGGCATATTTAAAACATTTTACCTTGCATGGATGTTGCTCTTGAAACAGCTTGTCAGGGCTGCTCCTTTTAGTACCATTAAGTATCAGGAACCTCAATAATTTAAGGTGGTAAATTGATATTCACCAATGGAGCATTTATCAAAGTGTTTTTACTACTCTGTTCCAAAGCAGCAAAGTTACAGCTTTCCAATCTGCTGAATGTATTACACTAGGCACATCACACTTTCAGACTGAGGATAGAATAGAGCCTAATAACACCACACAGCTTGAGCAGCATCGTTCCCAGCTCCCTTCAGGCCAGCCATAATGGTTGCTAAGTACACGTTACTCACTTTTGCAGACATTCCTGTGACAGCTAGTAATTAAAAGGCAAGTTGGGAGGGAAGGAGTAACTCACTGTGCTAGAATACCAAAAAGGACTGCTGTGATCAATGTTATCAGGATACAAAAGTAACGTATGCCAAAAGAGACAGAAGAGGTACAGTAGAAGCTGAAAAAGGAACCTTTATCAAATTCAATAAACACTCACCCATACCCCCAAGATTATCATCATTTTTCCATTTGTAAGCACATACTGCACCAACCTCTCAGGAAGCGCAGTCTATTTTGCCATATGATTTCAGGCAAGAGCTCACCATTCTGAAAGCAAGGTGTTCAATTCAGAGCTTTTCCATATGTCACAAAGCAGATTCAAAACATGATCATTCTTAGTCAGGTACTTCTATTAAAAGGTTCCAGATAAATGAAATGGCACTTTAACATCAAGGTGGAAGACTGAAAAATTTCCCAAAGCAACAAAACTGTGCCTAATTAACAGTTATTCACATAAACTGAATGAAGTGCAAAACACAAGGTGCACAAATTGGTGCAAGCATACATCACATATACTATATTAAAAAAAAAAAAAAAAAGCAGCAGCAGCAGCTTTTTACTTTTCTAACAAGATCAAAGAAAAACAAGAAAAAATTCTTCTTGCTGACATGGCCAAAAAGGAGCACTTTCCATCCCAGTAGTACAAAAGCACAGCAGAAACTTTAAGCACTTAACATGCAAAGATTTGAAAGTAAGCCTAGACAAACAAGTATTTAATAGCATGAAAGTAAGAGTGAACACTCACGTTTCTTTGAGTAGTAACTTTTTAACACCTGCATTTTAAAATTTTCCACTTAGAAATGTAATATTGCACACGCACACAAAAACTGCACAGCAGAAAGTGAGAACTTGAAAATGAAAAAATTGTAGAAATTCGGCTGTTAGCACAGTTTATACTAACCAAAATACATGAAATGCATCCAATACAGCTGAGTAGACTGTAAAATTAAAATGCAGAAAGCAAATCTATTCTATTTTTGATTGAACAGAAAAAAGAAGCCGTCAATGAACTGAAATACGCATTAAGAGATGCGTAGAACAGTCGGTCTGAATATAAAAAAAGAGTACGACTCTCTCTGAAAGATTCTTACTGAACTTTTTTATGAGGAAAATAACAAGTAATAGTGTGCTGTTTTAGAAAGTGAAAAGCT
>JAOWBP010002392.1:25564291-25594960 GCA_028571105.1 Tragopan temminckii | reverse complement strand
AATTCCCGGATTCTTACAATCAATAAATACAATATAAGAAAGTAGGAGTCGATCCTACGACGAATTCTTATTCATCAATTGTTATGAAGGAAAATAATTAAAAAAGGCGTTATGAAATCTTTTCAAAAGGAAAATAAAGGAAATAATAAATGAGAATTCTTAATAAAACACACCTTAGTATACGGTTGCTTCTACCTTTGAAACTATAATTGATTATTGGTAAAAATAATTTTTCATCAATTATATATTCAAAGTGATACTAAAGATCAAACATTCCCGCAGTAATCCCAAACTAAGGGTATATAAACCAGCCTGACGGCATCCTTTTATTGGGCCGCACATGAAGAGAAACATCTCTAAGATTATTATTTTCTAATAGTATATTAGAATCCTATTCTAACATGCTATTTAAAATCCTTGATATGGCAAGATAACAAAATAGATAAGTCTTTATCGTTCAGGGCATCTTCTAGAAGTACTCTATGGTAGCTGCTAGGGTGGTGTAGAAGTTCAGGTTGTTAGGAATTACAGACCTCAGCTTGTTAAAATTACAGGCTTTGATTCTGGGAACATTGGCTCACATGCCTAACAGTTCACACGAATGATTTCTCCAAAGTTTTTGCAGGACTGAACCTATAAATAGTGCTTTTTGCTTTTCTAATTAAGATGCAAATGACTAGATTATTTTTTGCTAAGCCACTTTTAAAGCAAAACAGGTGTTGAATATTGTTAGATGCATAGCCTGCAGGACAGTGACATAAACAAGCAGCAGGCAGAAAGACAGGCAAAAGATAGAAGTAGCACTGGCAATGCAACTGTACACTCTCAGCAAAGGTTTTGTTCAAATCTGTGAATGGCAGCACTGGCTCCTTCCATTTTGAGCATGTTAAGAGCTTGCAATGTTTAATAGGTACATAAGATGACTGGTAAAAAAGCTATGCAAAGTGCTTTTGGAACATAACACGCCTGCTACTGTTATCAGATGAGAAGATCTCAGATTGGTATCTCTGAGCCTGTACCATGAGTCATTTTAAGTTTTAAGGCTGTAGTTCGTAACAGAAATATTTCTCTCCCTGGGATGGATGCTTATAGAGAAGGAAGAATAATGTGAGGTAGTTGATTGCATCTACTCCTGAGGTGATAGAATCTATGTCTATCTTTTTGAACTTGTATTTGGAAATTGTTAAGCATTTAAATGTTTGAGGCTATGGACATTTAACTGACAAGTATCAATAATTTGCGCTGAAATAAGAGATCTCACTGTGGCTTTTCACTTAGACAACTCATCTCCTGTGTGATGGCCATAAATTTAAGCTTGCATTTAGCTGGAAGTCAGCTACAGATATACTTGCCCTTTAAATTCTCTCTCACCAACTCTGATTTGGAGTTGGTGTTTTCAGAGTCTAGCAAAAAAGTCATAACTAAAAGGAAAAGAAAATAATACAAAAAATATTGTACAGAGGGTTTTTGTTATTTTTCTTACCCTGAATTTTGTCAGATTATTTGTAGTGATTTGCCATCTTCTTCAGATACCATTAATGTTCTTTTTTTAAGGCTAAATCTAAGCTGATTCTCCATCTACTGTTGAAGTACATTATTCACTCTTTCAAGGAGTGCAGAGATCAATTCTACATGGTCATCTACAGTAGTTGGGACCAGATTTTAAAAGGAATACAGTTCTCGCCTAAGAGTAGAAATACTTTGTTTCCTTTTTTTTTCTTTTATTTTAAAGACTACTGAGAACTTAGAAAAGCCTCAAATGTGTCGGTGAAGACCTTGCTAAAAACTTAGCAGTTAATTCTAGTTCTGAAACAGGAGTCAAACTCTGAGAAAAGTGTAGCAAGGAACTCTGTTCCAGTTGTGGGTGGTGAAAATTCCAGTCGTATCACAGAGTGGGAGATTACACCAGACGAAAGTGAATCTTTCTAGTGCTGGCAGCCAAATAGAATATCTGTAGTAAGCTCTCCACCTTGGGAATGAGGCATTCAGCATGAAGGATTAACCTCACACGGAAGGCAGCATTCCTGGCCTCAACTGCAGCCTTGAGTGTTTGACTGTATGGAGGGATATTTCTGAAGAGCTTCCAAAAAATTCAAGTATACGATACTTAATCCTGTCCCCAGAATGAGTGGCATAAATGTTAACTTTCCTTTACTAGATGTGTGTTTTCTTTGCCATTTCTAGAATAAATGGTAGTTATGTGATGAAAACAAGTAAAGAATCAGACTTAAAAACAGGTTGTGAGACCCTGTTTACTGTGAGTTCAGAAATGAAGCAGTACATATTCAGGCAACAATGCTGAGCTTTTTGTTAATGGACATGAACTGCTGTACTCAAGCCAAGCAGTTTGAATCATCTTTGCTATGCCTGCAAGTGCTACAGCACATTTGCATTCTCACCTGTTTACTCATGCATAACTTGTTGTGTATACATCAATCGCCTTTATCTTACTGAGAGCAGATGTGAGTGCCATGCTGGAGACAGAGAAAAGCAAGAATACAGGCTCTGGTATGTGAGAGAGCTGCAACCTACAGTTACCAGAAGGACTCTGAGCTGTGATTTCAGGCTGAAGTTGTGCTAGCTGCTCCACCAAACACATGTGGGCCAGTCTCCTGCCCAAGCCTATTGAGAAAAGAACGTGGTAGCTTAAGACAGCTGCGTGGTTTAAGGTAATGGTTTAACTGTGAGGAAGGTTTAAGCCTGTTTATGTCAGCTTTAGAAGGGCAGGAGTGTGGCCTAGCTGACAAGTGGTAACTCATTAAGCCATAGTAATGCAGTGCCTGTGGTTCATCATCCATCCATAAAGATGCACCTGGAAGCAGAACCACGTTAGCTAGATTTGCTTTTGCAAAGTGTGGAGTAATTCCTTTTTATGTCCCATTGTCTGACGTAGGGGTATCCAGCACAGCTGTGCTTAGTACTCTTCAGTCAAGCACAAGTCAGCATAACTCAGCTGTTCTTTTGACAGCATGCAGGAGGAAGTCAAAATCCGAACCCTCCTTTAATTTATACTCTAAAACATCTTCTGTCTCCTGTGAATGAATTATACCAATCAAGACTTCTGTGTGTGCTTCCTTACATGTACATCTGATATCTGTAAAAATAAGGCTTTCTTGCGTTTTTATGTGTTATTGTTATGCACACGGCAAAACTGTAAAGCAGAGTCAAAGTGAGGATAGAAGGAGTTTCTTCTGAAGTTCTTCTTTCACAGTAAATGACTTTGAATTTCCATGCCAAAACTTTTTTGGTCAGAGCGGATATGGACAGGTATGGACAGTGCATTGGTAATTGCTTTTGTGTTGCAAGGCAGCTGCATCTGTGGTACTGTGCTGTCCTAACCCAGAACCCATTTAAAGTGTACAGATGGATAGGGGAAAACCAAGCTGGGACATGTATGATTGCATGCATCTCGCACAAACCTACTTTTCTCACATACCAGCTGAAAAAAAAAAATGCATTCACACAGCTGTGAATCTACAAATACATATTGGGCTCTGGAACCTGATTAGCATATCAGGAAACTAAACTATTCTCGTAGTAGAGGCACTGATTTCCAAGGTGACCTGATAGTGGCTTTTCAGTATATAAGGGAGAGCTACAGGAAAGAAGGGGACAGACTCTTTAGCTGAATCTCTGAGAGTAAGGAGAGATGGCTTCAAGCTTAAAGGGGTAGATTTAGGTTGGATGTAAGGAAAAGGTCTTTCACAGTGAGGGTGGTGAGGCAGCCTTTGGTACAGGTTGCCCGGAGATGCAGTTGATGCCCTGTCCCTGGAGACTGTCATGGTGAGACTGGATCAGGCCCTGGGCAGCCTGATGTAGCTGTGCTCATTGCAGGGGAGTTGGACTAGATGGCCTTTAAAGATCCCTTCCAACTTAAGGATTCTGTGACTGTGATTCTATGATGTACGTGAGAAGTAATGTGATGCTTTTTATTCTTCACTATGAAAGTGGAAGTTCTCCTTCCAGCAAGCCATGCTAGGGGCTAGTTTAAACTTATTTGTTCTTTATTTGTGGACGTTTTTGCCACTGATCCATCTGGGCTCTTTGAAAGGCATCCTTGGAACTAGTGGTCTACCTGCCTTGCTGTAGCTGGCTTGCAAAAAGCTCTGTTGTTCTTTTAAAACTATTAAAATGATTTCCATACGTGTGTGTGCCTTTCATGAACAAAATACACCTGCTTTGTACTTGGCTGCATGCCTGTTTGTAATTCATTTGTATGCTAGTTATGTGTAGTCAAGCTACACTAAAGATGTAGGCTGCTTTTTGCTTCATAATTTCACTTGCAATTTAACAGCCCAGAACTAAACCTGTTTTATTAAATAAGAGCTGGCAGAAAGAGATACCTCTAATTTAATGTAAATTATAAAAATTGAGTAAGATTTCTTAAGAGAAGCAATAGCAAACTGCTTGAATTCTTATTCTAGATTACAGTTTGGACAACTCCTTTGCTAGAGGCAATAGCAAGTGTGGTTTTGCTGCATTCCCGTGTACAAAATACAAGTTTGAATCTACAGCTTCTGTAAATTGATGCTGGCCTACTTCAGATCCTCTGTTGGCATGAGTCTGCATGGTTGGTGAAGTCAACAGGGCTAATTCTGAGGGTTTGTCTAGTGAACAGAAAGCTGTGCCCAAAATGTTTAACAGGAATAGAATTTCACTGAAAATGAATTTAACAAGCTTTGCTGTTATTTGATTACTTCACTTATTTCAATTCTGAATTCTCCTTAAACATTAACAAAATTAATAAAGTCTATCTTGAGAAGGGATTGTGAAGGTGAGCGCACTCTTAGAACATCCATCTGTTGCGGCTCAGTCTGGTTATTTCCCTGTGCTGAGATTTGACTGTTCTGCCTATGGAAGGAAAGCAGAATAAGTCAGCAAAGGTTTTTATTTTTTTCCTACCACCTTACAATAAATCCGCAACTAACAGGAAAAGCCTAGGGACGGAGCAGTCAAGAAGCTAAACATAATCTGTTAATAAAAGTAGAAGTCAGGCAATTAGTTTACACCTCATTTAAGCACTGCACCAAAAAAAAAAAAAGTCAGTTGGAAGATGTCAGATTAGCATTAAGATTTAGTCCAACCTAGTAAAATGCATGCTACTGCAGGAAGTTCTTAGGTGACCTGTGGTAAAGAGGGGGGGAGCTTGTGCAAGCTGAAATGGCAGGTGCAGGCGTAACCAAATGCTTTGCTGGAAATGGTGCATGCTGCTGCCTTTTTACAGGTGCTGTGGAGAAACTTACACTGTATGTGCTGCTGCTTCTGTCTTAATGTGTGTCTATGCTGTGTGGTTGATTTACAGAGATGCATGGTGGTGGGCTGGGAAGAGGTGGTTGCGCTCTCATTGGTGTCGAGATGATTTTGTGTAACCAACAGTAATGTTGATGGGAGTTCACCCACGTAAATCATGTCGTACATCAACGGGAGACGAGGCTGTGTGTCTTAGGGCTTCCATTTCTTGCGCATCACGATGCTTTAAGTGGAAATGGCAATTCTGTATAATCGGAGATGCACAAATCTTTAGCGAAATAAAACCGTAATTTTGTCAGTAATGAACCTTGGCAGCGTTGGCTTCCACGAGGTTGGGCCCCTGGCAGAAACCTCATTAACATCAGCAAGAGTTTTGTTCCTAAATTTGTGGTTGCAACAACGCAGTCTGTGTTAATGCATCGTGTCAGCAGTGTTTAATGAATATTGATCTGCAGTGGATCTTATAAAACGGCCAGTAATTTTGTGCATTTTTAAATGTCTTTTCTGTGAAACGTACCTATACAGAATTGCAATACTCTGTTAATTTTGCCAAGCAATAAAAAAAATGAGGTTTTGCTATTTTTATTCAGTTACAGATGTGGGGATTTTTTCATTTTAGAACCTTTATGGTTCTAAAAGCAGTTACGACTTTGCTATATTAAAGGTACAGTATCCTTTTCCACTCCTCCATTGCATGCTTTCTGCATAGAAGTTCTGCACAGTTTTGCAGTCCCGTTTGTCCCCAGGAAATGTCAGCAGTAGTATGTTTGGACCATGATGTCAGTTTGAATTTGGAGCTTCCTTCAAAGCCCAACGACAGCCCCAACCTCCATTAAGCCTCCATTAAGGGGCTTGCTGGTTAAAACAGATTTAAATCGATAAAACTGACAATCAGAGCAAACCCTTAAATGCTGGTCAGTATTACTTAAAATACAAAGAGCCGCTGTTGTTAAGTCCCCACTTTGATAACAAGGTTATGGAGCCTAACAAGCTGTGCGTCTAATATTCATTTTTATTGGCAAATAAATTGTTTTAGCATAAACCTGAAACATAGATCTGTTTTCATCTTATTTAATATGTGTATTATATTTAGTTACGTACGGTAGTAAGAGCTGAAAAGGTCTCTAAGCATTAACTTCAGTTCAGACGATCAAAATTTAAACATCATAAAAATGACCAGTCAATGTATGTGCCAGTATATGCATTGGTAGCAGATGTTCAGGTGCTTTCAAATGAGTGTAGTATTAATTACTCTCAAATTAACATTATCCTGATGCAAACACTTTACATTTATTTTACGTTATGCAGCGCTGGCGATACGTGTATGCATATTTAAATGAAAGGATACTGTCTCTTTAAGAAAGGCATTTGTGTTCTGTTGATGGAAACATGGGATCTAAACCACGAAACAGGAGAATTTGTACAATATTGTATGGCAAAGTAGCTCCTTGGTTGAATAAGAATAGCATCACGTCATGATATTTAATTACTCTTATGTGTCAGAATGTGTTTGTTAAATCTCATAATGCAATGCAGATGTAAGGTGTTTCTGTTTTTAAATGTGTACCAGAATTTTTTTTATTTCAGAAAAACTCTGAATGTTGAATGTGTGTAAGTCTCCAGGAATGTAACAAGTTGATAAAAGCCCCAGCCAAGTCCATCCTCCTTACAGGGGAGAGAGAAAAAAAAAAAGCTGGAATTTCTTTTTTTCTTTCTTTTTTCTTTTTTTTGGATATTTGTTTTACAGCTTTCTACGTCTTAAGGCAGAGAATAGCCAGCCTAAGGTGCCAGCCCAAAGGTTAGCCGAACATATTTCTTGAAATAATTTTGGAAAGATTATGGCTTGGAGTTGTGGCCTCTAAGTCATTAATTGTACATGAAAACTATAATACGTGGCAAGAAGGTGTCGATGTTCTTTTTTTTTTTCTTTTAAATATTTTTGAAGCATCTGATTTGGGGAGGGCGGGAAAGGGTGGGAGAGGGAAGAAAACTAACAATGCTCTTTCATCCCAGTCACCTAGCTGATGACATGCATCTTATCTCCAGTTGCACTTTTTCCTTTTTTCCTTTCTCTTTTCTTTTTTCTTTATTTTACCGTCCAGCCCCAAGTAATAGTTTTGCTTTTCTGCAAGTTGTTTATACTCCCAGCATCACATTTACAAGCTGTCAGATCTGGGGGGCCCGATTTTGCTGTCACAGTATAGAACCGTGCAGCAGGAGGCTGGTTTGGGATGGCTGAAACGCTTACTGCCCCCCGGTGTCTGCTTTGCACCTCCACTGCAGGTTGTCATTTTCACAGCAGGGAAGTGTTACAGCCCCTGGCCTGCAGCAGTGCACAGCCTGGCATGTTAGAGCAAGATGAAGGCAGTGCTAGTTTAGATGAGTACTGCTGCTTGAGAACTGATATGTCTTGTTTACTTATCCTCGTGGGGGGGGCACCAGTCTTTAGAAGGGGAGCAAAGCCATCAGCTGTACATTAAAATTGGCTTTGTTACTGTGGTGCAGAAGTTACTGCACTGAAGCCGTGGGGTGTTAGGTGACTATAACCGAGTCAGTGGTAGGGCCCCGTTTCTTTTCCGCTGCCACGTGTGGTGACACTCCTGCTAGCCTGGAGCTGGGTAGGAACACAGAAAGATTTGGGTAACGAACCTGCATTTGAGATGATAAATCACTGTTCTTTAAGGAATTGTCACGAGCCGATTGAAAGACAAACATGAAAAACATGACAAAACCTGAAATATTTCTTACTGTTCTCTCTGTGTTGTGTTTGACCAAATTTCCACTGGTTTTTAAACAGCTCTAAAATGCACAGGTATTAGATTAACTTTCACGGGCTTCATTAAATCCTGTTGATCTCAGTGGTAGCTAAGTGTGTTTTTAAGTGTTGTTCTGAGCAGCAAGGCATTCATAAACCAAGGTCTGGATCTGGTATGCAGTTGAGAAAAACGTTTGAGTGCAGTGTAGGCAAGCAGAGAATTCACTGTAACGAATAGCCCCCGCTGGCTGCAGTTTGTCATGTTAACGTGCCATTACCACAATCATGTGCAAACTGAGTAACTGATTTATGCAGGCAAAGGTGAGAGCTGCGTGTGTAAAATTAGGATCCACTTATCTAATGGAACTATATATTTCAGGTAGAAGCTTGTGTGCATTTTAACCTGTTAACATGAACACTACAAATAAATGCAAGTCACTTAGAAAAAAAAAAAGCAAACAGCAAAACAGAACTCAGGCATAATATATCACCATTTTATCTGATGTTACTATCAGTCTCTAGTTACAGAAGTCAGTCAAGCACTTTTATTATCTTTCAGTGTAAGGAACGTTTTGCATGTGAAATTATCTGAAAGTTGATACCTGCTGACTGTAATCAAGCTTAGTGAACTCTGCAGGGATGTGTATTGTGACTGCTTGTGCACTTAGCTGGGAAGCAATTTTTTTTTTGCCATAGTAATTCTGTAATGTGAGTTATGGCTATCGCATGGTTTTACCACCTACTGATAACTGTGTAGGGGTAGCTTTAGGTTGAGCTTTATGCATCCCTCTGTGTCTGCATGTGACGGAGCAAAGAAGAAATATGTAACTGTAAGAGTTTGTGAGGATAAATAGTATGTAATGATCTATGGGCTGATGCATAAATTACTTCCCGTGTTTGGGCAAAATGAATTTTAAGAAATTGGAATTTGGGATCAGGATAAAAAAGGAGCGATGTGTTACTTGGAAAGAGAAAAGCAAGGCAGATGGTCAACACAGATTATTTCAGATGCAGGCATTCTTGTACAGTTTTGACTTCAGAGGGTTGAAAATAGAGGTTGGAGAACAGATTGAGCGCGTGTGGTCTGGCATTTTGAGGCAGATGTGAGTGGAGAGCTGCAGAAGGAGCAACTTTTGAGGGCAACTTCTGTCAGTGAGACACCCTTCTGGACATCACTCAAGGAAAGAAGGTGTGTGGAATCAGGAATTAACATTATGGAACAAATTCAGCAGCAGAGCAGAGCGAAGTGTTACAACATTCAGGAGTGCCCTCGTGTCATTATAGTCTTTTGCTGGAAGACATGGCTCAAAGTGTTAGAAAAGCAGATGAGAATTAGGATGGTAGAGATGCTCCTCTATGCAAGTTCAGGATTTTTCATTGTGGATCTCTAACGAAGGAGTTAGGTAAGAATTAAGCAGTGTGACTGTCTTGTTAGGGCTCCACCAAGCAGCACTTGGTAATGGATTAATAAACTGTGAAGGTCAACATTCTAGGGAGCTGAGTGCAGGGAGAAAATAAAGGTGAAAAAACCAACAGCAGCGCCTCCCACTGCCAACACTGTAGACACATAATGAACTAATTGAATGTATACTTCAGTTATGTACTTATGCAGCAATTAAAAAATCATAATTCAGAATGATCTAGTCATACTCAGGCGCACCAGCTGTTCCTGGTGTCTGGGAAGATGGGTGGCTTTGAGCTTTTATGCAAGTGTAACACGTGCTGAGAACATATGCATTTCTCCAGGAATTCTTTCTCCCACGCTTGAGGAGGAAACCCCACAAAAACAACTCTAAACGCAATTCACTCACTCATGTTTCAGTTGTCTGTTGTTTTTACAGGGTTTAATTTGTCCTGAATTTTACTTGAAACTTAAAATGCAGTATTTATCACCTTATTTTGGAAGAAAAGGTAGTTCTTGCCAACCTTTAAAATAGGTACTCTGTTAGATTTCTGGCTAAATAAAAGGCTTGACAGATACTTCCTTGCCTCCCATTAAAGTCAGTGGGAACTGAGACAGAGCAAGTCTTTGTGTCTGGCCCCAAAATAATTTAAAATGAAAAGATTGAAACGAGGTGGTCACGTAAATAGTTTGGTAGGAAATTTCCTTGTAGGAAATGCTGTGTGAAGTTTGGAGGTGTTGGCTGAATTACATGTGTTGCAAAGCTTGCTGCAGAATGCTTTTCCCTTTTATATAGAAGTTCTTCCGTTATGACATGGAACTACAATTGAATAGAATGTTGTATTTAAGTTGTGCAACATTCAAGTAGTTGCGGCATACAGAATACATTCTACTAAAAGAGATTTCTTCAAGTACCGTGTTTGGCAGCAAAAGTTGGTTTCCAAATACCTGTGTATGAACAGAAAGCATTCTGTAATGTCTTTGGCTATATGGATAGTGGTTAGGCAGTCGTTAAAGTAGGGATTTTTAAGCTGTGGGCTGCTGAGGCACTGACATCTCCTTTAACTGAGACTTTTGAAAACAGAAAAGATTTAAGTGTGCTTCTGAGTTTTATCTTGGGAGTAGGAGATAGATAGTCTAGATCAGGACTTATCCACCTGTATGTCATACAGGACAGCAAGTATTGCAGATAGTACTACGGGGCTAAGCTGGTTGACATGTAGTAGGCTATCATCTGTTGAGGATGCCACAGGTCCCATCACCCATGTCTTCTGTCTGTAATTAGTTGTTCTATGTAATTTGCTTTAGGTGTTTTATTCATGCTAATGAAGATTTTTTTTGTCTAGTACCATGTCCTACTTGGTTGACTGAGAGAATACTAGAAGATATTGGATCTTCTGAATTAGATACACTTCTCCATTTCTAAATTGTGAAGTCTTTTTGTCTTCAACTGTAAGATCATCTCTTTGCAATCTGAGCTGCTGCTAATGTATGCTTCATGCATTTGAGGAGAGAAAGGCATTTTAGTGTCAGCTGAACTAAAGTTGCAGTAGGTTCACTCAGGGAACTTTACTGCTTCATTCCAAGCTGTTATCTAGCTGATGGTGCTTTGTGTTCTTCTAACAAGTTAGTATTATCTGATCGGGTCCTGCTTTACAGTATGGATTTTCTTTGAAGGACAGTTGAAACTTTATGGAAGCTTTTGCAAACGCAGTCATTTCTGTTACTAGTATGAATATATCGTATCTGTTTTTTCCCAATGATGAGGTTGGTCTTCATGCTCTTCATTTTTTCCATCATCACCTCTAGGTAGACTAGGGCTTATGATGTCAGGAAGACAAGAGATATGGCATCTGAATTAGCCCTTAAAACAGAGCCTATTTCTTTGTTTGTGACTGTAATGATCAGAAAAGCAGCAATTGTTTCCAACTACGGTGCTGTAGAATTTTGTGTTATCTCAGTTGCTCCTCTGACAGTTCTGCCCCTTACCCAAGGACATACATTTGAAACTTACCTTCTAGTAGTTCACTGGACTACTACAGCTACTTTCACAGAAATAGAAACTCTTTTAGATAGCTGGTGAATCTGAGTCCCATGTCTTTGTTTCTGGCCAGTGTTTAGAGGAAAGATGCATCTTGCATTAACTAAAACCACCCCTCTCTGTTGGTTTTTAGCAAATTCCCAAAGATGGAATTAAAAGAGTTGCAGCAGTGTTAGGAAGATCCACCAAGAGCAGTACTACAGATAGAAAACAAGGCCTTATGTTCTCTGGGGCTCGCAGGATCCATATGTCTAGTTTTTAAACAAAAAATGCCCTGACCAGAGAGCAGATACAGTCCCTGAACTGAACCAAACTCATTCTGTGCTAACTGTTGCTCCTGTGGATGCAGTTGTGGGGACTGCTGATTCTGGATGCTTTGAATCTTAAGGAAAAGACTTTGGATCATTAGAGATGTATTTGCAAAGTTCTTTCACAGCTGCAACTAATCTCATTTCTGTTTTAATTTTGTTTAATTCAGCCCTGTTGAACAGCCTGGCTGGAATGCAAGCTAGTGCCTTCTGACAGATTTCTGTTCAAATAGATCCTTAGTACATACAATTTTATAATATAGACTGTTGTCAGATCAATGAATATTACAGCTGGATCTAGTTAGTGACTTTGAAAATTGCAAATGATACCGATAGTTTAGAAAATTAAAGTCAGGGTAAATAGTAAATCCTAATTATAGAGTATTTGAGTTATGCCACCCCGTTTTCTTTGTAATTTGTGTCTGCCTTACTTAAACAGTAAGCTCACCAGAATTTTACATCTGCACTCTGTCACAGAATGAGAAAAGCTAGGGCATATTCCAGTTTACGAAATTTAATGACGTGAACCACAGTATATAAATACACAGAGCAAGTGAAGGCATTGTGTATGCAGAGATGAGCTACTAAGGAAGCTTAATACTCCAGAAACAGCAGAACCTCCTGTTGTACCAAAATAGAATACCGGTGAGTCCCACACGTATTGGGGTGACAGTTATTTTTGAAAGTGCACTTGTTCAAACAGTGGTATTTGAGACACAGTGATGCTTAAGGGAGGAAAATAAATGGTACTATTTTTGTTAGGTCATTGCCATTTGTTTTAAAGTAATGCACTGTCAGTCATGACTGAAACCAAAGAATAATGAGTGGTGTTCTATTTGCAGCTATATGCCAACCAGGATGCAAACACGGCGAATGCATTGGGCCGAACAAGTGCAAGTGCCACCCAGGATACACTGGAAAAACGTGCAACCAAGGTAAGAAAGTGAAGTCCAAGAAAGAGAATTTGTTTGTGAAATCACAGAAATATTGCTGACCCCTGCAAATGCTGTGTGTGTTGCCTGCAGGCATAGAATAACAAACTCATATACCATGTCTGTTACTGCTGTAGCTTTTCTGAAATTGAGACTGACATCTGTAGAGAAAATGGCATCTGCAGTGGGATGATACAAGGAAAACAATTGCTTTTGTTCAGGTGAAATGAATGAGATTAACATAAAGTGTGTATCCACACGCTGTCCTCAATCTGAATCGAGTAATTTAAATCTCGTGGTCAGGATTGTTATTTCATAAGGTCACAATTCTCAGGTTTTGATAGTGAAATAGTATTTCTTCAATTAAAAATGATTGCTTTTGCTTCTAGACCTGAACTAGGTAGCTTAGCGATAAGCTCTACTGGTAAATAAGAGTTGAAAAGATGAAGTGTTCTTCGACTGAATTACCATCTTGGTTCACTGTATGTTATATTAATCAGATATTCATGCATGGTATTGGTGACAAAGTTGCTGTGGCAGATGTCCATGAAGTTTTTGATATTCCTGCTGACAGCAATGTCCCAGACATCCATCAATCAGATCAAGTCACTACAGCCTATATCAGTTCTACCTCAGATGGCTGTTCCTGGAGTCAGAATAAGCATTCTTGCCATGTGCTGATTTCCACATTAGGTTGAGACCCAAATGGTGCGTACTTGATGCAGAGTCTGCTTTTGCTGAGGATATCTGAATGTGTGGCTGGGAAGGGGCTACAGCACAGCTCAGCCCCACCCCCAGTGTAACAACTGGGTGGATTAGAACTGTAGGCATCCCATGAAGCCCACTTATGTACAGAATAAATGTGACCCATGTTACTATACTTTAAAATAGCAACTATTCTGTTCACTCCAGCAGCTATCTTTTTCTTTTCTGTTCCAGAATAATAATTAGTAATAACAAAGTAATGGTATAGGCAGAAGAAATGTTGGAATTTCCCTGTGGAGGTGGTAGTCTTTCTAGGATATGTGAATGGTGCTGGGCTGTGAAATGTGAGTGCTGATAAACAGGCTTTACATCTCGTCTGTTCGTGGTCCTCAAAGATATGTTTCAGATCCATGTTCCAGGGATCAATCCAAGAGAACAACGGAACCTCACAGCAGAACTGTTGCACTGCAACTGTGTGAGGATGCCTGAAGGCTGGTCCTTTTCCAGTGGCACTGCAGTGGCTGTGGAATCACAGAATGGCCTGGGTTGGAAGAGACTTCAGGGATCATGAATCTCCAACCCCCCCACCGCAGGCATGGCCACCAACCTCCCAATTTAATACTAGACCAGGCACTCAATCAGGTCACTCAGGAATTAGGATTAGCTGATACTGTCTCTCTTATTATATTGCTATCATGAGCAGCCAAACTGCAGTGAAATTGCCCAAATCTTGCAAGTAACTTTAGTGTTTCCCTTCTAGCATTTTGATCCTAGGTTAACAGCCGTAAGCAGTTAAGGGGAAAAAAGAAAAGAACATTCTGAAAGAAAATGCCTCGTGCCAGCTCTCAAGTTTATAGCAGTAAGAACGAAACTCAAGCTTCTTTCAAAATGTGTTGAACAGTTAATTGATACCAACTCTTCATTAAGACCTGTCTTCATAGACAAATGTGAATAGTTGCAAGCTTGCCATTTTTACAAGTGCATGCAGGTTTCTTCGTGTGACTGGGAAAGGTTGTCTTCATGTGAAGAATATAAAGCATCTGTTTTGCATATTGCAAAGATATGGTCATTTCATTTTTTAATTATGCCTTCTTCCCATCATGTGAAGATGAGCAACTGTATTCAAGTCCACCTGGTCAGAACAGTGAAGCACATCTATTCCGCCCCCTGGAGCATCGTTCAAGAAATACACCTTCAAGGGGTGAGATGGTCCCTGTGTTTCAGGCAGCGTGCTCCTTCTACCTGCACGGCTTGAAATGATCATAAATCTCTTGCAAAGGGGTCGGAGGCGAATGGACCAATGGCTGCGATGCAGAGGCTGAACTTGTGGTGTTAGCATGCAGAGCAAATAACTGATTGTATTCCCTTGATACCATGTGTCTGTATTCTAAAACGTCTTGACTCTCCATCACACTCAGTGTTGTAACCTGCTTTTGTTTCTTTCCTCTGCTCATCTTTCAGGATCTGCACTTAATTTATTTCTAGGCTCCTTTGTGAACTCAGAACAATGGGAATTGTTTATTGGATCAAATAGAGGCAGAAGTTGGTACTTGCTGGGAATGAAAGCTTGAACTACTTTTTTATAGTATGAGTGATAGTTAAATCCTTGACTTTGTGTTGGGTCACTGGTATTCTGTTGTCTCAGTCTGAGTAAACTTGTATTGAATACCTGACGTGTTTTCTGATTCAAGTTGGCTTGTCGGCAGAAAAAGGCAGGATAGATTTGAGTTCTGCAGCCTTCTGCAGGAACTAATTATAAAGAAAATAGCAGAGTGCACTGTGTCTTCCTAGGAAGTTGTGCTTATGTACTCACCAACTGTTTACAGGCTGGTTTGGTCTGGTTCGTGGCTAGTGGAGTGAGGGAACCCAAACCCTGCTACTGCTGGGTGTGCCGCAAAGTTGGTAATTATCCGTGATGAAGTGTGAGGCTCTGCAGTGGTCAAAGAAGTCCCCCCAGGTTCGCCAGCACAGCTCTGTTGTCATTTCCTTGCATTCACATTTTAATTTCTTTTCTTAAAAATTAAATACTTGCACTTAGCAGCTTTCCTTCTGTTATGGAGCTTCTTTCCATAGCGCCTAAAGCTTTCAGCCTGCTTTTATGTGCACTGCTGTGTTCTGTTACTTTGAAAGTAAGAATACTGGTTTTGCACTGTGTAATTGTAATAACTGTAGTAACATGTCAGCGTCAACAGTTGAACAGCAAAACTTCAGGTGTGGGACAACAAATGGAGATTCCTGCAAAGAAATTAAAGGGATTTCTAAAGACCAACGCTATGAAAAGGATTAACATTTTAAATTCCAGTGTGGAAATTTAGTCTATGCATTTAATACATCTTAGTTTATTTTTTTTAAAGAGGAAACTACTGCTGTTTTCTCTTTCCCTCTTTTGATGCATTTGTACTGAGATGTCTCTATAGATGTTGTTTGAAGTTGATATCTTTGGGTAAGTAACTTGACCATTTAAAACCAGCATATGTTCAAGAGGTATGTTGCTATAGCTGATTATTTGACCGCTAACATGAGCCTGAACCTGTTCTTGAAAAAAACAGTCCTTACTTAAAGAACAAGAAACCCATCTGAAGCAGACAGAGTATATTAATAGCAGGAATGTTTCAGTGCTCCCCCTGTTTATGTGCAGTATATCCGGATTCTTCTGTGGGAAGCACGCTGTTGCAGATTATGGCTACATGGGGGTAGATAAAGGGAGCGGTCAGCATATTCATACAGGCCTGTCTAAAGAACCTGCAAGACCTGCCAGTAATTATCCAATATACCTGTTAGGAAACTGAGAGTGCTTGCTGTGTGCTTTCCGAGTACATGCCTGCATTGCTAAAAAGAAGTAAAAGACAAGTTGCACTTCAGGGAAAATAAGAGGGGCTGGGCAGAGCGCTTTAATACAACCTGCTTGGAATGTGGCTTTGCTTTTAAGCAGCCAGGGCACTGCCAGTGCTGTTTTCCTGAACTGTGGCATTTCTTCTGACTCCGTAAGGTTAAAAGCATCTTTCAGTAGCTGATGTCAAAGGCTGAAGTGAAAGCCCATGACACGTGAGTTTTAGATTTAAGTGGAGCTGTGCTAACAGCTTATTTCTGATGCCTCGTGACCTTAGCTTTCTTTTATGTCAGCCAAGGTTAAAAAAATCAGACTGCTTAAAGGCACGGGCGTTTTATTCACAGCCAAGTATTTTTAGACCTGAATCAAAGGGGTCAAAAGCTGATGTGACAGCATTTACTTACAGGCAGAAATAGAATGCAGAGAACAAATAATTTAGTCAAAATTTTGAAAACAAAACCTGTGTGATGTAAAATCCCAATACAGTTGATGGCACCTGCCTCTTAAGGTTAGGTTATTCTCAAGAGTTTCTCTGTTTGTCAGCGCCTGATCTTTCATTTCTGTACTAAGAATATTTTGCACCAAATGGTGGTGTACTATTCAGGTGGGACTCCAGTTATTTAAGGGTCACAGCGCAATCTATACATTATGGAAGGCAGCAGATTTTAAACTAAGAACAGTCATTAGTAGCCTTTCAACTTTCATCTGTGTACTAGTTCTGGAAGCAGCAGTGAGAGACTGTTCTTAAGGGTTAGAAGTTTGGGAAGTGTAAGCGAGATGTTAGTGCAACTATAATATCTGTCAGGAACTACCTGGTCTAGGAAGTTTCACAGAAGGAAAAAAAGCAGCCCTCTGTGCTACCTAGAGAACTTTGCTTCCCCAAATATTTGCCAGTTAATAATTAAGCATTCTCATGCCTTTGTTTTTTTTTTTTTTAAGAATAAAAAATTCAAGAGTAATTGTCCTCCACTGTCATCATCAACTGTTGCTCTTCCATTTGACTTGTGCCTATATTCTATCAACTCTTATCTGAAGATCCCTGTTTCGCAGTGGGAAATATACATCTCTTCTACATCTGTTTCTCTTTTAACAGAGCAGGTACATTTTATGATTCTGCTATTGGTACCTGCTGGGAGAAGTATGTTCTCCTAGCAACTTCAGAAATGTGTTCAAACTCCCGAAAAGTGAGTGTTGGAAGGGGATGCTGTTTCTGCAATGCACGCTCTGCAGGAAGGTTGCAGAGGAGGTCACTGCTCCTTGTTTCCAAGGTACAGGTTCATCCCTTCTGGCAGCCTTTCCTTGCTGAAGGAAAGCCTATGCTCACCTAGTCTTCCTCACTACTGTAGGAGTGCACATTCCTCTTCAGGCTTCCTAGGAAGATCTTGTTCAGCCTTCCACAGAGAGGAAGTAGTAACTGTAACCCTTACTATTACCCTGTTCCAGCAGAAGGGGAAACTTGCTTCTCTCCCCAGGACCGTGGAAGATGAGGTCGGATGGAGAAAGGTTGTGGGATGTGGCAGACATCTCTATGTGTGACATCTGCTCTTCCTTGGCTCTGTGAAGATGAAAACAAAGTAGCTCCGAAGATGATAGGTTTTTGTTCACACAGACACCGTTGGAACTCTCAGAAACAACAGCAGCATTAACAGAGTGCTCTTTCCTAGGCATCAGCAGAATCCTTGAGTCTGATTCTGAATCATATCAGTGACTTGGAGTCCAGTGTATTTATTTTGCTCTACATCACATTGATCATAATGAAGGGGAAAGCCCTCCTCATTTGTAGAATAAACTACTTTGTCCTGAAAAGAATTGCCCTCCAAAACTAAGTGGTTGCAACATTTCAGGATGAATTTCACATCTAAACACTGGGAATTTAGAGAATGCCACATACAGCTAATGAGAACCAATATTTTTTTCGACTTTCTTTCCGCTGTGAAGCCAACTTCTCATTTTCGTTACAGCACAGACCTTGTCTAATTGCTCCCTGTAGTCCATGAAGTAATCAATGAATAACTGACTTCATTCTGACTAGAGGTTTATTCGTCTGTCTGTTTTAATATCTTAACTCTAAATTTTCACATTCGGTCTGTAAAAGCACGTGTCTTTCTCAGCTGGTGCCTTAGAAAGTGGTGCGTCTACCAATTGCTGGGAGCACCAAAGCTGACCTTTCTGCTGTGCTGATTAAGAAGGGACGCTTGATGGGAATGTGTTTAAAAGTGGAGATGGCTGTTTGCAGAGTTCCTGGAAATAAGTTGCTGTTATTGTAACAGCACTCCAGTGGCATTGTGCAATACTGGAGACAAGGACCAGTCGTTCGTTAAGTGCTTGCTGGCGGGATTTGTGAATATGTTTATTGTGTTCACCTGTGTTGTCATCTTTAGTCATCCATGCACAAATAACTAAGTTCTGTAGTGAATTATTCTGGTCTACCTGATCACATCAACATGTGTTCCTGGAAGAGAATTGTGAAGGAATTCCTGACTCCATCTTTTCTTGTGGGCTTAGTATTTTCAGTTAAAGTCATGAGTTCTGTATTATAAATCTGAAATAATAGCCTTTAGCAACAGTCCTTGAAAAATATCACTGGTGTCACAGGTACTTTTTTCAGCATTTCCTGGATGATAAGAAACACGTTTTTTCCAAGAGGTTGTTTTAAGGAGATTCTCATCAGCTTTTCTGCCTTCTGCTGCAACTGACTTTGAAGCATGACAGTGAATCACCAAATTGCTTTCAGACACACTCCAGCAGTGACTGCAGCAGTGATATGTGCTTCTTCTCTTCTCTAGAGTTCTGATTTGGGCAGCCTGAGCTTATACATTTGCTAATGAAATTTGTCAGCGCTTAACTTAATGATAGTTCTTTGCTTTTCACTCATTTTTCTGAGGAGGTATCTGAGAAACAGAAATACATACTCCACGTGGCAGGAGGACAGAACAGTACTGTGCAGAGTTTGTTCTGGACGTTTGCTGGGCTGCGTATGTAAAGCTAATTGCCATATTTTTCCTTCTTTCTCAAGGAACTTGTTTTAGTAGGCTTTTCACACATAATTGCTATCTTTTCTTTTCCCATCCCTTTCCCTTGTGCTCTTTGTTTCAGATCTAAACGAGTGTGGGCTGAAGCCCCGGCCATGCAAACACCGGTGCATGAACACCTACGGCAGCTACAAGTGCTACTGTCTGAACGGCTACATGCTTCTGCCAGATGGAACCTGCTCCAGTACGGCAAGGCTTGGTGCTTTCTTTTTCATCTCCTCAAAGCCCCTGCTTGGGTTTCCCCAGGAAACTTTTATGAAATTAAGTTGCGTCCCATGCCAGAAGATTAATCTTGCTGGAAATTAGGCAGTTGTACAAAATGAGCTGAGCTGCTTTTTTTTTGTTGTTTTTTTCCCCCTAATGAAATTAGTCTGAACAAACCGGGAGCAAATAGTTTAATTTTATTAGTTTTATTACAAGCTTTCCCAGAAGCATTCTTCAGTGCTGTAAATCACTGTTAATTGGCCTTCAGGGACAAGTGCTTGCCATTTTCATTGCAGCAAGACACCTGCAGCTCTGTTGTATTACGTCCTTATAAATGTAAAATCATTAAAGCTGCAGATGTTGGTTGTCTGACTGGTATAAAATCGTACTGTCATCTCTCTGGAGGTCAGGTTCCTACTTGCTCCCGTAAAAGTGGATATTTGGAGTGTGTGGAGGGACAAGAGAGAAGAAATGACCTTAAATTAAAGATATTCCTATTTTAAAATGTTGATAATGTCCAGGACATGTTATATATAGTATGTACTGGAATTTATTTTCTTCATGAGGGCTACGTTCCATTACTCCACTTGCTACAGTTGTAGGGCTTTTTTTTTTTTCTGTTGTTGTCATTTTTGGTGTTTGTTGTTGTTTCTTATAACCACGTGCATTTGCTCTTTAAAGCCTGAATGACTACCTGTGAAATTCTACAGGTGTTTTCTTTACTTCTGTCATAACTATACTGCATCTCAATTCCACAGAGGTTACAGTGATTTTCTGCTACTGGTCAGTGTCATTACCTAAACGCGTTCCATTATTTGTCCCTAGGTGCCCTTTCTTGCTCAATGGCAAACTGTCAGTATGGCTGCGATGTGCTGAAAGGGGAAGTGCGCTGCCGCTGTCCTTCTCCAGGCCTGCAGCTGGGACCTGATGGTAGAACCTGCATAGGTAAGTGATCAGTTGCAGATTTAATATTTAATATATATTTTTTCCTCGTAGAATTTTCATCCTTACACTGAATGCATTTAAAAAGTTCATCAGGTGTATTTAGAATGCATTGTACATGTAGTTTCAAGAGGTGACTAATGAGGATGGAGATGTATTGCTCAGCTATCCTCAAGTGGTCTACATCAGAGAATCCCCAGTGCTTTCCTCCCGTTTTGCAGGTTTCATTGGCATCCAAGCCCCTGGCCCTTACTACTCTCTACTGTTCCTGGGTAATTTTAAAGTATTGCTAACAGAACCTCTAAAGTATGTCTGTATGAAGAAGGAATGGGGAGGGCAGCTCTCTCTCGTACCTTTCTAGAGCAAAGTGATGCCCAGATTCAGAGAGTAGAGGGACAATTTGTGCACATCTTTGAGATTTCCCAGAGACAAATTAAAGGTCTCTGCAGACTCCCAGTATTAATAGGATTTAGGCTCCCATCTTTCTTACGTAATTGTTAAAATAAACTCAGGAATTCAGACTGTATGAAAATGAGACGTCCTCAACGTTACTAAACATGGAAAAGGTGCTGATGGTTAATCAGACGGTATTCTACCACACATTACTGTGGTCTAAAGAACAGTGTGACACGTGATTTCATTAGTCATTAACTGTACATCCTGTGTGGATATGATGCTCCAGTGATTTTATTGTTTATATCTGTGCAGTGCTGTAGTTCCACAGCCTGTGGCAACCCTGTAGACTGGCAATAAAGGAATAGGAGAGTGTGAATGCCCTAATAATCTAGTTAGGTGCTATGGCTGTTCTCAGGGGATGTGGTTCTCAAACTGACTTTCCCATGCTGACCAAGAACTTCACAGCAGAACAAGGGACAGTATCTAGATCATCTGATGTGAGGAGCAGGCTTGGTTCTAGGATGGATGCTTCCTGGAATGCACAACTAGCATGTCTACGCATACAAAAGAGCAAATAACCGTTGTCACACGCTGAAGAGATTGCAATTAGTGTCACGGCAGACATCATGGCAGATAGATATCTTTAAGGTGAAGAACTGTGTACCTGTGTTTCAGTGTGTTAACCATTCAGATTGGTATCATAACCTACTTTTAAAATCTTCTATAAAAACATCAGAACAGGCTTGCACGATGTGGAGAAAGTAGTCTTAGCAAGAGATGGCTTTCCTTCATGGGTCAAAAAACGCTCAATCTCCCTTTTTTGGTACAAAATGATAGGGACGTATTCTTTCTAAGTAATTCCTCTGTCAAGCTTAAGTTGTGCTAAACCAGTAAATACCTCCAAGAATGAAAGTTATTTGTGGCTAGAACTTTGTCTTTTCCTGACACGCGCTCAAGCCATTCGCTGTTGGTGAGTTTGTCAGCTCCAGGGAGTGTGCAAATACTGCTGCAGTGTAGACGCAGTAGAAAAATAACATTGTAGATGGTAGTAAGAAAATTGAAGTGTGCATTGACTGCAGCTCGTGAAATCCTAGTTTGAATAGAGTTTGAAAGACAGCTGGGAATTTAATGCTTATTTTTAGCACAGGCTTAAATTCCTCTAGACATTATTCTATTCTTAGTTTAACCCACGGAGATCATTCTCTTGTTAAAACGTTCCTTCCAGCCAACCAGTGTAGAGCAACCAAACAATTCAGGTAGGAAGGCAATTCATTTCAAATAGATAACAAAGAAGTAAAAAAGAATTCAGCAGAGTATTCATTGAAAATAGGGATTGACTAATTAATGACTCTCAACTCAATAAATCTGTGTTCCCAGCTCTTTGGAGTAGGTTTGGTATACATTTTAGCTTTAGAAGGTGTGTAGCTATTTGAGGACTGAAAATCATAATTATTTTCACTGCAAAAGAAAGTCTTATTAGGTGTTTTGCTTGTGGGTGGAAACTTAAAAACATATCCTTGTAAACTTGAAAAAATAAATTATTTTAAAATCAGCATCATAGTTGGTTAGTACTTGGGTTGGTAATGTGGCCTTACTCACAGCAGGACAGAAGCAATCCTGTTTGTAATCCTGCTTCTCTATTAAACGCTGGCTCAGACAGTCATTGGGTGCTGCTTGTAGTATTTGCCTTAAGAGCAGTTGCTGGCACTAGGTTTGGGAGTGTGCCTCCATTGCAGACCAATGATTCTGAGGTCAGAATGCAAATCACCCCTCTGTGCCATGGTTTTCATGGGCAGCAGGCGTGAGCCACAGCCTGCTGCAGCAAGCAAAGGGGAACCGCCTTACAGAGTTTGGGCCCAGGTGCAAATTGGCACAGGTCTGTGGGTTTGCAGGTTTGCTGCTGTCACTGTGCTGTGTGAGAGCTGTAGGAGGCCAGCACTTACTTTCTGTCTTCTGCCTAATGATCAAAACGTTATTCCCACCAGTAAAGAGCATCCACTCCACTTCCCACGTTACATGTGCGCAGTAGACATGTGTCAGTTTTCAACAAGGTGTTGATTAGCAGTTCAGTCCTATACCTTTAGGATATATTATTGCCTTGAAAATTTAACAGTGTGACAACATCCAACATGCTTCCTTCCTTACATGAATTTGCGAATACGTGAATTTGTATGGAAGAAAAAGCATGTACAATTGTTAATAAGGTACTCACAGCCTAAAATGTTACTAACATATTCAGACCAAGAGGCAGATACTCAATATCTGGGGGGACTCGGGCATGTGGAGAGGTGCCCAGCATTGGCTGCATTTTCTTTCTCATTCGGGCCTGTACTGCAGGTGTGTGTGAGCAGATGAGAGCTGTGCTGTCAGAACAGTCTGATGGGCCAGGGGTGGGAGCTTGCAGGCCGAGTCCTTGCTGTTCTCCACAATTCCTTATACAGGGTGGGACTGTGCCAGCAGCAGCTACTTTGAGAGTCCGTCCAACCAGTAATTTGTGGCTTTAGGTTACTTTAGGTTACCAGCAGCTTTGTTTCTTTTAGTTCCCCATTTGAATGGTTCTTGATTAATCAAGAATATTTGAACACGCCAGAGCACCTCACTGTCAGTGCTAACGTTTCTTCTGTGCTATATAAGAAACTCGGACTTCTCTGTGCCTTATTCAGGCCTCTCTCAATAGCAGGAGGGCATCAATCACTCAACTTTGTTTTGCAGCCCTGACACTTGCAGCTGAAGTGTTCTTTTTCAGAAAAAAAAATTGCACAGAGAGCAAAATCTCGCTTTCCCATAGATTAAGAGCCTGATAGAGGTGCAGAGCAAAGGCTTGAACTGTGCCCTGCAGATAACTAGCAAACATCAGAAGAGGTGTGCGTCAGGGACAGCCGTGCGTGACAGGTCCCTACCTGAGAGAAGAACTAGAGTTCAAGTACTAAGAAGGCTTCAGCTCAGTTTCCAAGGGCTACAGAATGAGTGGTAGTGCGAGCATCTTTTGAGTATCAGCCTGCTGATAGCCCTGCACGCTGTGAGAGCAGGCTCTGTTGGCATCTGCCTGATGTACTTAGCATGAAGCAGCAGCCTCAGGGAGCTGAGAGGTGTCAGATGCTGGATGAACATCCCACATCTTCCCAGAGCTCTGTCCCTACCTAGATGTTGCCTGATGAGACACTACTTCAGGTGCTGCTGGCAAGGCAAATATAAGCTATGTGTCTCAGCACCTTTGATATCTGAAGGTCACCTTACACACATCTCCGTGAAAGAGGGGTCAGCTACAGTGCAGGGTAAGAACTTGCAAAGCAGCAGACAAAGTGTTTGGCCTGTAGAGACCAAGTGGTAGTTGACCCAGAAACATTGCTCCTTTGGCCTCAGCTTGAACTCCTTGTTGAGAGCAAGTCCTGAACAGATGAGAGTTTCTGATAAGCTCACTGAGCAGGGCTGTGGATTAGGGATGCTTGAGTACTTTATAAAAGCAAGCGACCTTCTATCACATGATGATGTATTTTGAGTAGGTACATACAGCCTGTGCTACAGCAACAATGTTTCAGGCATGTTTGGAAAAACAATTACTGGGGTATTTCTTATTATTATTCCTACCTATATCCAAGTGCTATCTTAGTAACTATGCAGGGCTTAATGGGAGAAAAGACATACAAGTAGCATGACATAGCTTTTCTTCAGCCATACACCATTACAATTTTAAGAATGAATATTTTCAGGCCCTGAAGAATGTATTCTCTTGTCACTCACAGGGAGTTGGGAAGGCTTCTGGTGTGGGAACTATAAGAATCTGGGCACGTGGTTAAGAGCTAAACCGAGGTGACACAGCTGGAAGTGCTCAGGTGTTACTGCTGGCAGACCAGCTTGCATTCAAAATAACATTTTCAGAAGTACTTTGGCTATTCTTCTTCAGTTTTCACAATGTGAAAACAGTTTCATATGGGTTGTATAGCTTGCATTTTACCTGTTACTGAGAGTAATGCAGTTCCTCTGTTTCCACAGATATTGATGAATGTGCTACTGGGAGAGTTATCTGTCCGCGATTTAGGCACTGCGTCAATACTTTTGGAAGCTACATGTGCAGGTGTCATAAAGGCTTTGATTTAATGTACATTGGAGGCAAATACCAATGCCATGGTAATACCAACATATTTCTTATCTGCGTGTAACCAAGGTGTATTTTATAAACTTGAATTAATGGTTTAAAGAGGAATATTTGCTTATGGCTGAAATGTTGAAGTAGGTTATTGTAGGTTGCTCTGCATTTGTATTTTAGGAAAGGGTGAGTAATAGAACTAACTAGACTGAATGTGGAACTGGAAGCGTATGTTTGACTCCTATTGCAACAGGTTCTCATGTGAAAGGTAGTGGAAGAGCAGTGCTGGTGCTGCAGGAATTCCTTTCCAAATCTTCATCCCCACAGGTTTCACTGGGCAGAGACACTTGTAGGTTTGGAGCACCATGTCAGCTTTGGCTGTGTCTGAGCTGTCATGCAGTTGTGATCCATTGCGTGCCCCAAGATCCAAGAAAAGAACATGTGGCTGGGGTACACCCTTGCTCCTTCCAAACCAGGCTGCAGAACCTGATTACCCTGGAGACAGGTGGGCAAAGGTGAGGGTTGGTAAATAACCTGTCTTTGTCTCCACACAAGACTGGAATGCAGCTGATGTATGCCCTTCAACAGAGACGTTCCCAGATCCCACTGCCTTAGTTTGCCATTGCCTCGGCCAATTTATGATCCTTTTACTGAAAAACAAACAAACAAACAAAAACAATCATGTAGAAATAATGAGGCATTGCTTTATGTTTAAATATAGTTTCAGAGAGAAGTCTTTGTGCAGAGGCCTAAAACATATAAAGGTCATGTATGTAGTTTCTATCTAGATACAATAGGTACAATAAAGAGGAAGTGTTTTATGAAAAAAAGTAATTTCAATACCTGGGTGTTTAAGAGCGTGGATATTCCTGAAGTCACCACATTAACTTTCAACTTTTTCCATTTCAGTTCAAGAATTTTCAGTTCAGTTCAAGAATTTCTTGAAATTTGCATTTTTCATGATCGTGCTACTGTTCATGTTTTTGCAAAGATAAGCAGGGAGAAAGGTTTCTTTTGATTTTTGATGTAACTTTCTGTTGCAGATATAGATGAATGTTCCCTCGGCCAGCATCATTGTGGTAGTTATTCACGATGTTACAACACACCAGGATCCTACAAATGCAAATGTAAAGAAGGCTACAGAGACAATGGAACCAACTGCATACGTATGTAACACTCCTTTTCAAAAAGAAGTTCTGAAAGTAAATGTGTCCATGAATCTTATGTTGTATCTTTTCAGGTGTAACGCTATCAGGCTTAATTTATCTCAGCTATTTTTAAAAATTAATGAAGGTCCAGGGAACGTAGTCAGAGTTTTGAGTCTTAGCATGCTTTGATAAAAATACCTCTCTCTCAGACACTTTCATAATTAGAAAGATATTCATCTCACCCTATTCAGAGCTTCATTCTAGAAGTTGCTTCACAATGAGGACAAGTGAGTAAGTGGGGTAAGTCTGGTCAGGCAGTACATATTACTCATATGCTTCTATTACGTACACTCTGCAACATGCCCCATGTCAACAGTTTGCCATGTCCACTCCCCAGATGTTAGCAGAGCTGAGAGAGGATTTCTCTGGAAGAATTCCCTGTTGGAGGATTCATATTTGTGTTAGGAGAAGCAGTCATCTCTCTTGGTACAGAATGGGCCATTCTAGCTCCTTAACATGTGATGTCTCTTAGGACTGCACAGCTCTATCTGCATGATCATTTTGAGGACCCTGTGTTCATATGTGGGTTCTGGTTGTTGGTGACTCACCCGTCTTTCTAAAGAGCAGTACCGCTGCAAACTTGTTTCCTTTGGCTTTAGTCATTATGGTTATGTGCTCTCACTATGGTGATCTTTCACAACACGAATGCTTACAGTTATATGTAGACACACTTGACATGTAGGCAAGTGACTTGACATAGGACGTAGTCCTATGATACATTTGATATTTTAATATGCCACAGGGTAAAAACAGCGGGCTATTCAAAAGAATAGCAGTAAGCAGACGGAAAACCTTTTAACCTGCTATCTTCAAACGGTTCATTCTTTAACAAACAGTATCTTAATTTTAATTGTGTGTTAAACTTTAAACGCTTGTATGTCCACAAAATAAGTGAGTAGAATTGTTACTGGGGCTTTTAAGATCTCCAGTGAGATCGAAAGGTTTATTAACAAATAGTAAAATGGCAAAAAACAGAATAGATGTTCTTGGATTTCATGTCTATAGAAACTCTCCTTATGATACAAATCTAAAATTTGTTACCCTTTATTTATGAAACACTGGGGAAGGTGGTATTGTAGGCAATGTCACTATATTATAGGTGAAGCTCAGTTCATCTTTTCCTTTTTGTGGAGGATTAAGAAAAACTAATCACCATTCACTTATTTTCCTGGTGCTCAGCAAAGAAAGATTTAAGACAGCTAGTTGGCTTCGGTTCGTTGTCTGTAAAGTGATAAACAGTTTTAGACGAGGAGGAGTGTTTAAAAGAAGTGGAAAGATTTGAAAAGTACTTTCTTAAGCAGAGGTATCTGCCCCTCCATGACTGAAATGGTTGTAACATTGGAGTATTACTAAACTGCCTGTTCCTGAGTAAAAATGTGTGCGGTTTTACAGCTTAAAATATATCTTCATGTCCGTGCTATTTTACTCACAGCTCATTTGGGTGAGTTTTTGTTGACTGAAAGAGAGTTGATGCTTGGGAAGATGTAGGCACTGTGTGCCTTTGGTCATGCTAAATTATCTCCAATACACTGTAATGAGAAGTACTGATAATTCAGTAGTGTTGATGCTAAGGTGTGTGACTAGTTAGTGGAAACGTTCAGAAGAAGAGGCATTAATTCAGCAGACTCTTCATGTCAGTGAATTATATTCTGAAGTTTCTGGAACAAGGAGTCCGTTCTGCTCCCATCTTTATTCTCTTTGCAGTTACTCCTAACATGATTGAACCATCTGGTTCATATCACATATTCAAGGGCACACTGTGCTTCCTACAAGAGGCACTGGTATAACCAGTAGGATTCCTGATGCTGGATGACAAGACAACCTCTCAGACCACCACGTGTACTTGCTTTTGTTACAGAAAGGCCGGTGACCAGACCAACAGCTCGACCCACACCCGGGCCAACAACTCGAACCACATCAAGGCCAACAACTCGATCCACGCCAAAGCCAACCATTAGGTACATACCTGTGACAACAAGGCCAGTAACAAAGCCAGTGACAAAGCCTCCACCTCCAACGCCACCTCTACCTACAACGTTAAGACCTACACTGCCACCACAAAGAACTCCTTTGATAACCACCACACATTCTTTGCTTGTTCCTGTTGAAACTACATCTTCCCAAGGAGCTACAGATGATAACAGGATACAGATAGATCCTCAGAAACCCCGAGGGGATGTGTTCAGTAAGTCGATTTACTTACCCTTTCATTTATTGTAATTGTAGAAACCATTCAGTGTACTGTTTTGGTGTTTTGGAATGTTTTATCAATGAGAACGAAGGCATGGAAGTGAAAATGGTCATGTGCTAAAGCTGCATAAGTAACTGATTTTATGACCTAACAAAAATGTATGGAAGAAATTCTGGATTAATTAAACCAAAAATTTCAATTAGTTATATTTTCAGATGAAAATTTTGGAGGGAGAAAGGAAAGCCATTTTGTTGGAAAAAAGAAATATTGAAATGCAATGCAACTCATACTTGTGCAACTCAGGATGGCTCTCAAATCTGATTTTTTTAGACAGTGTATTTCCCTAGCTTTGAGAACGGTAAGAAATGGAATCATGTCTGGTTTCCTGGAGGGTCTGTTTTGCTACTGATGTTCCATGAATCCAAACAGTCTTGGATGCTTATGACTAAGCAACTGTAGAATTACATAAAAATAGCATGAAGATTAATGGTATGGAGTGCATCTATGAAAACAGATACGTAAAAGCTGAGCAGGCTAAAGATTCTTCTAGCACAAGGAGGAGCCTTTTTAAGAGCTGCTCTGAAAGATGCAGCACTATTTCTGTGCCAGCTGTAGTGCATGCCTGAGATGGCATTACTGTGTAGAGTTGCACACATCTGCCAAGAAGCATTCAACACCCAATTTTATCTTTAGTTCTGCTACAGACCTTAGAGATGGGGAGGGTGTGTTGGATCAGCCTTTTTCCTTCAGCATAACGTACAGTAAAGCTGCTGAACAATGTAGGAGGAGGAGGAAGTGTGCTGTCTTGCAGCAGGTGTACAAGCAATGTGGGAGTTTTTGCTTTGGCATCTGTGCAAGAACTTCTGGGGATGTGTTCTCTTAGATCATTAAAGAATGAAATATTTTTGTCCTTATTAAAAATGGTTTGTTTTCCCTGTTCACGTTTTGTCTGCTCTAAACATTATTTAAGATAGGAAAAAAAAGCATGACTTGGAATTTGGGAATATACATCCTGGTACTGCTCAGAGTTTTCTTTTGAAAACTTCTTTTAATTTTTAATCTTTCTTCTTTTAATTTTAAACAATCCATATAATACATTCAGTTAAAACTGAATGTTTTAACTGTTTTTAAGTAAGAATTTAAAAAGAAATACACTAAAGACTCCCAACACTTAATATGATGGGAAACATAATTAAAAATACAGAGTTCTGTGGATATTATTTTAGACTATAGCAGTGCGTTCTAGACTGCAGCAGTATTCCCTCTAGAGGTTAGATTTAGAAGCTCGTGCTTTCAATATGAATGTTTGGGATACATTGTTGTACAGCCAGCCTATACGTGTAGGAAAAGTTCATCTTTGAAAAGTGTTCACTTTTTGTTTACGTTGCCTGCCACCCTTTGAGGGCTGTGCGTAGCTTCAAAGGCATTGGGGTACAGTAATGTAGCATTCCAAAAGGTGTCAAGCAAAGCAGTTGTTACTGGCTTCATTAGGCAGAATGGGGATGGATAGCTCCTCAGATCAAGTCAATAAGTATGTCTTTAATTCCACGTTCTTTTCCTCTATCTCCTGTTACTGAGATGCCTGGTATACCTGTGTGTGTGATATGAATACCTGAAATACTCTAGGTGTGCTCTAGAGGATAGGAGTTAGCACTGTTGTTCTCCCCACTTATGGTTGCTTTGCAGGTATCATTGAGGTGGGTATTCCCTCCCACCTAACTTGTGTCCAAAGGGATTTAATTAGCGAGCACAAAAAAGCATTTGTTTAGGATTTGAAACCTACAGAGCGGTGAAAAACAGTTCTGTTCTTGGAGAAGGTGCCTTTGACACAGCGGTGTGTCAGTACCCGCTGCTTTGCTCAGCCATCCGAGTGGGCAGTACTTCCTTTGGCCAAAGGGGTTGGTAGCGTGCTGTACACTGATAGAGGTCCCATGCTCTAGGCCAATTCCTGCAAACATAGTGGCAGTCCAGAGCGGGGGAGGGAATGTGTTTACACAAGCACATTTGCTTTCTGCAAGCTTTTCTCAATTTTTAATTTTTTGTTATTTAACATTTTCCTGAGGTTGCTCCTGGTGACGCGTTCACGCTTTTCTCCCTTTGTTGTTACTTGTCCTGCCATCTCATGCTGAGCAAACCTCAACTAAGCTTTCAGTTCAGAACTGATCAGCTTGAAGTCAGCTGGAGCCCAGTGAAGTTGATCTGTTAGCGGCCCCAGAGAGTACAAAGCGTGCTGCTGTTAATGTTCTTTAAATACCTTTGCAGTTTTTGACAGGTATCAGGTTGTTGCATTTCCCTTGATGCTTTCCCCCTTCTCTAAACATGCCTGTAATGGCTTTGGGGATCTGCTTTTCCACAGAACAAAAAAAAAAAGAGCGTTTTTTAAAAT
>JAOWBP010002392.1:25541659-25564191 GCA_028571105.1 Tragopan temminckii | reverse complement strand
TTCTCTAAACATGCCTGTAATGGCTTTGGGGATCTGCTTTTCCACAGAACAAAAAAAAAAAGAGCGTTTTTTAAAATGGAATTCCTACACTTGGCCTTTGAACCACTCAGTCAGATGCAGACAGCGGAATCTGGCACCAAGGATAATCTTCTCCTGATATGGGTATGGGGGGAATGGAAATGAGGGAGGAATGCAGCGATGGCTTTAATGTTTAACTGTTTCACGGCGAACTGTGGTGAAGGAACCTCTCCTGTTTACTAAGATGGATAAAGTCTGACAGATCGAATATACTTCTCATTAGGAGTAGGAATTTCTGTTACCATTGGGATCTTAAAACAGGTCTTAAAAACATAAGCTTAAAGACAAAGCTTAACACTGGAACTTGGAGTCATTTCTCGTAAAAGCTATTAACAAGATTTTAAGATGGGATTCTTTCTGCTGCCCCTTCCAATGACTGAAAAGTCCTTAGTGTAGTAAATGCAGTTATGTGAGCCTTGAAACTGTGGAAATAAGGGAAGTGCTAAAAGTAAAGACTTGGGTTTAGTTATTCCATGATATCATGGAAATAGCACTTTACAGTAGCATTTAACTTCACTGTTCTGACAGCTATTCAAATGTATCTGTCTTAATATTTAAGCACTTGAGATGGGCACTTTGTTCCTGTTTGTACTTTGGAGCTAAACCCTAAGACTGAGGAGCTGATACACAGGGCCGATACGCGAGCTTTTGAAACAAGTTGTTTTAGCTGCGTTTCCCTCAGACTGAATTGCTACTTTCCAGTGCTTCTCTTTTCTCTTTGGAAAAGCACATTGCTTTAAAAAAAATATCTTCTGGAAGTACATATAATAAGATGTTTGATTTAGGTCAAAGTTATGAGCTTTACAACCACCTGAGAAATGCAAGAGTAGACTTTGGAGTGGTTGCTCATCTGCACCATTGCTGAGGAGGGTGGAAGAGTCCACCAGCACCATTCTTGAAGTAATTCTTACTGCAGAATTGGGATCTACAGATTTAGGCCATGCAGCCAGGACACCAGGGGTATCTTTTTAGCCTGGGATAAATCAAAGTCTTCCCTTGGGGGAAATGAGGATGTACTCTTCTCTAAATGACTGTGGAGTCTGGCTGACCTTTGGGCTACCCTTTCCTTCAGCTGCTTTCTGCCAGTTCTGTGTGACATCTCATCACTTTAGGGGATTTTTGGAAGTGGAATTTAAAAACTCTTATAGCAACTATTCAGGCTGAAAAGCTTTTTACTTGTTTTGTTTTGACCATGAGTGGGAAATCTGGTCATGGTCATTGTGTGGAATGGAAATACGTAAGAGTGCAGTGCTCCTTGTAAGGCAGAACACAGTAGTAACAGTAGTAACAGTTATTGTAACAGGAAGCTGCACTCCGTATTTTGCTTTGGTTTTGTACCACCAAGGTACGATTGGGCTGTAATTAAAACAGCGTGATGTGTACACACCATCTCTCACACTCCCAAGCTCAGTAATTAACAAGTAAATGAAAAAGGTCCTACTTGCTTCCCCAGGGATTATAGAGCTGAAAAGAAACCGGTCCTGAGCAGTTGCTAAATGTTCCCTCCCTGCCCATGCATCCACGAAGTGCTCCAGCTAATTAATGTGGAGGATATAGCAGTGTTGATGTATTGGCTCACTCAGAGCTTACAAAATTCTCCAAGAAGCCAAGTTTATATTTAACGAGCTTTATCAAACTGTTGAAGTTAAGTGAAAAACACACTTCACATGCTATATAAAGTACACAGAAGGGGCCTGGAAAGCTTGCAGAAAATAGCTGTGCCAAATACTTGCTCCCACGATCACCACTCCACATACACGTTGTCGTGGCACAATGAAGGGAACACATGGAGCACACGGAGAGTCCCGCATCGCTTGTGGTAACTCTGGTCTTGGATCAAGTGCACATTCCTCTCATTAGGTGTGAGCACTGAATGGGCTGTTTGAAAGCCCTACAGTGTGCTTTTCTAGGAGCCCATAGAAGCACTGGGAGAGGACTTAAGGAGAAAGGTTTGAAGATTTTTGTTTTTAACTTTTGTTTTTTTAAACCTTTAATTATTGGCAAGTAATGTCAACTTTAATTTGGAGAATGCTTGTATGTGTGTACAGACAGAACGGATTTTTAGAAAATAGCATGAACATAAAATATAAAAGAGATTTATGGAATTTTAAGTGTATGAGAAATGGTGTTGTACTAAGCAAACTGAAATAGTTTGTAAAACAAACTCCTACTATTTCCTGCAGTTTGTTCTTGCGGCTTTTTGCTGCCTGAGCTGAACTGATTTCTGTCATATATGACTATATTGTTTGTGCATAGATGTACTGCAGAATGTTTACTGAACTAAGTGGTTGTAGGTTGTTCAAATTCATAAAATTTCTACTGTATTAAATTTTACATGAGCAAAAGAAACCCATTAAACAAAATAGCAAAAATATAATCAAACAGTGTATCTTAAAAAAGAACAGGCCTTTACTCCCCAGGCTGACCTGAAGTCCTTAAGGCTAATCATGGATTGGTATCATAGACTGCAAATTGACATCTTCCAAAATCTACAAATGATTCTGAAAAGGAAAAAAAAGAAAAGTTGTAAGAATTAGTGTAGAAATTAACAAGTTTTGTACAGCCTTTGAGTTTATTTATATGGTACAGGTCTTGTAGAGCACATTGCTTTTAAAATAATTTGCATTTGATTGATTATTTTGTCCCAAATGTAAGAAGCACAAAGCTACTGTATTGTTTTAAGGTTGCTCTGTCTTCTGGATTTGGAGTTCTTACAAAGTGCTATGTATGTATTGTCCTCATGCAAAAGAATCTTTGATTTGATTTCTGGGTTAAGGTGGACAGGATAGCTCCTTCTTTCACATGGAGCCTCATTCAAATACCAGTGCCTTGTGCTGAAGTTGTCCTATAAAACATCTGTGGAAGGTGAGTGGATTGGAAACTTTGAGAAAGGGCTTTAATGTGGCTGTATGTTGTTGAGAAACCACTATCTTAAGAAGTACATTCGGAGAGGAATTGTGTGCTTCAAGGTCAGAGATTTCTTTTTTTTCTTGGTTGAAAAAGCAGCTTTCGTTAGAAGAGCCTTTAGAAGCTTCGCAATCACCTTTTACAGAGCTCAGATAAATGTTACAACATAAATCACTTGGGCATAAAGTTTATGAATCTTTGCCTCAACTGTAATTAAATATATTGAATTTTCTAAGAGAAGCGCAATGCCCAGAACTGCCCTCTGTTTTTTATTATAGATAAGGAAGTGGGTCACTATCTTTATCTCATTAATTTCTGAAAACCTACTTTTCTCACAGTTCCACGCCAGCCCGGAGTGAGCAATAACCTGTTTGAAATACTTGAAATTGAAAGAGGGATTACTGCTGATGAATTTGAAGCAAATGATGACCCAGGTAATGATCACATCTCCTGTTTGGGGCCTAGGGTTTAGGATTGTTTGAGATTTCTTGTGCTTGTACACAGTTTACAGGACTCCTGGATCCTATGCCTCCTGTTTAGGCTGTGCTTTCTAAAAAGAAAACAACAACTACCTAAATGGGCCTTCATAATCTGTTAGGAAAAGGAAATAAGCACAAAAATAGCACAAATTGTTAGTAATAATAATTGCATCCCTTTTAGTTTTAGTATTTTTGTACATTCTTGCTTTCTTACTCCTTCTAGTGCTGCTTTATTTTTGTTTTTCTGTGCCTGCATCAGCCACAAGTGCTTTAGTTCCCCAACCGAAAGACTTAAATCACTCTCTTTTGCCTTTTGGCTGTTCTGCCTAGGCACGCTGGTACACAGCTGTAATTTTGACAGTGGCCTGTGTGGATGGATCAAGGACAAGGACGATGGTTTGCACTGGGAGCCAGTTAGAGACGCGTCAGGTAAGACACATGCGTACGATCTTATCCTGTAGTTGAAGAACTACCTGGTCTCGAGGTTGATGACAGTTCTTGAGTTATGACAGATTTACATAGATTCTCTATCGCGTTAGTTGTGGTATGTATTTATTTCAGGCCTACACCTCTTCTGTGTATAAAATCAAAACTGAGGATTCCAACATGAAAGGTCATTCATGTTTTTATCTTAGCTGATGTCTTTACAAGAGAAATGGCTCCAAAAGAGGAATAAGTGTGTTCAGTAAATGATTGTACACAGTAAAAGATCACCCAGAGGGTGGTAATGCACTGGAACAGGTTGCCCAAGGAAGTTGTGGATGCCCCATCCCTGGAGGCATTCAAGGCCAGGCTGGACGTGGCTCTGGGCAGCCTGGTCTGGTGGTTGGTGTCCTTGCACATAGCAGAGGCGTTGAAACTAGATGATCATTGTGGTCCTTTTCAAGCCAGGCCATTCTGTGATTATCTGTCTTAAAAAAAATCAGAAAGGACAAGAAAACAACTTTTACTTATGGAGAAAAAAAGCTTATTTTTCAACCAATCATGCGAACGTAATGATTTCCATGTTACCAGTAAAATTAGAAAGTGCTGCAAATAGTCTGTTCTGCTGTTACTTACAATGCTCTTGTTTTAATGTGATCCGTTTCACTTTATGAAATTCAGTGCGAAGTTACGGAGAGCTGTGTATAGGAAAACCATTAAGTAGCTGGAAGGAAGGAAAGGCTGCCAGTGCACAGCGATCTCTGAGAACAGGGAAGGCTGGGGTAAGAAAAAGTGGCCCTGAAATGAAGCGGGGCAGCGTGGTAGGCTTGTGCAGGACAGGAGGAGACTGACAGCCACAGCCTTGGGGATTAGACACGCGGCTCTGGCTGCCTGTAGCCATGGGATTACCTCATACCCAGAAGAGGAAGAGCAGCCTTTGAAGTACACAGTGTTGGCATTATGCGAGCGGATGGAGGCTGAGGAAGAAAAGTGCTCTCAGGCGGTAAAATGCTGTAGTTGGTAAAATGCAGAGGGAGGATGAGGGCACTGAGAGCTGTCTTCCTTACATACCAGCTTGTCAGATGCCTGTGCTTACGTTTGCTACCGCAGCATGCACACCCTTTTCAGGCTGTTAATTATCTATACTTCAAAAATTGTTGTTAATATGCGTTAAGTTCCAGTACTATGATTTTGAACTAGTGTTTTGTTTTTTTGGTTCTTTTTTTTTTTTCTTTTCAAAACTTTTTTTCCTCTTGTGTTGAGTTCCAGTCAGGGACAATCTCAGCTTTCTGTTTCCTGTGTATGCTCTGCTGCTGTTGACACAACTTGTTAAAACCAGTCCCCTGAAGTCACCCCCCCTGCTCTCTCCTGGCTGGAATACCTTGTTTCAGAGATTTATTTTCACAGCTTGTGCCTGAGTGTTTGCTTTCACCTTTCAAAGTTTGATATTTATTGGCATTTTGAAAGGTGCCATGCTGAAGCTTATCTTGCATGCAGAAAATGCTGCTTTGAGGGGACCTTCACCTGTAGGGGCATGCCTAGAGATAGGCTGGCTTTATGCCTACTTAAATCTGTTTCCTATTGATTGGATTCAGTCACTGTAACTATCTGAAACAGATGCAGGTAATGAGTCAGATCAGTTCTTAGTGATGTAACTGTATGTACAACAAACAAGTGCAGTTATTTCAAGTCTCTCATTTTAGCAGCTGGTGACTTTGATACAAAAACAATGCATTACTACAAAAAAAAGCAAGCTTTAACAAATACTTGGACAAATGTAACCCACTTTATGCCCAAATGCAGACCTGAGACCTTAGACAGCAAAAACATATTTGCTTAGTTAACTCTCATTGAAAAAAAAGGAACTTTAAAATGGAAGTAGAAGTAGAAAACTGGAGAGGAGGCTTGCTCTCCTTTGCTTCAGAAGCCCTAGTACCTTGTTGTGGGATCTCACAATTTTAGGGGGAAATAATTTTGGCTTTCAGAAGGAACCTTTTAAGAAAATGACTACTTTGAGTAGAGTAGAGGTTGAGTAGAAATATGGCAAAAATTTAACTGTAAAATAGTATTCCATTCTATAGTGAAGCAAAATTGTATGTCTATTTAAAAATAATAATAAAAAAGAAAATCAGCATTTCTACATCATAGGTTTCACTTGAGAAGCCTGAATGGCACTTTATCAAAAGTAGGTAAATCTGCTCGTATATAAATAGTGATTCTCAGGTTCAGAGCAAGAGAATCTCTCTCTCTTTCTTCTTTACTCTCATTTTCTCTCTTTTCTTTACGCTCTTCTTTCTCCCTTCTTGCTATCTTCTCTTATTCTTCTTTCTTCTCCACTTTTTTCTCTCCCTTCTCTCTTTTCCCTCTTTTCTTATTCTCCTTTTTTTTTCTCACTTCCCTCTTCTTTCTGTCTTTTCACTCTTCCTATTGTTTTCTCTTATCTCCCTCTTCTCTCCTCTTCTCTCTTCCACCCTTCTCTTCCATTCCCTCCCTTCCTTTTCTCTTCCTCTCATCCATCCATCCTTACTTCCCTATGATATCCTCTACTTTTCCATGCACTTGGCAGTGTTTTTATAAAGCCATTCACACGTTCTCATGATCAAAGGTAGTAATTTTTAATTAAGTGCTTACGTTCAGTAGCAACTCAGTATTGTTAGAAGAGACTTCAGCAAACGTATCAGGCTGTCAGCCTTTTGGAAATCATAGCTCTATCTAGCTTTCTATGTCTTGTCCAGATTAGGAGTTTAAGTTATCATTAAATAAAAAAGCTGTTCATGTGTGCTAATGGAAACCCTGTGAGACTTCATGTGTTAAGACAGTTCCCAAGAAAAAAAGAAGGAACAGATCTGTGGGTCAGTTATACTGTAACATTTATGCAGGCCTTCCTGTAATTGCAAAACCCTGCAGCTTACAATATGCGTAAATCAACACTGTAGCTTTAATATCAATGGGAATTTAAAACCAACGTAGTCACCTAAGGGATGTCTTAAATGAACAAATATGTGAGCTTCATTTTCAGAAGATACACTATTTGCTTTGTAAAAAGAGTGACAGGAAAGATCTAACGTGGTACCCAATGTAAACAGGGGACCAGCACTGTAAATCTTACCTTGTGGGAGAGGTATGTGGCAGTTCCACTGCATGTTCCATCTATAATACGCTTTATTGAAGACTTGCTGGACCTTGTGGAGCCCTGTTTTCTTTGTTTCACAGCGCTTAAGCGTTTGGTCCTGAAATTTTAAGAAGTAAAATGGTAATGAAGGAATTGCTTTTTGTTTTGCAGGGGGACAGTATCTTACCATCTCTGAACCCAAAGGCACAGGGGGAAAAGCAGCACATCTTATTCTGCCGCTGGGCCACGTGGCTCAGGCTGGGGACTTGTGCCTGTCGTTCAGACATAAGGTGCCCGGGCTACATTCAGGTGCGCTGCAAGTCTTTGTGAGGAGAAGTGGTGCTCATGGACCAGCTGTGTGGGGAAGGAACGGCGGCCACGGCTGGAGGCAGACACACATAACTCTGCGAGGACTGGGCATCAAGAGTGTGAGTACAACTGCAAGGCCTGTATTTTTTTTTTTCCCATGAAAATCTGAAGACACTTGGTTTGTGTAGCACTTGGTTATTTGCCTCCTGGGTCCACTTCCAGACTTTTTTACTTCTACATTTATCCTTGCCAATGGAATCACATTTCTAATTAGTTCTGTGCGAAACAAACAAACAAACAAACAAAAACCAAACCAACACACCAAACCCAGAGCATTCATAGCCCTAGATAGATAGAAACCTACGCAATAGCCTGTACTGAGCTACCTTGTAATTTATTATAACCACTTACTTAGGTGAGAGCAACCTACAGGACAACAGCATACTGCCAAGGGATTTCCAAATAGCCTGTATCAGGATGGCTCGTGAAGGATGCTTTTTGAAAAATACAGCATCATTGGAATACGAATAGTCATCCCTTGTGGATTAGTAACTGGTTAAAGAGGACAGGAATAGTGCAAACTGTCGGTTCTGACAGTGTGGGTTGCTTGCCTGTGCAGCTGCCCATGGTTTTGCTTTACAGCTGAACTGCTGCTGATCTGGATAAGGAGATAAATCTAAGATGTTAATAACACAAAACTGTTTAATGTGATCAAAAGCAGCTGTCTTAAAGTACCATGGAGCATCTTGTAATACCTGGAGAGCTTAGAAACACTGGCTGATTAGAATGATGCATCAGAAGGTCAGCAACTTCTTCAAGCTCTGCTTTTTTTGAAGGTAGTTTCTGTTTCAGGTCAGAAGAAAGGGTATGGATGCTTTAAGGGTGGAACAGGCTACAACACACATTATAGTGGTCCTAAAATTAAGGCTGAAATTACTGCAGGTAACTGTCTGAAAACCTTCCTTCAGCAATAATCAAAATGATGCCCGACATTCTGCTGGCTGTAAATGAATTCCAGACTGAGAATGCGGACATTTGTAGCAGGGGACTGTATACTTAGCAAAAAAAAATACAAGAACAGGGTAAGTGTAACAGTCTGATCCTCAGAGGTAGGGTGCTTCCTAAGGTCTCTCTTTTTAAGACCAGCTCTTTAAATAAGTGTGTTATTAACATATTCTCATTTTTCTAAGTAAATGATTTATAGACACCCCCACGCTTGTAAACAAGAGCAGCAGTCCCCTTTGCACCAGCCCTGCTGCAGCAGCAGCTGTCAGCGTGGCGCACAGCCCCTAACTGAGTACTGGGCAGAGCAGCGCTGCTCTGCAGCTCCTCACACAACCATCAGCCTGGGAACTTTTCCAGCCAGGGGGGCAGCCTGGGCTGCTGACCTGACCCCTTTGTGTCATTCATCCTGAGGATCAGGGAATGAAAGCAAACTCTAGGTGAGCGGGAAAGGCCCCAGCCACAGAGAAATCAGGAAATAAAGACATATTTCTAGCTATTTAAAAAACAGAAGCAACCAACGCTGGTGCTTTTGGGGAGCCTGCTGGAAACTTAAGGAGAATATGAATGAAGGCTGGAGTCCTTTATCACACTTCCTAATGAGTAAGCTTTGTGTTTTTCACCACCATTTTTTGAGGACAAATTCTAGCTCCTGCAAAGTCATAGTAAAGTACAGGATGACTGTTTCTAGTTCCAACTGTGCTTGGCATTTGGGCTAAGTCAGTGTTAAGGTGTTTTAGGAATGGAAGGCTCTTCTATTAGACAACATTTTTTGTTAAAACAGACAGGATTTTGTATTTACCGTGAGGATAACAAGAACAGTGCAGCAAGGAGCTAGAGAAAGCACCACAGACTCTCATGTGGAAATTCTCACCTTGGCAGTGGCACCTGGAGCAAAGCTTCAACCATGACCTTTATGTGTGTCATAACTCTGTCCTGAACTGCTGGCACTTCATGGGCATCCTGCCAAAGAGAGGAGGATCAGAGAAACAACAATAATTCTAAGCAAAATAGATTGGCTGAGCTTTCTTATGCTTTTACGTTCTTACTGTTACGCAGCTGCCCTCCTAACCAAAGATTCTTTCATCTTACTTTGGCACTCCAATTGTTCTGTTTGTTTTCCTAGGTTATTTTCAAAGGAGAGAAAGGAAAAGGAAGAACTGGGGACATTGGACTGGACGATGTGATGTTGAGAAGAGGACGCTGCTCTGAAGAGCATTAGCTAAGACAGTGGAGTAGCACAACCAACTCCTGCAGCCGTTCTCGTGCTATTCTTACCGAGCTTTGAAACAGAACTGCATGAAAAAGGAAAAACAGGTGGAGAATGACAACTTCTTAGTGGTCTGCTAAGTGCAATCTCGCTGAAACTTCAATTAAAAACATGAAGACCTCCTTCTGGAATTCAGGAACTGTAAATCAGCGCTGGTTATTTCTATTAATCCTTGCCTCTAAATCATGTTTTGTATGTAGTAACTTTATCCCCTGTTTAACCCGAGTACTCACCCAGAGAGCACTTGTGAAAAAGGGAGAATTAATTACAAACAGTATGAAATCTCTGGCTTGGAAAGTCTTAGTATTAACAGATATTCATTATTTTCCCATAGTGCTACTCTTCTGTTAATTAGATTTGATAGACAGTGGGATTGATCTGGCTTCAGAGCTATCCGAAGCCTGGACCTGAACTCTGGATCACTGCCATTGACCTTTGAAGAAGGGTTGCTCCTTATTAAACAGCATTTATTTTGGTCTTGCATCTGTATCAAAAAGCAGTTACATAGAGTAGGCATTGCATCCTGTAATATTGCTACTGCTGTGTTTTGTGTATATGTGTATGGTTATTAACATATTTATGTTTTTAATATTTACAGACTCTAGTTGCAAGATAATTGGCAGTCTGTGCTTTCTTACTGCACAGGAGAGGAGCTCAGCACACTGCGGGATCCCGCTGGTCGTGCCAAGAAATAGGTTACCAAGGTCAGCTAATGGTGCTCACTGAAAAGTGCCGGTACAGTTTTCATGTAGTAATATGCTGAAGGCAAAAGACCAAATCCTTACCTATTGTAAACTGGCACCTCATCACGCTGCACAGGTCTGTCTTTAGCTCAGGAGCCAACCCTCAATCCTGCCAGCAGCTCCTGCACAGCCTGCAGAAGGCCACTGGCAGACGGTACGATTGTGCCCATCGAACCATCAGGAACGTTCCCTTCCATACGGGGCACGAGCCTATGCGTAAGCAAAAGAGGGCAGCTGTGTTACTGCTGTACAAACAATTCAGACCGTGAAATGCCTTGAGTCACCTTTGTATAATGTCCATATTCTACCCAAGTGTTCTGTATATAATAAACATCTAACTGTTTAGAACTAGAACAAATATTAGCTCTCGCTGGTGCTAAATATTTATCAGACCTTTGGGCTAACTTTCTTAGTTTTGTATCATGCATGTGGTCTGCAGGTTCCCAGGGAATTCCTACATTTGGTTTAGGACTTTTAGATGAGGAACATCATCATTGCTGTTAAGGATTCTAAATTTGACAATAGTAGCATTTCAGAAAATGACAGGTGGATAAAGTGTTCTTAGTGGCACAGCCTTAAAGCTTAAAAAATATATATGTAGCAAAAATAGGTCTCAGATCTTTTAAATACTTTCATAAAGTGTAAAACAAATGTCAGCTTCGTATCTTGTTACAGAATTATCATTAAAACTAAGTCAAACCTTGCAGCAAGGCTACAGCCTGAGAGGCCATATTTCAAATGGCTGTTTCTGCCAAAGTACCCTTTTAAGAACATTTTTCCACTTTGTCCCTTAGGACACCGTCAGCATTGTATGTACAGCAGAAGCCTGTTTGACCAAACAGATCGATATTTTCCTGTACAAGTGCATCAACAAACATTCTGAAATGGAAGCAAACCGCATATTTGTAAAAATTCTGGTGACTATTTTGCTTCAATTATGATCATGATCTGTCTTCTCTTACGTTATTTTGCAGTGTATCAGAAATATTTGTGAATATTTGAAATGACTTGTCCTTATTTTAAAGTAATCAGTAAAGAAGGCTGTTACTTGGTACTAATGGGAATATCTTGTTTTCATTTCTGGATCAAAACTCTCATTATTGCGATGGACTCGACCAAGAGATGACAATGTAGTAGTTAAATACATAACTATTATCAAATTTTAAATTAAAAGTGCATTTAACTATGTAAGAGTGTATATATATTACTCAAAAGGAAGAGTTACAGTTTCCAGCCTAGCTTTAGAACAGTTTCACAGATAAATAAGCATTTTCAAAATATGAAGTGTGTATTTTAGAAATGGCTATCACAGTCTTCACACTGCAGCACAAATTGTTACATTCTGGGGCTTCTAACAAAATTAACACACTTGGATCTGTTTCTCATACAGTGGAAGAAGTGGTGTTTCATCACGTATTATGACAGCACTCTGAGACTCACTGGTTGAAATAAAAATCTATGTAAGTAAGTAAGGCTTATAGGGGTTTGCCCACAAAATGGCAACTTACAAATGGGCGTTAGAACCCCAAATTTGAATGAATAGATAGATGCTAAACAGAAGGAGGTACTCAGATGACAATGGGAGGAGTTAGTGTCTTTGTGTTTATGAATTATTTCATGCACTTCACCTTCACAGTCAAACAAGTAACACTGTAAAGCACTGTGAGCACTGACAGTGTAACACAGGGACAGCCCTTGTCAGTCTGGCAGTGAAAGAGGTGCTGTGCTGTAAGTCACTCACCTCTGCCCTGGCTTCGCAGTGCCACCATGTTGTCCCCTTCTCTTCCATTCTCACTCCGTTTCTGAAGCGATGAGGTGTGAGGGGTTGACTGGGGTGATGCTGCTCCTCCAGGTGCCTCTGTGCCAGCCGGGACAGAGCAGATGCTGCCATGTTCATGCAAGCCTCAAAAAAAATAAAATATGGCTTGAGTTGGTCTTACGAAGTAGTTTATCACTGCCCTTTCTATTCAGACCTTAATAAATAGATGCCAAAAAATAAAAGCCTGCTTGTATATGCATAGGCAAGTGGGAGAAATGTACACAACATGAAAACAGCTACCTGTATGATCTTTTGACAGCTTATAATATTGTGTGTTAAAAAGATATGGTAAAACCTTTTTCCCAACAGAGATGTAAAAAAGGCTAACAGATGACAGGTACTTGACCAGTGACAGCGTGCACACACACATGCATTTGCTGACATGGAAGTGACTACAACAGAAGGGACAGATGCAAGGCTTTGGTTCCACTTTCCTTTCTAACCTGTCACCTCACTTCTCAACAAAACCATGTCATTAAAGCCCAAATACATATATATTGTATGTATGTGTATGGTAGTATGTAAAACAGTAGCAAATACACACATACATATATATATATATATATACATACACACGTACATATACAGCAAAGCCCAAATTATCAGAGTTTTCCTGGCAGGTTAAATGCACTTACCTGCTGAGTTATCCTGACGTCCTGTAGTTTTATGACTTCAGTTTTTTCACAGCAAAAAAAACCACAGCAACCATCCTAGATGAGCAATATGCATTGGTGTAAGCCTGCAATGTTAGAAAGAAATAGCAGATATTGCAGTGATAGGATCCCACTAGGTTGCCATTTTTCTGCCAAGAAATGTCCAACTTTGCTCCAGAGTGCCAGATGGGATACCATGCTTACACCTGCTTACACATGCTCAATACACATGGGCAGCATAGCTCTATCCCTCATTTTCTTAAAAACACGTCAAGCAACAAAGCAAAGCAGACCTGCACTGTCTGGGTAAAAAGAAGAAATTCTCTGTTCTCATGTTACTTAACAGTATCTGTTAAGAATCAACCAACTCTTTTTTTGCTTTTAGTAATGTTTAACCTCATTCTGTAGTATTTTTGTCCCTTCACTGTTTTTCCCTGTAGTTCTGCCATTACAGGATTCCCCAAGCCCCAGAAACAAGTCTCCACTGCTATCAAACCATTCTTCTGGAGGTAGCACAGCTGCTAACCACATCCTGAGAGCAAAAGGGACATCTCTAAGGTGTGCATTGCACCCAGTAGGCTGAGGTCAGTATTAAGTGGTTGAGAAAGCAAGCCAGGTATTTATCCAGCACAGAATAAGGATGCCCCTCTCAGTGTGTCACAGCCAAATCCTGCTTTCCTTTGCACAACAGATACTATGGCCATTTTCCAATAGCTTTTGTTACCCTGCTATTTTATGACTTTTTACCTTCTATTGAGGCCAGGAATCCTTCACATTCTTCTCCCAGTTTTTTCCTCACCGTGCACTTCAGCAGTCCAGTATTCCACTTCTGACTTTCATCCAGAATCCTTTTGTTTCAGTTTTCGTTTGGCAAACACCTGTGAAGGCAAGGTACAGCATGTATCCACACTGACTGACTGTGGGTATTCATATGCATTGCTGGTCCTGAAGTCTGGAACTGCCACAGACATGGGATTGCAGTAACACACGGGCTGCTCTAACCCTAACTCCCCCCTCCCTTAGCTACTGCCCACCTCACAAGTCCTGATTTAGGCCATGGGAGGTGTGCTGGCCAAAAGAGTGCTCTCTGAGGACATACTGATGCAACACAGACAATAGAGCAAGCCCCTTCCTGCAGCAACACCCTGCCAAAGCCTGAGATGGATGTGTGCAGTTTGCCTCTCAGCTGGCACAGCTGGCTAAGCACGGCTGCATACAACAGACCCAGCAAACACAAAACCAGCTGCTAAAAGCCAGAGCCAGGGCAGGTTGCACTGAAGTGCACTGAAGTAGGATGGTCTTACAAAAGCGCTCATGAAGGAAATCCTAAGGATGCTTGGATCCAAATCACATCTGGTACCTACCAAGGGTTGCAGCTGCTGTCCCTTGCACTTGCTCATACCCCTGGGGGAAAGCATTGCTGCTGACCATGGCTAAGCCCTCAGATTCTCCAAGCTGATGAAGTCAACAGGTGGACAGACAGCTTTGCTTCTGACTGTACCTGTAGGATGCTCCTGGCCCAGGCAGCGATGTGACGTGGTCATCTCTCCATCAGCACCTCATCAGCCTGCCTCTCCCGGGTGGCTCCCAGCCTTGAAACGCGTCCATCGCATGTCCTTTGTCACAATGCAGCTCTGCAGCTGTCCTGCCAGAAAAGGAAACACTTTCAGTGTGGTTTTATATGAATTTGCTCCCTGGCAAGCACAGCAGTACATGTGCAGCACAACTGCTCAGAGAAAGAGATAAGCAGCCCAAATAATATCTCGATATGTGATTGGGAACAGATCAAAGGCAACATCCAAACTTCCAATCTTCTATGATTCAACATCAAATACGCACAATTCACATTATAATCTAGGGGATCCTTTCAAGCAATGCACCCCAGATTGTATAAACAGGACTCTATAACATTTAAACTGCTCACTAATATTAAACCCGACAGTTCTGTGGTGTACAACAATTTACATAGAAACCAGACACCTTTATTGCACAGTTAGAGGTGTTATTAAACTGAGCAATTCAGTCACCCTCCTGTCATATGCCACCAGTTTTATCCTGTTTACACAAAAGATATTTTAATTGGCTGAACTCCATCACTGAAGGCTGACTGCTAAAACCGAGTGACATTTAATTACCCACAAGGAGCAGGAGGCCATTTTGTGGAGTGTTGTGAAATCTCAGCATTTTGGCAGCTCAGTTGCATGTCAGCACACTCACATGCTCACTGTGAGCTCCTCTGCCAGCTTTTATCAGAATAGATTAATTTGTTTTCCAAATGAAGATATGCAAGTGGGGCTTGAAAAAACATTTCGTTAATACCAAAATAAAACAAGCAGAAAAAGTACATAATGTATCAAAGGGTGCCTTCATCATTATACAGTCTTTGGTTGACTTGAACAGGTGGTTAGAGGGCTAGACAGGAATGGGAAGGGTTAAATTTGGCTTGGCCGCAGAGCTCCAGACTCTTAGCAGTGTCATTGCTCACCTTCTACTCATCCATCCTCACCTACAACTCCTCCTACTCTTATGAGCAGGTTCAGCATCACAGCAACCACATGGATGAGGACTTAAAAAGAGCATTTGCACCATCACTGAACCAGAAAAGCAGAGTAAGACAGAGTGCTCCTGGGGCCTTGCTTCTCAGCACACTACAGCTCTGCTGCAGAGCCCCCAGCCTAGCCCACTGACACCAATTTAATCAAAGCCCTTGAATAGACCCTACCAGCAATTTTATAAGCACAGTACCTAAATGCAGGCAGCCTTACCTGAAAGGTACAACCTCCTGAGCTCCTTCCTCTGGTTCCTGAATTCTGGCTGCAAATTCAGAACTCGAATTTTCCTTTGTCTTGCCCATGGTGTATAAGCTTTGGAGCTGGATGCTTTTCTTGCAGTACATGAGATCAGAGTACAACTCCCTATCTTCTGCATGGGGAGGTGTGCTTCCTCCCTCTTCCCCTGATCTTTTCCTCCTCCTCAAGTGGGTCTCCAAGTTCTTCAGCTGCATTTTTGTCTTACCCTCCCAGTTTGTTTCAGAGCCCCAAACTTCTCTTGCTCTTCCAGCTCTGTGCTGCTGCTGTGATCTCAAGCTTTTGATGAAAAACAGACTATCGTGGCCTTCATCCTCAGCTGCACGCTTTCTAGCTTTAGCCCCCATCTGCCAGGAGGATTCAGGTTAGATATATAGCACTGCACCTGGCAGTGTTTGATAGGTCCTGCCCAAAACATAATAAAGTTTCTTTGCCTCAGGACCTGCTGAACCCAAAGACTGTTTTCTCTGGCACCAGAGGCCAATTTACTCGAGATAAATGTTAAGCAATCAGAAATGTTTTACTTGAGGAACTACGAATTCAGAACTCTTTCCTGTAGCCGTAGTCACACCCCTTGTGCCTGCAACACTGAGTTAATTAAAAAATAAAAATAAAAAAAATTCTGTGTTATTTTCTTAATAGCCATTAAGCAGCAGGGCACTCTGTCAGCCACACATTCACATCATTACTCTATCTATGCCTCTTGACTAAAGCATTCCAAACTCAGAAAGATTAGCCAGCTGTCAAAAGAAGAACAATAAGTTCTTCCCTATGCAACCCTTATTTTATCCTTGTTCTCCCTGAGCAGCAGCTCAGGCCTGGCAAAGCACCACCTTTCAGTTCCTGCCCCAAGGCTCTGTCACATCTTGGAAATGTCCAAGCCCTGTACGTTTGCTGCAACTCAGACCTTCCACATACTAAATAAAGAAAAATCTGTAACTCTTCCAATGTTTCAACAAGCAGAAACAGTGAGCCAGAACAAGCACTGCTGCCCATCCACGTAATCATGACATTTTTTATACCTGAAAAAATAAAGTTACTTAAAATGAGCAAGGGGCACCAACACAGCCATTCCAACAATCACACAGCTCCCTTCGTCTGAGGAGATGGCAGACAAGTTGAGCTTGTGACTTACTTGTCTGGTAACTCTAATGAGAGCACTAAGTCCATATAAGCTCGGTTAAAATACACTATCCAGAGCAGCCAGCTGTTCCCTCTCCTCTGTACTCGTTCCCTGGTTGAAAATCCAAAGCAACATTTTTTCTAACAATATGTAAAGAAAAACAAAGATTAAAATTAGGGCAAATATTTTCATCCACCGATGTCGCTTTCCAAACCTTCACTAAACTCCTCAGTAAGCAAGGTCAGACCACATCTATCTTCTATTCACAAACACAATTTATTTCTGTTTGCTCACGGTCCCTGCCTGGGGAGAGCACACCCAAGCAATCAACCTCTTACTCCCAGCTCCTGACCCTATTCCCTTCTCCCATCCTTTTACATTCACAGCTCTTTGCTGCCTGATCCAAGAGATGAGGCAACGGCATTGCACCATCATGCAGAAGAAATTGCTTCCTGCCATGTTTGCTATCTGCCAGAGCACATCTGCAGCTGGCTGTCCTCCTCTGCTCTACTGCTGATGCGCACAGCTACACTTGCAAGGCCACAAGGTGCAGAGCTCTGGAGACTCGGAAACAACCACAAATATGTATGTATAGCTATGTATGTGAGGGCAGGGAGGGCAGACTTGCTCTGGCAGACAACAAACATGGCAAGATGCAGTCTCTTCTTTGTAAAGGCATGATGCCACTAGATACGTATTCAAAGGTTGCTTGAGAAGAATCCAGGGCCTTGACCTCTCCTTGGCACCAGTGTTTTTGGTGATGTACTGGTGTGTCTAAGGAACAGAAACCTTCTGTGGCAGTTTTCCCCCAGCTCACAGGTGCAACATCTCAGCAGGTTGTCAGGCTCCCTTCATTTTAGCAAAAGCCTTCAGTCTCCTGATGTTTTATAAGGGTTAAGAGAAACAAAATGTGAGTTAGTTAAACATGCAGTGTACACACTCACCCCCTCTAAGCCAAAATCACAGAAAGTTTGCATGGCCTAGTAGCTCATCCTCCCAGTTTCCTCCATAACAGTCTCTGCTCCATTGCCTTGCCTTGTGCCAGGGTCACATCACAATTGTCTGTCCAGACTTAATTCTTTTGACCTCCCTCGGTCAATCAAGTATCTCTGTTCCCAAGCCATTTTTGATGCTTTTCATGTACAGCAGCCTCCTCCTGCCTTAGCCAGCTGCAGAGTGCCAGGCAGTGTTACCACTGCACACAGTGGCACGCTCCCACAGCCAGCCCCGTGAGAAGCAGAGGGCAGACATCCCAGGGTACTGCTGTCACCACAGGTGGCAGTGAAGTGAGGTGGCTGGGTCAGCTTTAAAGCTTTAAACAAGCTGTGCTGGTGAAAAGGCAGTGGAATGTTCAGGCAGGGCTCACCAGGAAGACAGCTTGCTGTTTTATTACCAAACCCATTCCCAAATATCACTTCTATTTCCCACACCCTGGGGGAATCAGAGGCAGGGACTGATACAGAAAGAAAAAGAAAATGATGAGGACAAACGACAACATCCAGCTAACGTACATAAGCCACCACCATCAGTACTGCACCTCTTTGTTGCACAGATTTCACTTATTCCAAGTTTTTGCAATACTAAACAGGTGCAGAGCACTATTTTGTATTAAAAACGTAATGTAAAGTATATCACTGACGTAACGTATAAAATAACAGAATGTTAGAGACTGCACAGAACATTGCCAAGCAATGAGACTTCTCCCATGACACTTCAGTAGCATTTTCACAATGTACCAAAGCCTGACAGTAGCCCTGGATTAGCAAGGCCTTTAGGCTGCTTTTGCACACAAGTCATTGCTGTCCTATTGTTAGAACCAGCAAGCTCTCAATGCCAGGAGCTGAGTTTTGGATCTGGGAGTGTTTCGTGCTACCCTTGTGCTGATGCAAGGAATGCCATAAAGCAGAGGGAGAGAAGGCTTGTGGCTCTCAGACTAGAAAACATCTAAAGAATTGATGGAGGGTATCCCATACCACTATAATATATCAATTGCTTTTGAAAAGTCTAAGGGTGATACTATAATAATAATTAATAAATTTTCATACTGTGCCATACTGAACCACGAGCTATCTTATATTAGCTGCTACACAGACAGGTAGATTCCCATTCAAGGGAATCGCACTTATTATGTCATTTGCTAAAAACAGACAAAAACCCCAAAGAAATGTTTTCATCTCTTTGTAGGATATGCTGCATCTGAACAGATTCCTTCTAGGGAAACAGTGCTCTATTAGAAACTACTTTAACTAGCAGTTACCTTCTAACAGTGGTACAGTGTAAAGTATCCACAAGAAACCTTTCATCTGGACACATTCAGTATAGTCCGCTGACAGTACGTACAGTACCACTCTCTTCAACCATCATTATAAAAATGTCTGTCTCCAGATTGGAAGCTTCATTTCAGAACTGGCCAAGGCTAATATATGCAGGACAGATACTCTTTTTGCTCATGGTCTAGTGGGAATACTCTTAAGTACCTCAAGTTTGCTGTGTGATACCTAGAGAAATGTGACAGCCAAAATACCATATGCTAAAATGTCACTCTTCAGAATGCAGGCAGGATTTGATTTCAGCTGGTTATTGTTCTTGCTCTCCCCTGATCCTGAAAAGTAGTGACACTGGAAACCCGAGATACTTTTGGCTTGAGATACTTGAGAACAAAAATCAGCATTATAGGAGCTGTTGTGAGTAGAACAGTGCTGTCATATCCACGTCCTCTAGGAAGGGTTAAGTGCCAGGAAGTGAAAAAGAAGGGAGAAGACAGAGAGAGGAAAGGAAGCAAAAAAAAAAAAACCAAAAAACAAAAAAAAAACAAAAACAAAGCAAAACCAAACCAAAAGAGAAAAGCCACCAACCACTAACCCTCCCACCCCAAACAACAAAAATAGATCCATGTTTCACAACGTTCTTCCTCAGAACATCTTCCCTAAGAATTATTTTTCACTTAAAAATGGTTATATCTTTAACAATAACAACAGTGTTTATCTCTGTTATCACATTGCCAGTGAAAACATTGGGCCAGTTTGAATACTTAATCTGTTCTCCAAACAGAGCACAGTGGTTGGCCCAAAATGTGTATCTGCCCTGATAAAGTGCAACAACATATTTTGTGGAGATTTAACTACCATACATTTTACTTGGCAAAAATGTGGAGTCTCGTAGAAATTGTTCATAATTCGTAATCTACATACTCCTTAAAATGTCTTTATTACTCAATTAATTTCATAATGAAAGAGAAGCAGTTCGCAGAAATAACCTCTTAAGCTCAGAGCAGAGAACTCATACCTGAAGACAGCCTGATACGTGCAGGAAGAGATATGCAAGCTCACCCCTGCTGCACTATTTCACTATAGAGTGACTGCTTTCTGGAAGTGCCTCTTCATGTTCTCGGATTACCAGAGAAGCACCCGACAGACTTCTGACATGGTTCTTTTTAAAAATGCACCTTCAGGATTCATCCGCTGCACAGTATCTGTAGAGTTTCTGTGTCACTCTCCAGAGTTTCACCAGCTACATTTGGTCCAACTGCTGCTGTCTGTACTACAAAGATAGAACCAACTAATTAAGTCTAGTTAGCTCTGAATCCTGTCCTCAATGTGTCCAACAAACCTTCAGTTATGGAAAACCTTGCTCATTTTCATTTTCAGCAACAGTACGTGTTATCGAATTCTGGCAGAGATGCTGACATCCAAATATGCTCTGAGTTTTGACTGCTTCACTGTATTTCCTGAATGCTTTATGCCTGCAGTTCTCCCTCTCTGAATCACACAGCTCATCCACGTCAAAACAAATTCGGCGCCTATTAACTTCCATTTGTCTGTTCACATAGTTACACAGCACCTCCAGTAGACAAGGGCAACACAATGGCAAGGTCTCAGGGTGCTAATGTGATATAATGGAGAAGGTTACACCATCTCCCCTCTGCAGTGTGTGCATTCAGTACCCTTATGGCTAGAGTAAAATATAAAAATTATAAAGCAGCTATATTCTTCTAGTCTTGAAAGAGCTCTTTCCTGAGTTCATGGACTCAGAAATAAAGACAGCTTTATTTCATAAATATTGAAAAGCTGTCACCTTTGAAAAAACCCTTTTCAAGAGAAGAACTGCAAAACAAAAATAAGCTTATTTTCAAGTGTCAAGAGACAATTCCTAAGGAAACTAACTTGGTGGACCTCACACAGCACTAGCACGTTTAGCTAGAGCTCCACTACTTCACCATCCACTTTAAAAATTTAAACTGAAAAAAATTAAGGGGTTTTCTAGTGTGGAGTAACTCAATCTCTCACAGGAAAGCTCTCCATTTGTACAAAACTCTGTCCCTCAGCCAAATTAAACTCAGTTCTGCTTTAATAGTAATTCTGATTTATGATGCTTCCTTATTACAATCAGAGTGGGCATATTTTTCCACGAAGCAGCACTAGCACAGCCACAGAGGAAATGTACTTATCATCACACTTCCACCCTTACACCTGATTAAAGCAGCTGTGTCAATCCATGGTTTTCACTTTTGGGAAATGAGGTGGGCAGCACATGCTTTTACACAGCCAGACACAACTTGGCACTGCAGCTGCTTGCCAGTGGGAAGCTCTGCTTGCCTGCTGGGAGAGTGCCTGCTGATCTAGTTCAGTGTCTGAACAATATTTAACTTCTGCAAGAGAGATTCTTAATTTAATTAAACATATCTAAAACCAGACAAAAGGCAAGAAGAAAGGCTTTCAGTATACATATACAGTTTGATCTTTGAATATATGAGCTCATTGTGGACCTGCCACTGAAACAGCATGCTCAGCATACTCAGTCCTCCTGAGTGTATGCTGCCTGTAACACACAATAGCCAGCTTCCCTCTCTACCTCACACATTTACTCTGCTCAACAGTAGCACTTTCTTATCCCCAAACTACTTTGAAAAGGTGATTGGTTTCTGGAAGTAACTTTTAATGTTCTTGGATTACCAAAGAACTGTCTAAATGACATGGCTATGACATGGCTCTTTTAAAAAGCACACCTCCAGGATTCCTTCTGTAGCACGTCAATAAGAGAAGGTTAAAGCATTGGGCACTTCATGAATGTGAGTAAAATCTTCCTTACAGAAATCCTAAGCACTGTTAGATCAAGACATTTGCTCTGTCTTTACCTGTCCTAGCTGGGGCAGCATCCTTCTGTTGCATCCACGATTCCCAGTCAGTATCTCTGTGACAGCCACAGCTGTAAGCTACTGCCATTATATTTACATTGTTAGGTAGTGTAACAAACAGGTAAATGTATAGTTCAGGATCTCCACAGAAACAACAGGATGATTTAACCAGTGGTGCTATATTTCTCTGCTTACAAACCATACTAATGGAGTACTAAGCAATGAGTAGATAGATAGTCCTCGTACTTAATTGCTGAATATAGTAACTTACAGGTTTATCCCAAAAAAACATAATACATTACAGTTAGCAGAACAGAAGTAAACACCTTGAAACTGCATTCATATATTAAATAATGAATGTAATATGTTTTTTGTTCTAACTACAACAGCAACCTGAAAACCAATTGCAGTTGGATCTCACCTGAACATAAACTAAAACGCATCCATCTCCCAGATGGTTTTTTGAAGAGTGCACTCGGGACTACAGTAGAAAAAAACACAAAGCTTTGATTAAGTCAATTGAGCAGTCTCAATTCAGTGGCAGAGGCAAGAATATACTTTCAGTCACTCCAAAACATTTGCTCATATTGTCTCTCTTGTTACAAGAAAAGGAAGTAAAGCTTAACATCTTCAGCTCAGCACAGCTTGAGAAATAGGATTCTCACAGTTCACA
>JAOWBP010002392.1:25524716-25541526 GCA_028571105.1 Tragopan temminckii | reverse complement strand
AGTAGTTATCTTCCTTTACTAAGGATTGCTGCTTTTAGGAATGCATGAAGCTGTAGAATTAGCAAATGTACCTATTAAATCTTTTAAAAACTGTCAGCATGTCCTGTTACCTACAAGTACAGGCACTGCAGCTCTTAAGCGGTGTTTCCAAACTTTGTACATCCAGAATATGTTTGAAAAACATCCATTCAGGGGACAAAAGAAAAAAAAAGCCTTCCTGGTAACTGACTGCTGATTCCATTCTGTTGATAATAACGCACTACAGGTAGTGGGATATCTTTCTATCTGCTTGAAACAGGCATATTGCAGAATGAGCTATTTTAGAAAAACCTTAGTAGTAAAAATAGAGGAAAGTGAGGTTCTCCTCCATTGCAACCTGATCTGTAAAACATTGTTTTCCCCAGACCATTTAGTTCATAGTTGATTTTTCCAAGAGGTAATGGAGAGAGAGTTGAAAAATGGAAGTTAGTTATGGAAAATAGTAACAAAAGGGCTGCTTGTCAGTGAATATTGCTAGTTTTTATTATTTACTCACTCTGTTTTTCTCATGCACGTGGTTTAAAAAACAAACAAAACCTCCTAGGATGTTCCCCAATTTAATGCATTAAAATTCTGGTGCAGAAGTAAGGAAATGAGCAATCAGAGCCAGATTTTTCAGTTGTGGTTTGTTTGTTTTAATTTTTATTATTTGGCCCTACTCAGTTACTTTTGAAATTAAATCAGTGGGAAAACTGTTTTGAGAGGAAATCAAGTTCAGCCAATGCAGGAAGTCCATAACAGCATGACACACTGGAATGTTTCTAGTGTAGCTGCATTAGCTTATGTCCACATTATATTTCCTTAAAATAAAATACATATATCTAATGTGTGGTAAGAGAGACCAGAATAACAATTTCTAAATGTTTACATTTGGAAGAATGAATGAGTCGATACTAACCACAAGCTACCTGACTAAGCACACGGTTTAGTCTTTAAATAAGTAAGGTGATTGAAATATGGTAGGAGGCACTGGAATGGGCTGCCCAGGGAGGTGGTGGAGTCGCTGTCCCTGGCAGTATTCAAAAGGCATCTGGATGAGGAGCTACAAGATATGGTTTAGTGCTTGTGGTAGCAGTGGTAATGGGAAGACGGTTAGACTAGATCATCTTGTAAGTCCTTTCCAACCTCATGATTCTATGATTCTGTGGTAGAATGAGCTCCTGTATCTCTGGCAATTAAAAAAGTAGTGATAACTTATCTTGAGTCATCTATGTAGAGGAGTTAAGAAGCAGGTGATTGCTCATCATGAATGCTATGAAACTTACGCTTTACTAACATGTTATATTGGAAATTTTACAACAAGAATTTTTACAACTCAGCTGCAAGCTCCTTTTGACTGTACTGTAGGATTCTTTTAATATTAGCTCCAGAATTAGAGAAAAGGATGGCTTATGTTATGCATTGGTGATAAAAAAAATAATAAATTGTATCCCCCAAAATAGTAGTAGAGACAAAGGAGCTTGGTTTTGTTGCTTCATTGATGGGGCTGTTACCATTTCAGAAGTCAGTTCAGTTCCCATCAACTTGTATAACTGCATCTTTTTGCTGCACCTGGTAGAGATGTCTCCTGAAATAGTGTGTTTAGTTCTCCCAGTAGTATCTGGAGATCTCTACCCCCTCAGTCTTTATATCAAATTATGATTTAGTGAGATTTCCTGCAGAATCAAAAATAATGTACTTTCTCCACCTGCAGGCTGCCTTTTGTGTATACCTTAGGAAGAAGGTCTTGGAAAGCCAATAAGAGAAGAAAAATGAAGTGGAAAAAAATGTATTAAGATTACCTCTTGTTTTGTCTTCAATAAAACACCACTTCCAGCATAACTATGTGATACTTTGTGATGCTTCAAAAATAAGGGTGTTTATTCTTTTTCTCCTGATGATTATTTTTATTATATTATAATACAATGATATTTTGTATTATTGTATTATTATATTTATTATTTTATTTTATTATTTTATTTGATTCTTAAGCCTTCGTACGCTTCTGGAAATAGGACAAGCAAGAAAAGTATTCTCATTATAATGCAAATGATCATTTAAATACCCATTTTGAAATTCTGTGAAGCTGCTCTGAGTTAAATGTTTCTATTTACTTTTCAGCGAGAGTGATTTGGAAAATTCACCTATTGTGGAAATTAATTTTGTTGAATTATTGAAGGGAACTGATGCGGTGGAAAACAAAAACAGTGGGACTGTTTCTTTGAGAATACGTTTGATGTTTTCTTTGTTACAGTCAAGTTAGTTATTGTCTTTGCTAATTATATTTGTTGCAAGATTTGGCAGAGTTCTTTTTAATAAGGTGTTCTTATTTCTGGCTAGTAAGAATGTTCATTTATAAATGTTAGCTGAGCTGGTGTTCTTCATCAAACATCATGTTTGAATTCAGCTTTTTCTAGGAGTTGTATGGAAACCACTCTTTGGGTGTATTAATCTGACAAGTATGGTACATAAGAAGTAAAAATAAATAAATAAATAAAATAAGAGTGATGAGGGAGCCCAGCAAGCTCCCTCAAACCAGACAAGCAAACAACCCTCTTGCCTTCCAAACTGAACCAAAAATAATGTAGCAGGAGATACCCTTCATCTTGATGGTGATATGGGAATTGACTATAAAGAAACAATTAGAATATGCTGAATTGTCAAAAGAAACCACCGGAAGAAAAATAACCTTGGTTTCAGAAAATCTTTCTTGGATTAGCATAAAAAATTAAACTGTCTCTCATGACTGTTGCTTGATAGTTGCTGAGCTTTTGGGTAGATTTAAGATCAAGTCTCCTTAATCAATATAGAGTATGTCCGCTCTGTCCTCATCTCAGTGGGAAGCAGCCTTTCACATTATCATTTGGTTAGCTGAGAATTGTGGGAAACCTAATTAAAGATAACATGCTAAAACAGAAGTATCTAACGGTATAAAGTAGTAGAAAGTACGCATTGTGTGCTTGTGTCCTTGTTTTGGTAGCTGCTTGCTACATTACACTGACCTCAAGATGAAGTGAGGATAGGGCCTTAGAGGTTGTGTTTGGATTTTGCTGCAGGAAACTTTAATGGCTTTTCAAGTTTTACTTATGAAATTCTGAAATATCATTTGAGGACTGATGGATTATATGAACTTGAGCACTGACAAAAGATGACACAGAAATAGAGGGGTATTTGCTGGTTGAAAAATTACATTTATGTGTGCAAGAATGCAAAAGCTGCAAGTGTAGTAGGGAGTTTAAAGTCCTGCTTGACAAGGACTGAATTTGCAGTAATGTTGGATTTACGAATTCAAATTAAATATTTTCATTTCAACCGTTAATCAGAAATAAAAATAAATCTTTCTAAGACTGTCTGGCAATATGTCAGCTGAGCTCTTGTGACAGGAACAAAACACTTAATGGTTTTTCAGTGTATTGTAGGAAAAGGTCACGTTCTTCAAGGTTTTGCCTTGTCAGGATGAACTATCAAGGTACCATATCTCATTATTCTTGAAAACAGCGATTAGCATTATTTATCATGACAAGAGTTGAGAAATGTACTGTGAGATGTAGTATTTTTAGACGTAGAAGCTGTAGTTGAATTTAATGCCTGTTTTCTGTAGTGAAGGACAAGCACACACACCATGCTAACATTCCCTACAGGCTATGTCATGGCTTGCTCACTTTCTGTAATTCTAGCTACTGCATATTGAATACAGAGGTAGAGTAGACAAAAGACCTATTGATTTGAGCTTGGTTTTCTCTCTTTTAAGGGAGTGTGTGCTACTTATTTTCTGCACAGTAAGGATTAAACCTTGTTGGTAACTGTGAAGAGTTGCATTTTTAGAGAATTTTTAAAGGCTATCAATAGACATTTTTGAAAGTATTTCGTGTTAACTTACTAATAAGCTGGTTGTCTAACTGAAGATTAAATAGTGGATCAACAGATGAAACCTGTTAGCTTTTGTTTTGATTTTAGTGACTAGGATCTATTTGCTGAATGCACAGAATGAGAATTCAGTGGGTTTTTCAGTAGATATACTTGATACTGATAAATCCCAGACATGTCAGGAAAACCTTAGGGTTGGGGATAAAAACAGAATTTGGATAAGGCAATTAAGGGCATTTTTGTGCAGGGATTTGTGTGCTGCTTGATGCTTGGCAGGTGTGGTCTGTCTTTCAGCCTGGCACAAGAAAACAGAACAGTTGTGCTAATGTGCTGAGAGGTGGGGACTAATAACAAAATTGTCTGCCTGGTCACTCTCAAAATTAAGAAGATTTAAAGTTGAAAGCAGGTATAAGATCACAATACAAAAGTTGCCAGGGAAAAATGTGTTTACAAAGAACCCCATTAAATGAATTGCAGAGATAACTGGAGTTCAGAGTTGAATTCTGAAAGCTTTCCACCAAGTAGATTTGCATCTTTATATCATGAATGAGCTTTAAGTACTTGCGTTACTTGTTTTTACCAAATAGAAAGAAAGAAAATTTGTGAAGGTCAAACTTAGCAGTGTGTGGTAAATACTTAAGACAATGCTTGTGAGAACAAGTGCCTGTTAAAATCAGTTCAGTGTATATGAAGGGGAAAGAGAGAAAGCTAGCTGGCCCTAAATGCAGAGCTGTCATAGCAGTGCTGCTATTGGTGCCCTCAAAGGGCTGTTGGGACAGCTTGGGTTTACCAAACTGAGGTGCAGTGGCACCTCTTGCTGTGGTGTGTTTGTAACCAAACAGAGGTATTCTGTGCGGAGAACTTCTAGTGGGGTTCTAAGGAAGCTGGATGTGCTGGGAAGTCTGGGCTTGTTTGGCTGCTTGTTTGCTTATCAGGTTAAAGAATTCAAATTCGGTTTCTTGCTGCCTCCATATATAGAAAAAGCATCTGATTGGTGCTTTTGGTTTTAGAGCAGCTACTATTTTTAATAAGTACTCTGTGAGATGGAACTGAAATAATTGAAACAAAGTAAGATCTGTTGATTGATGAAAATAAACCCAAGTAATAGCCTATATTATCAAGATAGAAGTCCTCATTAAATGTGCTCTCTTTATCACAGTTATGTTTCATGTATGTGAGACACAGAAGACAAATATCAATAGTATTTTTTTTACTCTTTCCATTGAGGTAGGCTGATGTAGCAATAGGGATCAATGTATTATTAGCTAAGAACCAGTATATTACCATTTACTGCATGTGCCTGGCAATAGCTACTTTTAAAAACTAAACCCATTGAGACTGCGTGCATGTATGTGCAAACACACGTATATGTGCACATAGTGTGGTTTTTTAAGTATAGCATTTTGTGTGGGTATTAATATCACAATACCTGCCTGTAACAAATGATAGGTTCAACCTCACAAACTAGATTTCTTGCTTAGGTACGTTAACAGCCCTTGATGTTGCCTATGCTGAAATGCTGCTGCTTCCACTGGATTCAGTTAAAACTGGAGCTGTTTCAGAAAGAGATGTGAGAATTAGAGGCAGGCAATGATGTAATTCATGTAGGAGTTTGGCATATGAGGAATTACAGTTTACAATATAGTCTGTAATAAAGATTTTCCAAGCTTTTGCTCTCAAACAAAAGAAATGGTTCGTTAAAACGTTATTATTTTGCATAATGTGGTAAAGGTTTCTTATCCACATTTCTTACACACTTTCTTGTCAAACATTCTTGTTGTATTTTCTAGACTCATCGTTATAGCACAATTTGAAATGTAATGATGGTTTTATGTAAAATGTACTATTTTATGATGACATAAGAGAAGGATGTAATATTTTCTAATAGATGTTGGAGGTTGTATCCAATCTCTTAATACCCATTAAGCAGTGGTACACATTTTAGTATCACAATGCAGTAATTACTTAAGTACAACCTTTTAAAACAAGATGCATAAGGATACTGTATGCATTTGTTTTGGCAACAACTACTGTTAATAGGTTTGAGCCTTGTTTCTGATTAATTTGCACGTTTAGTTATTATCAGGCTAAAGCTTATTCTCACGTGTTCCTAAGGATACATTAACAACAACAACTGTAAGGTTTTACAAAGGCAGAGAGAAAGCTCTATCGAATATTTGTAAAGTTAGCTGAAAGTGGATTTGGATGCCCAAGTGTTCTAGACATTTTTTAGTTTCAGGCATAAATTTCAGATACTCTGTGCTTTGCTGTTACCCATCTGAAGTAACCTATGTTGAGAAGTGCTCATCACTGTTCAGATATTTTCTGTTATCCTCAGGAAAGATGTCTAGAGATCGAGCTCTGAGGAAACAGCAGCAGTTGAATAACTTGGTAGCAGCAGTGAAAAAGCTTGTTAAGCCTGGAGATGTGATTGTGGATTTCTGCAGCGGAGGGGTAAGGTATATCTTCTCATGTGTTGCAATTTCTTTTGGTTTTCATCTTTGCAGTTGTACATGGATGCTGCTACAAAGTGCAGGTACACATGCTGAAATTTTAACTGCTTTTGGGTGTTCTGTCAGTTGTTAGGGGGTACTCAGCATGAAATGACTCATCAACATTGAAAAGTGACTCAAATTTTACTGTTTGTTTTTGTTTTCCCAGGGTCATGTTGGAATTGTTCTTGCTCACATGATGCCATCGTGTCAGGTAAATTCTAAATAGAAAGTACAGATGATATGAGCTTTTGTACTCTAATAATCATATTTAAGAAGATGTGCAGCTAGGGAGAATAATCTTGAAGACAAAACTTACTTTTTAGGAAGGCTTATTCTCTACAGATATTTAATTACTACCTGTATTTATCACATTGTACTAGTAGGGAGTAGCATAGATGTCATCACTGAAAAGGAAAGCTTAGAAGTTCCTCTTCAGAAAAAAAAATAAGAGAAAAATAAACAAAAAACTAAATGTACTTAATTGAATGTGCATTGAAAGAGCAAATTAACTAAATACAGTGTATGGATGATATTACTGCTTTCTAACAAAGCCCCGAAGTTTGTGTTGTAAAGTTTGTATGGAAATGAAGCCCTTGGAATGAGAGGAATGTCTGGCAGTGCCTCTGCACCCCCCCCTTTTTTTTTTCTTACCTCAAGTAAGAAAGCATAAGTGTGATATGATAGCACTGTTGCTATTAGAATTCTTACAGAGGTTACTGTTTCACTTTTGTACTTGTATACATGTACTATGCTCAGTCTGCAGTGAATTCTGCCTAATCAAGAAAGTTATTTAAGAGGGTTTTTTCTTGCTTTTTTCTTTTTTTAGAAGAAGGATTTCATACATGAGTACAATCTTGTAACTTTTGTCTTTGTAGTGTTGTGTTGTAGAAATGAGGGCAAAAAGAAAAAACAAGATTTTTTTTTCCAACACTGAACGCTGAATTGGTGATGATTTCATTCTCTTCTCCAACTCTGCCATGCTTGGGGAAATCACTGTGTAAGATGAAATTCAATGAAAGGATCAAGAGGCTGGTTTGTTCTTTAGCTGTGTTGCTAGGTATGCTTCTGGGCATGGCTTGGGCAGGGCATGTGTTTACAGACTATGGCTGTGCACCAACAGAAGAGATCCTGCAGGAAGAGATGAAGAACTCCTCATAGAACTCAAGGTTTCACTCACGCCTCATGCTGAGTTGGCTGGTAGCAAGCAGCCTCATGAAATGACATAAAGTACAAAAACAGTTACTTATATTACGTATGCTTGTTTTTCTTTTCTGTCTCATCCAGTTATTTTGTCTTGCCTTTAAAAAAAAAAAAAAAACTTTTTAGGGTATTTTAACCCTTTAGAGACAACCTTTTGAGTTTAAAGATTTTTCACTGCGGTTGGAGAACAAAAAAAAATTGTTTGGAAACATTTGCCTTAGAGGTCATGATCTGTCATTGATGTGTACCTACCAAATTCTTTTCACTGATTAGGAAGAGGATCAGAACAAACATGATGCCAAAGTCAAGAAGCCAGCAGTAGAGCTGAGCCATCCAGTCTTGCTGATGTGACCCAGACTTCCATCAAACATAACTTTGCAAAAAAAAAAAAAAAATCTTTACAGCAGAGATTTGAAACATGCAAATTCCTATTGTAATTGCAAGTATGTGAGGTGCATGCCTGAGAAAAGAAAGTTCTAGTTGCAGGGAAAATATAAAAATATTTGCTAACTGATTGATATTGGTAGATCTTTGATGCCTTTCATTCTTACGTCACCTGCTAATATTCTCTAGATATTATAAGTAGAGGAGTTTTCTTAACTAAACAACAAAGTTTTGTGCATGTTAGTAATGTTGCTCTTGGATTATTTCAGTATTATTTTGTCTTACTGTGTCGTACGTGTGAAATCTAGGTGGTGCTCATAGAAAATAAGGAGTTGTCTCTGATGCGTGCTAAAGACAGAAGTGATGAACTAGGTTTAAACAACATTTCATTTATTCAAGCAAATTTGGACTATTTTAATGGCACTTTTAACATTGGGGTAAGTGTTTATAGCTTTTCAACTTCAGAACATTAATTTCAATATCTGATTAATTGTTCTTAATTACAGTATTTGAGACAAAAACATTTTATATTCATACAAACAATTATTTCTGATGCTGTGAGAAGAATCCTTGTTATTTTAACTTATCTTAGGTTGGGTTTGTATTTATTATTTGTTGCAAACTGACATCACTTTGGTCATTATATGAGTGAAGAAGGAAGAGTCTGCTCCAATCAAATACAAAAATGAGTGCTGCTTGAATGTGTTGAAAAATAGCATGGTACATTTCTGGTTTAATCACGTGATTTTGAAATAAGCAGCTTGCTGATGAGATAATCTGGAGAGGGTTTTGAAGGCAGAAAGAAAAGACTGCTCATGGTCAAAGTAAGCCTGAGTACAGTAAAATGAGATCTGAAATGTAGAAAGGAGACAGTAAAAGCAGTTAAGATAAAAACAAAAACTCAGGATTGCACAATGCAAAGCTGATAAGAAACCTTATAGAGAAATGCCAACGAATTGGATTGCTGGGTAATCACCAATTGGATGAGGTTTAACATGAGCAAATCCCGAATTCTACACCTGGAGCAAGGCAGCCCTGGTTGTGTGTGCAGACTGAGGGACAAGAGGCTGGAGAGCAACCCTATGGAAAGGGACTTGGAGGGGTTCTGGCTGATGGCAAGTTGAATGTGAGTCAGCACTGTGCATAGGTGGCCTAAAAGGCAAGCAGTATCCTGGGATGCATCAGGCTTGGTACTGCCTCTCAGTGAGGAAAGGGATTGCACTGCGGTGCCCAAATCTGCACCCAGTGCTCTAAGTTAGGGCAGAGCAGGACAAGAAAGACATCAAGCTATCAATAAGTGTCCAAAGAAGGGCTATGAAAATGGTGGAGGGTCTAGAGGACAAGATGTATGAGGACCAGCTAATGGGGGAGGCCTCATGGCAGCTGCAGCTCCTCACAGGGAGAAGAGGGGCAGTGCTGATCTCTGCTTTCTGGTGGCAGTGACAGGACCTGAAGGAATGGCATAGAGCTGTGTCAGGGTCGTCAGGTTGGGTGTTAAGAAAAGGTTCTCCACCAGAGGGCGGTGGGCATGAAACAGGCTCTCCAGGGCAATCAGCATGGCCCCCAGCTGCTAGAGTTCAAGGAGCATCTGGACACTACTTTTAGACATAGTGCTTGGGTTTTTGGGTAGTCCTGCGTGGAACCAGGAGTTGGACTTGATATTCTTTCCTGAGTCTCTTCCACCTCAGGATATTTTGAGTCTAACTGTCATGACAGGGAGAATGTTATACTAATGATCTATGTGGCTATTTTTTGTGAAGCATATACTTGAGCTATGTTCATAAATGTAGAATAATATCTCAATTTTTTAAGACTAATAATGAGCACTTCTGTTGCAGTCAGTGGGTGATGTTTTGACTCACAGTGACTGTAAATAAGCAGGCCAAAGCAGGACTTTGTCCTCCATTTGCTGTTCAAAGAGACCTAGACAGGCTGAGCTGTGGGCCCATGTGAGCTTCATGAGGCTCAACAAAGCCAAGTGCGAGGTTTGTACCTCGGTTGTGGCAACCCCTGCTATCAATACAAGCTGGGAAGTGTAAGGATGAAGCACAATCCTGCTGAAAAGGACTTGGAGGAAATGGTGAACAGCAGCTGGACATGAGTGAGCAGTGTGCCCTCACAGTCCAGAAAGCCAACTGTATCCTGGGTTGCACCAACAGAAGTGTGGCCAGCATGTCAGGGAGGTGATCCTGCCTCTCTGCTCTGCGTTGAGACCTCACCTGGAGCACTGTGTCCAGATTGGGGTTGGGGGGTCCTCATATAGGAGAGATGTGGATGTGTTGGAATGCCTCCAGAGGAGGGCCACAGAAACGACCCAAGGGATGAAACACCTCCCTGTGAGGACAGGCTGAGAGCTGGGGCTGCGCAGCCTGGAGAAGGCTCCAGGGAGACCTGAGGGGCAGCCTTTCAGTATCTAAAGGGGAGCTGTAAGAAGGAAGGGGACAGGCTCTTTAGCAGAATCTGTTGTGACAGGACAGAGGAAATGGTTTCACACTGAAAGAGAGGAGATTTAGACTGGACATGAGGAAGAAGTTTTTTACACTAAGGGTGGTGAAGCACTGATGCAGGTTGCCCAGAAAAGCAGTGGATGCCCCATCCCTGGAGACAGCCCAGGTCAGGCTGAAGGAGCTCTGAGCACCTGATGGAGCTGTAGGTGTCCCTGTTCATTGCAGGGCAGTTGGACCACATGGCCTTTAGGAATCCCTTCCAACTCAAAAGATTCTATGATTTTATGATTTGAATACTGATTCGAAGTGTCTGTGTTACACCCAGAAAGTAAATTCCTCTCCAGAATTCTGCAGTGCTGGTGAAGTGTAAGGCATAATGCTGTAAAGATTCCTCTCTTATGGTCTCTTTTTCTGTTAATAGAATATGAACTTTTACAGCAAGTTCCCATCTTTGGATGCAAGTCTAACTGTTCCTTAAACTATCCATCCAAGGGGCTTCTTCAGCTACATCTTAAAATGTTTAATGCTGAAGGTTTATGACACATACATCCTCCAGATATGTTTAACTATTTGTTTGATCAAGAAAATGAAGCATAGTGCAGGAGAAGGGGGAAAACATTATTTTAGCACAGTCTTTCCAACTGCAATTTTCAAATTATCTACCTTTATTTTCTGTGTTATATTGTTGTTTAGATCTCATTTAATGAATCAGAGATCTGTTTAAAAAAAAAATCAGAATCTCATGAATAACTTAGTGATTGGTGAGTGTGAAATGTATAATAGATTGTCAGAGAAGTTTGCCTCCAGTTTTGTGGCTGTGGGAGTTTTAGATCTTTTTTTGCTCTTTTTTAAGGTTAATACTAAGTTAAACATCTGTGTGAAGTTTTCATTTAATAAAAGGATGTTATATTCTCTTTCAAATCTTGTGACCAGTTTAAATATTTAAACAGATGTCAGCAGAAAATCACTCAAATTTTTCATTTCCAGGCCTGTGATTTCAGTGTACTTAGCTTGATTCTCTTGATTCTGTAGGTTCTTTCAGAAACAAACCTGCAACTTTCTCTTTTTGGAGACCTGAATCAATCTAAGCTATTGAATTAGTTTATCATATAATGATTCTTTCTTCTGGATGTGCTCATATTTTCTTTGCAGCTGTATGTAAGGGAGGAACTGACTGCTTCTCTTAGCAGTAGCCCAAATGCTTGATGGTATGTTGAAAGTTGAATTATGTGAAGTTTAGCTATCTTGGAATCCTTGTCACAAATGCTGGTCTGTTACAAAAATAACAGTGTTATGATGCATAGATGTGTACAAAGTTTGACAAGGTATCATTCCTAAACTGATCTTCTGAGACTTGTAAAGGTGATCTCTCACTGCACGATCTCACTCTTGTCAGTGACATAGTACAGCATGAGAGTGGACATGACAAGAAATTCATGGATTATAGTAAACAAAATTTAAAGACAGGAAAAAATGAACTTGATAGAAATCTTCATCTTGCTGCTTCTGGTATTCATTTAAAATGTATGTGTATATGTATCTTTAGATACTATAAAATGAAGATCTGCATTATTTGGCTATTTTCTTAAGTGTTATGTGTGAGGAGCTCAAAAGCAGGTTTAGAAGAATTTATCAAGCAATTCTCTTTTGCTCTATTGGAGCACCAGAGAATAAATGCAGGTCAGTGGTCTCACATTGCATTAAGTCAACAATTGTTCTCTTCAGGGGCCACTTTCCTTTCTCCACAAATGAATTTGTGAACAAAATGCATTATCTGCATTTGTCCGTGTTCTCTTTGTTTCAGGTAGCACATTTGTTATATAGGATATCCTAAAAGAAACTGTCTTGAATTTTGTGTTTTTTTGCTTCAGTAAGTTGCTTCTGAGGAACCCAAAGAAGAAATCAATTGGCTTTAAGTCCACTTAGGCTCAGCAAAACTACTGGTTTGGTGGTTGTTATTTATTTAACCAACACGGGTTTAAGGTCTCCTTCCCAAACATGCAAGCAAAGCAGAGGTCTTTGGAGAAATGTAAAAGTAACTATTCCAGGATAATCTAATAGCTGCAGTATTAAAAATCGTTCTGATCTTAAACTAGTTTTATTTCTGTTGTTAAATTCATAAAAACAGAAGAAAATAATTGAAGTTACTACATTTATTAATTTGAAAGTTCTCCTTGAGACGAGAGTATTTGTTGCCATCTGTATGCAGTTATAGTTCAGCTCACGATTAATGGTCTGCTCAGCTTGGCTTACATCAAGCAGCCGGCAAACAAAAAAGTCTTTGTTATAATCCACATCTGAGAGAAAAGTTTTTATCTTCCAGTTGCTGTACCTTGAAAAACAGCTTTGAACCTTGAAATGTGAGATTTGCAGTTTTAAACGTTTTTCCTAAATTTACAGAGAAATAAAAGCATAGAAAACAATGTAGCTTTACAAATCTGAACCACAGTATAAAGTAGCAGGCAGAATTTTCAATTAAGGGAATGGCAGATTGTTTCCTCCAGAGCTGTGAGACCATAGAAGCAGGTCAAGTGAGGCCCGTTTTGATTTCTGTTTGATGTTTGGGATTGTCTGGTATCTAATAAGGTACAAATGGGAATGAGATTTTTTTTTTGTATTTCTAAATCCTTTTTGCTCGAAAAAATTTTTTTACTAATCTCCATAGTAGTTTCTTTTAGTATTTTTCTGGAACCTTTGTTTACTGTTGGTGACTCCCTTCGAAGTGCAGTTGGCTATAAAGTTGCATAAACAGGAAAGACAGAAATGAAAAGCCAAGAAATTAAGTATCAGGCCTCAGCCTTTGACTTAACAGTTTTCATTGCTAAATACCCTTCAGATATTTAAGTAACTCAATCAAAAATATGCAACAGGATTGTATGCAGGATATTGCTGTAAAGAATTTGCTTATTCTTGTTTTTTTGTTGTTGTGTTTTTTGATGTTGTTTTCAACATTGTAGGTGGCTCTACATGCATGTGGTGTGGCAACAGACATGGTGATTGAACATTGCATCAAGGCTCGAGCAGCCTTTGTCATCTCCCCTTGTTGTTATGGCTTCGTTCAGAACACTGTGAAGTTTAAATATCCAAGAAGGTAAACTAGGGCTAACAAGATAAACTTTAAAATACCAATTTAAATTTAAAGAAGGAAATGCTAAAGGAGTGCAAAATTAGTCAATTTTTGTAGGTGTCCAGGCAAAATTGTTCTCATTTACAATGCAACTAACTTCTCTTTCTACTTGCGAATTCATCCCTGAAAGGGAGATTACCCTGAAAAGGTAATTTCTGGGTTATTTTTCTGGATTTATCTATTCACTGAAGTTCACAAAGGCTTTACACTATCAACATAGTAGATGGAGTTTGTAGAAATAGCTGTAATATGCAGAGCTCTTACCTTGAAATCACTGCATTAATAGAAAGCTCATGAAAAGAACTGTAGGAAGGGGAATTGACATTTTAATGCTGGAGAAAGATGTAAGCAATCAGTTTAAATAAATGAATCTGCTTTATGCTGCAGTTTATTGCTTGTGAAACTGTTCTGATTTATTCCCATGCAGATCAGCTCTCCTGATTTTATTTTATTTGTTTTTTGGATCATATTTTTAATACTTTTTCAGTGAACAGTGTAGCTATTCTGTTCTCCAAATTAGCCATGTTGGAGATGGTTATGTATCTTAAGAATTTTAATGCCTTTTGTTGATACAAATAGAATGTAGAATTCAGGCAAAAAGTGGCAGAAGATGCTAACTGGTTTCCAAGTAGAGCTAGGTTGGGGAGAGGTTTATTTTATTTCCTGAAGCTGAGCTTTGCCTTTTATGTGTCCAAGATGGATCAGACTTAATCATGCTAGGAATTACAGCATTGTCTCAGATACGTATTTGCTACAATAAGGAGCTTTATTAAAAAGGATCAGAAAATCTAAAATAATGCAAAATATTTTTCATATTTTTCTCCAGTATTCAAGTGTGTTGTCACAAAAGTGTTTGGAGAGTAAATACTTTAAAATTTACTGGTTTGATGAACTGTGCATTTAACAGTGCTTTCTTGCTCAATTTCCCATATCTTCATACGTGTCCCTTCTGTTTTCTCCACTGACAAAGTACAAGAAAGTAGTATTCTTAAGGAGGGGGCAATAAAATTTTAGGCTTTCTGAAGTTAACGCATAATGCAACTTTTCTGTTGGCTTGTTAAGCAGCAGCTTTTGACAGGTTATGGTTTTAGGTCATGAAGACCAGAAATGCACACTGTTAGGAATCTTTTGTTTCTATAGGTGCTGCAAGATGGTAAATTGTTGGCATTTTGTCTTTGCTAAAATTATGAATCTTGACAGTGTAAGCCAGTGTAGGAAATAATGTGGTTCGTAACATATCAAACCTTTCTTGAGCTATATTTTAGAGCTTACTTTTAAAAAATGAGGGGGAGAAAAAGATTATGAAACATACCAGACTGCCCATATTGCTACATGGCTCATATTCTGTGTGGCCCTTTTTTCCCCACTCAGTTCCATCTTAGAAACTTACTTTAGTGATACACAGAAAATACATGCATGTCTAGAGGTTGTATACCTGTATAATACCTAGTATGTGAAACTGTGGAAAACCTAGTAAACCTGTGTTAGCATTTTTAATTGTTTAAAGGGAGGGTTTCTATGAATAATTCAGTAGAAGAGAAAAAGACATCAAATGTGCTTTTCCTTTATTTGTAAATGAAGTGTCTTGGTGCATAGTTTTTCGAATGTCTTTTTGTTTGCCACAGATAATGCTGTTCTGTTTAAAATGTAGTCTGGTATGTAAGGATTGCTTTTATATTTCAGCTTGACATTTTAAGATGTTAATTGAATTAGTCTCTCTCTTTTTCCAGTGATCAGTTTAAGGAAATTTTATCCTACAAGGTATGTAAAATAAACAGCTGTGTGTTGTGAACGGAGGGTGTGTTGTGCCATTCCTTGCGCTTCACTGGGTCTTATCAAATGGAATATGAGTATTTATCTTTTAATTGAGAAGAAATTCATGTGTTATGTAGTAGTGCAGGTGTCACTGTGTTGCCTTCTCTCCACCATACATTTATAAGTTTCTTTCCATAAATTTAAATATCATTTTCCAGAAAAGGCCTTTTTATTTTCATCATAAGGTGTAGAAGAGTCATTCCTAAGCCAATCTTAAGATATCTCCTTCAACACATATCAGTTAAAAGTTACAGGATAGCAGTTTACTTGTCTTAAATACTAACGTTTATACTGTAGAAATTTGCAGTCATTTTTAGATACTATTGTTACTTTCATAGATAATTTCTGGTAAGATCATATTTCTCCCTCTAATTTATGTCTAGAAGATCTCATATAATGAGCAGGAAGAGAATTCTCCTCATCAAGAATTTTGTGCAGTACTGTTTAAAAAACTTTATTCAAAACTATTTTAAAAAGATTCAAATGTGTTTTGATTCTGGAGAGACAAGATGTATGTGGATGTCGTTTGTGAGAAAAGTGGGAGAAAGAAGCAGTGAAGCATGCAGGTCTGACAAAATGAAGATAACAGGGGAGTAAAATAGGACAAGACAGTGCAGTAGCCAGGAGATGACTGGTACCGATTCATTAAGCATTGTCCAGTGTGTTTCAACTTAGTGATGAACAACCAGGAATGTGAAGGTTTGATGCACTGAATGTGGTATGGAAAGAGAATATTTCCATTCAACAGAAGCAAGGTTATATACAAACTTTATTAATGCTAATTTGTTACATCCTAGGCTAAGTCTCAGTGTTTAGAAAAGCCAATTAATTTTGGAGATGCAGAATAGTCTTCTATTATAAAAATGTTTGGAAGATGCTATTTTTAATCTCCAAATGTGCTTTGGGACACTGAGCATACTGAAGAATGCTGTATAGAGCAGGAAGATTGTCCTTTTTGATCCTGCAGTAAGAGGACATTTGAAAAAGAAAAATTAAAAACTTCAGCCAGCTTACACAGGGAGGTTCAGTTATTACAGTCTTTGTGACAGTCTGATCTAAGTACACTTCACTGGCTTACACAGAAGTAAATTTCCATGGTTTGAAATGATAAAAGGGCATTGTGAGATTTGAATCTGTGATTAGTTTTTCCATTGATTAACATTCTTTCAGTACGTTTACAACTTTTTAACGTGCAATCAAGAAAAATTCAGGTTTGAGATTAGAAAATATTTGCTCACATGTTGTTAAAAGTTGACCTGTTGACAGTACGGAGAGGTATGGTGACATATGAAATCAAGGAAGCCTAGGTTAGGATAGTGTGTGTAACATTATTGAAGTACTGTTTTTTTTTGTTATTGTTTTTCTGCTTTTTTTTTCCTCGAATCTATTTGTATCTGGATATTTAAATTGCATGTTGTATCACCACTTTAGAAATTTCAGCATCGTTTTTGTGTTGC